>OV725078.1:152534445-153004445 GCA_928085145.1 Nezara viridula
GCGAATATGAAATCGGTAACTTGTGCAGCTCTCTCATTGTTTTGTAAATCCTAGGCTGATGACACTCCATTATCAACACACAACCCCCAGCAATTCATCTCAAAACAGAATACAAACATGTAGTAGAGGGTGGGGAGGGGGAGGAAAGGTCGTATTCAAGGGTATTACATAGATAATATAATAGATGATACCTTGTAGTGAATAGGTAATCAATTTCAAGAGTGATCAAATCGCGTTTTCAGATTTGCTTTACATGTTTTTCAAATTTGAAAATCAAAATATCTATACAAGTAAGAGTAATATTATGCTCAAATGATAATATTCTAAACTGATAACCAACAGTACCATTTTCCCTGATGTATTTCAACGAAATTCTTCTCACTGATCACCTCGAGCCACTTCGAAAAGTAACCCTGGGATAAATGCAATTTGTCAATATCTGTCAAATGTTTATGAATTAATTTGTGTTATCACAGATCGGGAAGCCCCACCCCCTAACTTGGAAAATAAATGGCGTGGAAACATCACCGCGGCCTTGAATGGTGAGATAAGAGCGCTATCTATTTACTTCTTACCTCCAGTGCTTAAGTATTTAACAATATATTCTTTAAAAGTTGTTACTGACAATATTCGAAAACGTCTAGAATATGCGGCTAAGAAAAATTCAAATGATGAATCACCAATTATATATTTCATGTAGTAATATAATGATTGATTTTTTTTTTTTAAATTCCATGACAACTTACCCAAGTGTGATAAAAGAAACCAGTCAACGGTTTTCACAACGCGATCATGTTTGTAGATGTTTGTACAACTACGCAAAAACCCCAAGGATCTAAATTCACTTTTACACTTGCAAGATCCAAGATCTCCAGAGCTCCTTACACGTTTTCACCACTCGACCAACTGACCCACATAGGGTCTAGCTAGGAACGCTTCACCGTCCGTTCGAAAGTCATCGCACAGGAAAGTGTCACACGCAGGTTCCTCCACATCGGATGGCCGACATTTTATTTTGAATACACTATCGTTCAATTTTGTTGGTGGAAGCTCCAAAATTGAGTTAAGTGATGATTTTCGGAAAGTACAGTACACGGGAGCCGGTTATCACAAATCCTGAAGGGTTTCGTCATACATTTTATTTTTTGGTAATGGAGATTATCCTAAACACGTAAAAAATGAAGGAACACTTTGGATGGTATATGGAGAATTATAAAATATAGAGAACACTGAAGTTAAAAATGAAAGACCTACTTGGAACTAAGCGTGAAGAGACCCATTGCTGACGGAGGTTGGCTGGCATGAGCGTCGTGCGGCGACCAGGGGCCGACTGGCGGAGGTCCTGCGCCCCCACCGCACCGCACTTACGTAACGCCCGCTACCGCACGTGGTCCTCACTCACGTGGCCCCATCTCTTCGGCTATTTTCATCTACCTTATTGTCCGTCCCATTTGAAAAAAAAAATACCTCATACATATGCAGTTAGCTTGGATTCCCTTCTACTCAGATAGTTGGCATTGCATTCTCTCCAAGGACTTATCAAGCTCCACAACATTCAATTATTACATGATACAGTTTCATTACCGTTAAGTGTATTTTAAATAAAACGATAACAAAGAAATGTCCAAGGTCCTCTGGTTCATTCCTCACGTTCATTTACATGGGCGTACGCAGCGGAGGGCGGGGAGGGGCCCTTTCCCCCCTAAATAACTTGAAAGTAAATAAAACATAATATAATAGAAAAGTTTTGCCGAAAATTTGAGAAAATTAATTTTTAATGATTGTTGTACTATATATATATCGTATTTAAAATAAAAATATTTATAATGATGTAGGGGTGGTTGACCGTGAAATAATATGAGGAGTTGATCGGGGGGTGCGGTCAAATAAATACTAAATAATACAAATAGTATTATTTAATTTTTGCCGACGATTCGACACACTTTGCAGGTCTTCATCAGGGCTACAAAATATACAAAACATGGTGAAAATAAAATAAATAAATATAAAATAATTCATTTATTTTATTTTCACCATGTTTTGTATCTTTTGTAGCCCTGATGAAGACCTGCAAAGTGTGTCGAATCGTCGGCAAAAATTAAATAATACTATTTGTATTATTTAGTATTTATTTGACCGCACCCCCCGATCAACTCCTCATATTATTTCACGGTCAACCACCCCTACATCATTATAAATATTTTTATTTTAAATACGATATATATATAGTACAACAATCATTAAAAATTAATTTTCTCAAATTTTCGGCAAAACTTTTCTATTATATTATGTTTTATTTACTTTCAAGTTATTTAGGGGGAAAAGGGCCCCTATTTATAAATTGTAATAATAATAAACTATTCCAAAAGAAAAAAATGCATATTGCTTGACCCTAATATGAAAGCTGTTTACGTCCTTGCTCTTTGAACAATTAATAAAAATAAAGTAAACAGAAAAATGATCATACTAAAAGTAATGTGTCTAAACAATAATAAATTAAACTGATTAAAATAACAACTTAAATACAGGCATGCTAATTTTCTCTATATCATTACAATGTTAGTATATGTAAAACCAAAGCGAGTATTTTGTTGACAATAAATAAATAATTTGATATACACAGGTGCGCCGAGAAGGGGATTGAATGGATCAAGTTGCGCCACCAAAATTTTCGGCGAGGGAGCACATTTTTACGGTGCTATGAATTTTTGGCGGGAACCAAGGGAATTAAACTACATTCTTTTTTTATTATTATTTTACTTTCGTTTGCACCGTTTTTCAGAAGAGGAGAGCAATACATTTTTTTGGGAGAGGGGGGGGGATGTTCATCCTTGGATAGACACTTAATAAAACCATGACGTAATTTGATGTTTTTGCGAAGAAAAGAACACTTAAATGATTACTCAACGTGCTTTACAAGAATGTAATTGATAATTGAATTAATCAATTCAGTATAATATTACGGCTTCGTATGCAACCTTTCTTCCTAATAAATTGCGAATATTCCTACGAACATATTGTTATCGCATTGTAGAAAAAGGATAGATTTCAAATTTGTATTGGACTGAAAAATAATATTCTACAAAAGGAAAATGGATGGAATAATTGGTAAAGTAATAATGTTTGATCATGTTAAAAAAAATAATAAAGGATTTGAAATGGAATTTGAACTTCTATTTTTAATCATGTTTCAGTATGACCGGAATCTTTATTATTATTTTTTTTTGTTATTTCAGACTAGAACTATTTCTTTTGCAAATTTTTAAGTAAAGGTTTTACAGAACTTTTGTTAAAAAAAAAAAAACTTTTATTTAAAAATTCTTTCGATCTTCCCAAAACGTCTATATACAAAATGACTTTTATTTTCATTTTTCAAACAAATGATACGTCAGAATCAAGCAGGACTGGACAAAATGTAATTCAAATATTACCTCAAAATATGATATTTAAAATACCGCGTATTTTTAAATAAAATGTATTTTAATCACAAAGTATTTAAATTATTTTCAGAAAATGTATTTCAAACACGGAATACTTTTAGTATTTTGTATGTTAATTACAAAAAAATAAAACACTAATACAAAATACTTTCTGATGGACAATCAGCATATAATACAGAGAACCTCTTCTATTTAGAAATTTATTTTATGTATTTAAAATACAAAATAAAATATATTTTATAATATTAGTAACTTTAATATTAGAAATAAAATACAAATAGCTTTTTTTTTTTTGTACTTTAAGAAGAAAATACAAAAATCTATATTATATTTTATTACTTAAAATTCAATTCAAAAAATGTATTTTATTTTGTACTTTAAAATACTTTATTTGAAATATTGCCGAAGGCTGATATCAAGTAATTTATTTTAAAATAATGATCACTCTAATATCAGGCCAATTACTTAGAACATTTATTTTAAAAACTCTTATTCCATAAAGATTCACGGAAATTGTTAAAATGGAACTTTGTTAAAAGATACCAAACAAGTTTCAATCCCTGCTTTTGATGATAAATAAATATTTTGATAGGCACTTAATGGAACCCGAACGTTATTTAACGCTTTTGCGACTAAAAGGGCATTAATTTCGTGAGCTTTTATATGATTACTTAATATACTTTCCACGAATTTAATCGATAATTCAGTTGAACAATTCAATATTACGGCTTAGTGAGTAACCTTGTTACTTAACCAATTACGAATATTCCTACGAAGCTCATTTGATCACAATGCAGGAAAATAATAAATGTTTCCATAAGGTCTTTATTGAAAAATAATATTCTACAAAAGGATAACGGATTGAATAGTTCGTAAAGTAATAATGTTATTTAACTGTTTTGTTTTTGTTTGTTCAACTTTATCTTCATATATCTTGTATGTTCCTTTATCAGTTTAAAAATAACGTTAAACTGTAACATATATTTTTTAATGTACCTGCAGATGGGGTTGGGACACAGCCTTTCTTCAGCGATGCAACTCAAAGAAGAAATGTTATCCAAAAATCCACCTAGCCCGCCCCCTTGTGAGCCGTTTTCTCTTCCTCTGCAACATAAACAACACTTGTTAAATAAATAAATGTAAATATATTTTATTTTTTATTCATTAATTTATCTTGAAATAAGCCTATAGCGCCCTTACTCAGCCTCCGCTGGCTTTTAATATCAGTGAAGTGGTCGAGGGAGTAGCGCAGGGATCTCCTGAGGCCTCGCTTTTCCCTCCACAAGTGGGGGACAAGACTGATTCGGAGTTCCCATGGCTGATTGTAAATGGTGTACATAGGTATGCCTTTGCTTAAGATGTTTATTTCTTTTTTATATCTTTTTTTTCTCTCATTGTGATATTGTATTTTGTTCCTATTTCTATGTATTTTATATTGTTATTACTTTATTTATTTATAATTCTGTAAATATTGTGGGGATGTGCTATTTGGAGTCTATTATAAGTGTCCTTAATTGAGACAGATTGTAATTTTTCTGAATAAATAAGTTAATAATAATAAAAAAAATAATAAAAATGTTACAATAATATTTATCAATGAAAACAATAAAAGATCACTATTCTGACCGTATATAAATGAAAGAATCGAGGGTTTCGAAATGATAAACTTAAGATCATTATTTTTTTTTTATTTATGTAATAAAATATATTTGCTCAACAGATTTTCGTGTACGTTTGACATTCGACATATTAATCGTTTATGATATGTTTGCCACAGTAGCTAGTTGATTACCCTTCCTATATCGTATTTTAGTTTTCAATGATACAAAAATGGCTTGCAAATATTATACAAAGCTATAGTACAGACTCCTTTTTATCGAATTATTAACATCCGCTTAAACCTTTATGAATGATTTCATCTTAACGTAACCTACAATTTTTCTATCTACGAAAATTCTCATAAATGGGGCGTTTTCTCATTAAAATAATTAATTTAATGAGGTAATAAAAAATCATAAATACCCATTTGCTTCCCGCTTGGATCGATAAAATGATTACAAAACCGAATAAAAGGTGGTTTATAAAATATTGGGCCGTTTGGCCTATATGATCTCGTTATTTTGACATGTTTGGGGAGGAGGCGGTGAATGCCAACCGGCCTAATATTTTTTCGGACACCTTTTCTCTCGAATTTGAGGTCAAATTATCTTACCATTCAAGTGGAAAGCTAATGTGTACCCATGAGTGTTTAATATCTAATTAAATAAACAAATTTCGTCGATCTACAGATTGAAAACGCACGACTTTCGAGAATTTTCGTAAATAAAATATTTGTACGTTGCGATGAGATAAAACTATTAACAAAGTTTTAGGCGGATGTTAAACCGGGGGTCTGTAGCACCACGGACTACTATTACGAGGGGTATCGACGAATTCTCAAATTTCAAGTATATATGTATGTACATAAAATAATTTAAAACATAAATAAGAAAGTAAGAATTGAAAAATGGAATAATCTTCATTATTATCTGTTTCATAAATAATATTAAATCGGTTTTAAACAATTAATATTATGTAAACGATGTAACGTAAAAGATTTTGAGGAGCTTACATAATGTCGATTGCAAATGTAAAATTATGAAGGTCGTTAAGATTTTATTGATGGGGAAAACCACTTTATTTGCTCATGTTTATCACATTTTTCCCATTTAAAGTGTTTGTTAGAAGAATTATCTCATACACACACCTTAGACCTTTTATCAAAAAACAGATAATTGCAGTTTTAATTTAGACTTACAACAGTATTGACTTGCCAATTTCAATATTCGAGTATCAAGGTTTAAAAAAAAAAAATACAAATTGTTTGTACTATGAACTAAGACCTGGGCACAAATGTATTTTCAAATGCTTTGTTTAAAATACCAAGTATTTTATCTTTCTAAAATACAATTTCAATCACCAAGTTTTAATATGTATTTGAAATTTAAATGGTTATTAAATTAAATAATAAAGTGAAATAATTTAAATAATAAATACCAATTGAAATACTAGGCGATTAAAATTGTATTTTAGAAAAATAAAATACTTTGTATTATAAATAATGAATTTTAAAATACTTTTCGCCCAGGCCTGCTATGAACAACGGCTTAGCCGGAAGAGGGAGAGCCGATTATGTAAATTGTAATTTAAGAATAATTAATTAATTTTTAAGATTAAGAATTAATTTTTATTTTATAATAAATATTTTTCATAAAGTAGAAACATTAATTAACAACCTGTTGTAGATTAATTTTTAAGAAATTCTTTTGTAATACTTGTTGCTCTTTTCTTTATTTTTTGAAAGTATCATACTCTGTTTTAAATTTTTGCAAGAAGGGGGGGCAACTCCCCCCTCGCCCATCCCTGGATACGTTTTCACCAAAAGACGTATTTTATAGTTTAGGAACAATCTTACATTGTTTGCCTTTCTTTATTCAGTTTACGAAGCAAAACACTCATAATTAAAACATGAGTTACATAACAAAACAAAAAATGTCTCTACTGATTAAAGAAGAAATAATCTTGAAGTATCTTTATCGGAAAATTGAACGATTACATAAAATGTGGCCGTATTAAATCTATTAATACAATTTTATCTTTGTTAACAAAGTTCTTTGTAGTGACCGGACTCTATGATAACATGTAATAATATTACAAGGACCTTTTTAATAAGACAAAAAAACGAAATAATATCCTATTTATGAAAGAAGAAATAGTAATCAATTTTCTATAAGCATTATTTACTTATAATGATAGTTGTAGTAGGAGATGAGTAGTAGAGCTTTATACCATAAATAGCTTCGGATCAAATTACATCCGATTAGCGAACGACTAAAAGTTAATGAATTCGAAATATGTTAATATCTGTTGTTAGGCGATCGTTGAAAATTCAAATCAAAGATGATCGGAGAACATATCCCATTTACTGTTTGAAATAACTGGGATTACATCACCTGGCACATGACTCTTATTTTCACCGAAATGTTTCCCTTTATAGGTACTAGTCATCAGCTAACTTATTTTGTTTGTATCGTACAAACTTGCTGGTTACAAACTCGACACAAATCTTTTTAAAAGAAACAAGAGGTGATATTACAAAAAAAAAATCTAGAATTTTTAAATTTCTAGCAGCTTATTTACGGTACGTCATAATGATTAATAAACTTGAAATAATATTTTTATCATATGAGTACTGCAACGGTAATTATTTTTCAAAAATATGGTATCAATTGTTTACCGCACTGATAAGGAACCGTAGAGGTAAAACAGACATTTGTTTCATCATCCCATGATAAATTAAATATTTCAATATTCACAAAGCTTTTATTTTTCAATATGGTGTTGAGTAGATATCCCTTAAGACCTGTCGCGATGAATATTTTTGAAGGACTTCGACCCAAAACAGCGCCCCGTCCAATCTTATATCTATTGGAAGAAAAATCAAGAGAAGATTATAATCAACTAGTGCTGTTGGAACAAATTTTCAAAATTTGTTTAGATAATTTCAACCTTATTAGCTAACTGAAAATCGTATTAGAATTCTTAATTCTCTGAATCCATGTCTGTCATTTTAATTCTTGTAAAAAAAAAATACTACAATTTGCACTTGCAGTAACGGATCCAGGATTTAATTTATTGTTGGGAGGCTCTTCAGCCAAAAGTTTATATATATATATATATATATATATATATATATATACATATATATATATATATATATATATATATATATATATATATATATATATATATATATATATTTAACGACAATTGCTTGGGAAGAAAAAAAAAAAAAAAAACTAACTACATATATGAAGTGCTGATTAAATGATGTTTAAAGTTCTATTAAAAATTTAATTATACGAACAATAATACTTTTAGAGATATTTTACCATAAGACATGGTCATATTTATTAACTGTATATGTATTATAATTTAAATAATCGAAAACATTGTTATAGTTTTTATGTTTCTACCTTAAATCACTCACAGTAACAAATAGGGACAAATGGAAAAAAAAATTAAGGAGGGGTTCAACCCGAAATTCTATCTTCCCGAGCTCCCCCCGCCATTAACCATTTGCCGATAAAAGCTAGTAATACTAACTCATGTAATGTGCACAACATAAATTATAAATAGAAGAAAGTAAAAAAATAATTAGTATTAGTTACTATAAAGTTTTAAAATATGCATGTTAGTAAATATAACAAAGCTCGTACCCCAATCTTGAGAAACAAAGCAGCACACTCCAATAGATGTCGGCGCTTCTCTTCCAACCGCCTAACTGCCATCTATATTAGCGGAGAATGAGCGAGAGCGCTATGGCCACAGACACACAGGCAGGGACGAAAAACATAAAGCTATGTTTTGGTAACAACGATGTTTTCTTTAAAACATTTCATGTTTTGCTAAAACGATGTGTCAGGAACATCAATGTTTGAATTCCGATGTTTCTAAACATGGACGTGTCCTCAGATTATATACACCCATAGATTTGAAGAAAACAACACACAGAGAAATAATAAAAATTTGTCAATGTCCGTTTAATACAAACTTCCTTGAGTCGAAATCTGAGAGGAGGGATATAACAATTTTTATTTTATTGATTGATGTTCCTTTATAATGTATTCAGTTTAATACAATAACTAGTTCGCAGTAATTATTCAATTTTTATGCGAGCTTCTTCAACATGTACCAACAAACCCCGGTGGAGAGTGGGAGAATTGGTTAGCACATTTCGGTACAAATAACTGCATATTTGAAAAAAAAAAAGAAGATAATATAAGCTTACCGACGTGGTACTCAAAGAGAGCAAAACCATTTGCACACGTCAGCCAAATTTTGCAAGAACTCAAACAAACATCAGAACAAGATGGCATACACAACCGATTAGTCAAAAAGAAATTATTTTATGAAACCAATGAAAAATAGCCCCATTTCAACAAGAGATGCTTCTATAAAAAACGATAACGTTATTGTAAATTGAAACAGTTCCGTTACTTCCTTCTCCCCCCAATATTTAAGAAAGGAAGAATCATCAAATTGGCTGAAAGGAATCCTTTTTCATTAAAGTATTCCTTTTTGATGGGATGTTCTAGTAGAGATACAGGAAATATGAATACTCATACCATTGTAGGGGATAACTTGCATACACCAAAAACCAGTTTTGGTGAAACATTTTACCACCTTCCCGCTACTTTTTTTACGTTCTGGGCCAAATAACCTTTTAAGGTTTAAACAGCCCAAATTTACAATACCTTTTTTTAATCCATTTCACCGATTGATAGTCGGTGAATTAAATTGTGTTGTTAAGAAAATATTTTAAATATTATATTTAAATATTATTGTTGAAAATAACTTAAAAACCATTATATTTACTAAATTGAATGAATACTTATAATTTTTTAAATTATATTTATATTAATAAAGTTGTCTTTGGTTACAGCACTACAGTGAATAATATGGCATAATAAAATATAACATTGTATAGAAGGCATGAGAGGGGATGTAAAATCATTGACGAGTCGGAAATTTCTAATGTAATCTTCAATTTTAGAATGGAAATTTGAATGATGCAAAAAGAGTCTAATAGATCATAAATTATTATAAATAATTAAAAAACACCATCATTAAATATAATCTTATGTACTGAGGTAGATGAATTATTTATGAAATGGTCCCATCACTCATTGTTTGTAGTTATTAATATCCTAAAATTAATTTATTTTTCTTCAGTTAAGCTTTGTTAGTATTTCTATCTTTAATATCCATGACACAATAATAATTTATTTAATATTAAAATTTTATCTTCAGAAAAGTGAGAGCAGAACTAAAAGTAAATAAATTTCTGGCTCTCAACTCAGACATTTTCACTGAGAATGAAATTATCTCATCATAATGCCTAATTATCTAAAAAGAATAACAGCACTCATTCATATAAATTCAAATTATAAAGCTGACACAAACCAATTATCAGGAACCGTTAATCGATAATAGAGAATAGAATAGGTTGAATTTTCATAATTGTTTAATTAATACCTGAGATACTTCAATGATTAAACGAAATAATAATGTTCTTTCAAGTAAAAAAAAAAAAAAAAAAAAAAAATACAATCGACCATTTTAATGATAATTCGGATAACAGGGAAACTCATTTTTAAAGATTATTTCTAATTTAAATTTTAGGTCACCAATGAATTTTTCTTTAATAGAATGGGTAAAAGAAAAATAAGATAATATGAATTACAGCTATCTTGTAACATAAAACTGTCTGGATATTCTCCTGAAGGTATGCTCTTGAAACATTGATAACACGTAATGCATTATTACTATTACACTACACATATTATAACATAGTCTACATAGTGAACTTATAATGTCCTATCGAAACAAATTAGTTCAAATTGATTTCTGATTATCAATGTGGCATTTAAGAATTTCATTCAATTAATCTTATTAAGAATATATTTTATTTTAGGGGGAAAAAAGTTACTACGCTAAGAGTTTTATTCGATTATTCGAGCTATAAGGGGAATATAATGCTAAAAGCATCATTTAAGATTTTCGAAATTTTCATAAGATACAGAACCGAATTTCGATATCTTCAAATATATCCATTTTCCAATAAGTACTCCAAGGCCTTTTTTTTTTTTACAAAAAATAAATTCGTAAGAATAGTATTTTAAAGTTCAATAAGAATGAATATGTCAACATTCTGATGACAAATTTATTGTTTTCTTCTAATATTTTTACAGAAACTGTTCGTTGGTGGGCAATACCAAGTGGTTATAATACACAACGCGGGTAAAAAAAACAAACTTAGTTCCCATTTCCAAACGGAAGGGAATCCGCTATAACATACTAACTCACCAATTCATAAATACTTTTTCTATACAAATGTTTACGGAATTACTTAAACTAGTTTACAAACAAATCAATCAGCAATAGATTTGGCTCGTAAATTTACAACGCCCCTTTTTCATTACAGAATCGCATGTAATACATTTTAATATCGGTAGTGGTATTATAAAAAAAAATATATCACAGATTCAATCATTACCGAATATGTGATCATTGTTTCATCCTAAAAATAACTGTTCTATGTGACTTTCTATTTGTCTGTGTTCACTGGCGGACCCAGGATTTAATTTTGAGGGGGAGGGAGGCTTCAGCCCGAAAGATTTTTTTCATAAAAATAACGATAATTACTTTGGAAAAAAAAAGAAAGAAACTAACTACCTATATGAAATGGTGTTTAAGTGATTCCTAAAGTCCTTTTAAATGTAATTACACGATAAATAATACTTTTTTAATATTTTTTTTTATAAACATGGATATTTTTTACCATTTTGGGGGGAGGGCTTCAGTCCAAAAGCCCCCCTTAGAACCGCCCGTGTCTGTGGTCAAATGTAAAATATAAGGGATAAAAGAAAACGAAGATGTTTGTATAATTTTAAGCCAGTTCATATTATATACGCATATTTGTGTATGTGTGTATACTAATATAGATGATTTTTCTGAAACGAACTAAAGAAGGAGCTGGAAACTCGCGTTTTGGTTTTTCGAAAATTACTCACTTTCGGGAAGGGCGTCCAACATCTAGCCATTCTAAGCCTATGTCATACTCCTATCCGTTTGTGTTGCGGAACATTTAAACAGCACAAAGTAAATATCTCCTTTATCACCTCATATCCATCGGAGCTGGGCACAGTTTTCATTCACCTAATTCTAGTATCTTCGCCGCACGGAGGGCCCGTAAAAAATTCGACTTGGTTACGAGAGAACACTGTACAAACTGCACAACAGTAGGCGATCACGTGATCAACTGCCGCCGGCTCTGTCATTCACCAACTTTATGGTTTGATAAAATGTGGGGTCTATTACACGAGAAGGGGGGATTGTTTGTCTGTGTATTGTTATCAGGGAGATAGCATTGTTTCAACCAAATCCTTGTAATTAAAAACATTTGGTTAAACAGAAGGTCCGAGCAAACACCTCGGCATACGCTTATGTAACATTTAGTCTATATAAACTATTATTACCCACAACAAGGGTCATAATTTCAATTTTATCTGACTGAGACCGTTTTTTTTTATGACTATCCTCCCCCCTCCACTCCCACACCGGATAAAACCAGTCTCAATCAATGGTCTCTGCCGTAAGTACAATTAATCATAATTGATTAAATAAACGCTAATTACTACGTAGTACGTGAAGGTATTTTTTTTTTCAAGCCGATTGAAATTAATTGAAATCTCCTAATAACATTAAGAGAACAATTTTTATGTTTTAAATTAAACAATATAATAGAGAACTATGACGAACTAATTTATTTCTGTACTGCAGGTGTAGAGAGTATCAATATTTAAATAAGCTGAAAATTATACCTTGCAAATATATATAAATACATATCATTTTTATTTAACTACTATCAACATATATTTTTATTCAATCATGCACGTAATTTATTTATTCTCTTTGAGATTTTTATAAAAAAAAAAAAAAAAAAAAAAATAATAATAATATATATATTGTGCTCTCGCTCGATCAACATTGGATATTACTTCCAGAGATACAGTTGAGAGATTAGCGCAGGGAACTCCTGAAGTCCAGCTTTTTCTTACACAGGTAGAGAGAGGGGCAAGCTTGCTTCGGAGTTCCCTTGGCTAATTGTAAATAAATTATATATGTATATCTGTGTTATTTTACTTAATATATTATTAAATTTATTTTATTTTGATGTATGGCAGGTATATGCTTTTTGATTATTAATTTATTATATTTTATAAATAAAAACGTTTTATTTTATTTATTAATCACTGTCCATATTGTGACAGAATGTATTATTCAATAAAATAGTTTAATATATATATATATATATATATATATATATATATATATATATATATATATATATATAAGATTTTTGTATAAAATCATAAAGTATTTTTATGTATGTATGAAAAGAATTTGTATTTTTTTTTGATAATTTTTTTTTTATTCAGTAATATAACATTCTGTCACACGTACAATAATTATAGTGAGTTAAGAACACACTCACACAATATATATATATATATATATATATATATATAACATAAAATATACGAAAGTAATATAACAACTAAATAATAATCAAAATGTATACACAATAAAAAATAAAATAACTTAAAGATAAGTAAATTAAAAACGTAAACAACACAGTTTACCTATATACAATATTTAAAATCAGGCAGGGAACCCCAAGCCTGGCTTGTCCCTCCAACTAATAAGGAAAAAGCAGGACTCCAAGAGATCCCTGCGCTACTCCCTCAACCGCGTCACTGATGCTAAAGCCAGTGTTTGCGAGTTTGAGCGAGGGGGCTTTAGCTATACACTCTTTTGTTAAATTAACTAATGCATGTATTTATATAATTGATAGAGATTGTACAAAAAATTTAAATTGATAATTTAAAAAAGCATTACTCAAAAATTATTATTATTTATAATTGTAAAAATAATGATCAGGACATGATTTTCATGACTTATGATCAAAAATAAAAATCACTCTTAATAAAAATCATCAAGGCTCTTTAAAAATTCCAGATACAAATTTTGATCGGGTTTGATTTTTATTTATTTAATTATCGATTTCAAACTCTGATAAATACTGTACTGACATAGCTTATTCAATATTTTTATTGGACATGACAGTTTCTTGAAGTAATTCATTTAATGTTATAGTAAAATGATATGATGCTTACCTAACATCGTAGCCATTTGGAAAGAAAATATGGGCTACAGATCAATTAAGCGAAATATTTAGAAGAAAACCCTTATCACGATAAAATCTTGCTCCATTATTCTCAGAATCAGGGGCTATGTGGTGGTTAAGATAAAGCTCATATTTTAACGTCAAATCGGAATCCATTTGAAGGTAAGTTGCCCAGTTTTAGTGGTCGAGAGTTCCGCAAACATGTAGAAGTTTTCTCCTCCCTCAGCAGAGCTATCCAACCATTTAATATTAAAAGTAAACTGTGTTCAGAACTCTTCCTACGGGATTTGTTATAAAGAGCATCACCATATAAGTATTTTCTTTTTAAGCAGCAAAAGTAAATTTTATACTGGAATACCTCTCTAAGAATAATCAATGGAAATATTCAATTCCAGTTACGTCTGTCTGACTTAAAATTACAATTATAAAGTAATACAATTAAAATAATAGCCAGGAATAAAATAATCATATAAAAAAAAAATTAAATTATCGACAACTTAATAAAAAGGTAATATATATAAATATTACCTTTCTATTCTACTGCCCAATTTCCAGCAGAAATTTAATATTTGTATTTTTTTAAGCTAGTGACGTTTTTTGTTGAATAGGGCGATAACATAAAAAAAATTTATTTAAATAACTAAACATCGCTCCATATTTAACTAAACAAAATTTCCTTTAAACGGACGTAGAGTTTGTCGTTGTTAAAACTATTTAAAAAGTGCAATCAAAAAGAGCGGACAAACACAGCTAAGATCCGTTTAAAAAAAAGTCGTAAATTATCTGTGATTTTTTTTACCACCATTTCAAATGTATTACATTTACTCCACCTAATTTACGCCTACCTTCAGTTTTATTGCTCTCAAGTTAATTTTTATTGTCATTGTTAGTATTCCATCATTCAAGATTCTATTTCCATCTCACGGTCATTTTTAAAGAAGATATATGCAAATCATGTTATTATATTACGTGTTGAGTGCTCCAATTTTTGTTCTTACTTTGAGATATATATATATATATATATATATATATATATATATATATATATATATATATATATAGTTTGATCATGACAAAACTTAAAATTTTTATTTCCCTCTGTTCTATTTTCTTCACAACACAAAAGCTCTGAAAACAAATTTCAAGTAATTAATGCCGGATCTGGACACTTGTGAGAGAAACTTTTCAAAAATCGGCATTTAGGGCCTGTCAGACTATTTCATGGAAGAAAAAGTCTAGCTATTAAGAAATTGAAAACCATTATAAAATTGAAACAATGAATTTTAATACCTTATTGGCTAGTATCTTAAATATGATATTTTAGTTTCGTTCGAATTTTCATTTTTGAGCTAGGCAATATTCCATACATAGTAAAATCAAATAATTGATGCATGATACTGAATAATAGAGTCTCACTCAAGTACTTCTCCTAAGGCGATGGCGCATGGTCCCCTTAAAAAAAAAAATTGCTTTTCTCTTATTAAAATTCTCTTTAATTTTATTTTCTTCGAAGTTTCTTGAAAGTTCCCTTCAATTGAAACCCCACAAAAATATACTTCCCTTTTGAAATTGATAATCCGGTAAATATGAGCCCATCACTCAAAAATCTATAACGCCTTAAAAATGTACAGCTCCTCAAAAACTTGTATGGCGCAACTTGTGCCATAGAACCCCCATATGGGTACCTCTTTCATCAAAGTATTTAATATTGTAGATAGAGAATAAATAATAATGGCTTTGCATTCTAATCATAGGCGTTTGTTTAACTAGAAATGTTTCTAGCTTTTAAGTTAGCCATTTCCAATGTAAGGTATAAAACAAAAAGACGGCAAAAGGAGGCGACTGACCCCGAAATTACCCACATCCTGCAGTGGGGGGAAGAGGGGGGGATATTGCGCTTCTAAACCACGGACTAATAATTTACGGGGAAATGACGTCACTGCTCTCACATAAATTAAAACATGTCGGTCAATTTTTCAAGACCAATTACCTTCTAATGGAAATCAGAAAATATTCTTAACAATACATCATTATTATATTTTAAAAATATTTCTTGTTTATCGGTACTGGTAGACCCACAGGGCGGGAGGAGAGGCGTTTTCGGTCCCTCTCCAAAATGGAAAAATAATTTGTTTTTCGTTCGTCCACATCAGTTTCTGTGAGTGATCTGAGCAGAATATGTAACCAATCAGATATGTACTATTTTACGCTAATAAATGTAATGCATGTCCCAAGAAAAATAAAAAAAAAAATAATCTTTGATCCGACTCCCCTCAAAATTAAATTCTGACACCGCTACTATTCCACGGTGTTTGTTATTGGATTCGATGTGTTAAAATGAGTCGGAGAGTTATGCCGATTTTTGACCAGTTGTCGTTGGTTAAAAAATATTCCCTTATAAAGTAGTGTTGGGATTGGGATATTTCAGCGGCAAGGCGCTGAGCTTCCAATGCTCAAGGTTTCTGGTTCGAATCCCTGCTTATGACAGATAAATTATTTATTCGATCCTGGGTCGGGAGTTCCTCCTTAGGCACACCCAGCCTTTATAAAAAGTGGGTATCCTTAATCTAATGATTAATTCAGGGAGAAAACCTGACAGTTGGGTGTGATTTCGGTCAAATCACCTCCTTGCACAATCATTGACCAAGAAACAGTATGTTCCCTACATGTTACTGAACCCAAGACCCTTCATGAGTTGTAGTCGTACAGTTAATTTTTTTTTTTTAAATAGTTTTATTTTATTTATTATTATTATTTACTAACAACGAGAAAATTACTCATTACCAGTATTGAGTTGGAAGATGAAAAAGAGTTAATTCCTATAGTATTAGGCCAATGGAAAAAAAAATACTTTAAAGATAAGTGTATACCGTAAGATGGGTTAACTTTGGGACAGCGGGTAAAATTTAGTTTGTGGTGATTCCGTGGTGGATACAGTGTGTTGGTTCAGTCAGCATGTTGCCTAGAGACGCCCGTTCGAATCCGGTATGGGAGGGTTTGACTTTTATTTCATGGAGGACCCATATAATGAAACTCGACCCTCCCACTCTGGTTAGAAAAGGTTTGGTTGTTCCCCTTGGACAACCTACCCCCCCCTCTCCTTCCGTATCCCAGAAATGATGGGTAGGAGGTTATCGAATAAAAAAAAAAAAGTTCAGTCAGCATGAACAGCGCATGTACTGCGTTACTATCTTTCGGCACACTACTCCTGAGGCACAAGTGAACGTTTCATAAAAACAAGAATTTTGAAAAAAAGCCTAAATTTTACTCGTAGTCTCAAAGTTACTCCATCTTACGGTATATATATATATATATATATACCGTAAGATGGATATATATAGATAAAAAGTTATATATATAGTAAATACAATATATATATATATATATTTATATAAATTGTTATTTACTTATTTTTTTAAATATCTTCTGTTAGGTTCAATACATTTCTCTCCCAAGTATTTTTTATTTTTATACATTTTTACTTTATCTCTTGTTCCAAGAAACTTTTTGGCTTTGAATCGTAATTAAATTTTACTTAGTTTTCATTCGAAAAGTAATAAATTTAATTTCACAATTCAACATTAAGTGAGTATATTCTGGGTATTATTTCAGTACTAAATTTAACTTGAAAGAAAACTCAAATTAAATGACAATAAACAGTATAAAGAGTCATTGCGAGAATGTATGCTTTAATTATCCCTTTTAATTTAAATGCTACATCCTCTTGCTTATGACTAGGTGGACATTTCCTTGCTCGATTCCCCGAACTTAAGTAAAAACGAAAAGAAAAAATTGGAAAGAGGAATGCTTAATAATAATTTTCCAAGAAGCTTCGATTTTCGATGACAATTTCAGTCCAAATTGAACAAATGCAAGGGCTGTAACAAGGATGAAAGTCGGGATGGGGCAACTTCAATGTTTAAATCCTTTCTTTCAACTTCCACCGCCCTCCAATAAAAGTCATTTTATATCAGTATTTTATGTAATACATTTTCGAAATAAATATCACCGTCAGATTATATTAGCTAATGTCATTGACCGAATTCAGGTCAAAATAACCAAAAAGTAGAATGAAATATGTAAAAAAAAAAGATTTATACCATATAAATGGTAGCATTATGTCCAATATATGATTTAATCCGACTATTTTTACCCTTTCATAAAAAGTGAAAAAAAATTTACTGTCTGTACTATTTTTCTTTTAACACGCGAGAATTTAAGAAAATACTTTTCTCTTTTTTTGCAGTCAGTTTGTAGAATATGTTAACTCTAAGCAGGTGATTAATGTAACTAAAAAATATTTCAAGTATTTTCTTTCTTTTGTTGGGAATATTACATATATCTAATTCATATAGATAAATAGATTAATAGATAGAAAATAAACTTAATTCAGGGAAAAGGTTCCCTAAGAATAATAATTATGTACAAATGAATAAATCACACATCAGGCCAAAAACTACATTAATAACAAACTTCTAAAAATATATACAGTAACTTCAATTACAAATTATATTTTTATCCTTGATGTCCTGTATATTTGTATATAAGTATATATGGTCATACTTTCTTGATGAATAAATTAAATTAATGAATAAAACACATATCAGGCCAAAAACTATATTAATAAAAACTTCTAAAAATATATACAGTAACTTCAATAACAATTTATATATATAATACATAAACAATATATAAATTTAGTTTCTTCATTTTTGATTTTTTATCCTTGATGTCCTGTATATTGGTTTGTATTTATAAATGGTCGTATTTTTTTATTGGATCTAATATTTTGATTAGTTATGATTATTGTTACGAATATTGTTATTAATGATTATGAATTGAGGGGTATGGTTGATATGTATAATATATTAAATCCAACTTCCTTTTTATAGAGATAAGACTCTACTAAAGCAAAGTAAAAATAAACAAAGCTATGAACATTTTAGTTTAAAATAGTTTTTTTTTTGTTTTAGAGTTTAACAAAATTATTGAAATGTTTCTGAAGTGATTAATTCAATTAAAATAATGTTTTTATTTTCTAGGACTAATGTTGCAAAACGAATCCCTCAGTATATGTATGGCATTCTATACCTGTTCCACTTTCTATGTAAATCCGCTATTAAGTTACATCAACAACTCCCCCCCCCCAATATTTAACAGGTATGGTACCCTAAACCTACCCTACCCTCTCTTATGGTACGTATACCACAGATTTAAAACGTTTGCTGGATTAACGGCTTTACCCGGAAGTCAACCGTACTCTTTTAAGTTATGAATCATTCGAATCCACGAAGATCGAGACGGGCTTAATACGCCGAGGATATGAGTCAACCTGGAGGAATGCTATCACCCTCTGAGTCGGTTGGCACCGTCCACAAGTCTTCTTTCTTACATCATGGACCAATGGCCGCTTTTATGTTATTCAACCTTAAATTGATGAAAGTTATTCAGGTCTGAACTTGAAACGTTTAACATACAAATTGAATAATAATTAAACGTGATGAGCTTTTGACTCTCAGGACGGTCGGATCTACGGGGGGGGGGAGGGGGAGGACTTTCGGACGAAAGCCCCCCATAATGGTAAAATATAGCCATGTTTAATGAAAAAAAAATTATCTCTAAAAGTATTATTGTTCGTTTAATAACAGTTAATAGGAATAGAAAAGAATCTCTTAAAGACCATTTCATATACGTAGTTAGTTTCTTTCTTTCTTCCAAAGTAATTATCCTAATGTATTTATAAAAAAAAAAATCTTTTTGGATGAAGCTCCAACCAAAATTAAATCCTGGATCCGTTAGTGACTCACTGTGATATTTAGGGCAATGGAATATGTTTTTATATTTATATAGTAAATGACAGTACTATTAGATAGTATTAAAACATGATGACATATAATAATAATACCTTTAAGGGCCCAGGTAGCAGGCAGGCCTTGATTCAATTCAATAATAGACCTTGATCTTAAGCAACTGCCTCCATAGCATGGAGTCTATACCTCCACTATCTGCAAATCCCGGGTATTTAAGGTTCTCTTTGTCATTTAATGTTAAAACAAAAGAATATTTTTATGATAATATTTAAGCAATGTAAGCATGATTTCATATCTTGAAAAATAAGGACGGTTTCGGAACTAAACAAATTTCCATAACACTTATTTTAATATCTAGGTTCGCTTTTGAAAAATAATAATTGTACCATCGGATCCATTTAATGTTTTTGAGACTAGATACTTATCTCGATTTTTAAATAAATAATACAAAAAATAAAACACTGGAAATAATCGACTCATATGTTTGGACATCATGGAAAACAAACTGTCTCTTGTGTTAATGTATATTTTACGGATTGTCGACGGGAGATGCGGAATGTTTTTTCTGTGTATGGGTGATATAGTTTTTCTGTCTTGAAAATGAATGAAGTGTCAAAAGGTTTAGTTTGATCAATTGTATTTTGGAGTCTGGTGGCTTTGTGTATGGAATTTATAAAATAATTCTTATAATTAAAAAAAATCTTATAATATTAAAAAAAATCATATATTTTGGGGCCTAAACAGCGAGAATGTTATAAGGAATATAATGGTATATACCTAACTTCCACTACTTAACGTTTGATCATTAATAGAAACGATACCATTCATATTTTAGTAATTAGGAGCTTGAAGTTTAAGCATGATTCAATGATGACTGATTAAGTTACAACTGAGTAGTGAAAATTAGGAAAATTAAATCACAACACAAAATCAGAAATAAGGTATATTTACGTATGTGGGATGGATTATTTTTTTAATCATATATTTATTCATCGAGTAAATTAAATAATTATAAAATTATTTAATTTTATATTTTAATGGTTATGGATGGATGAAATACTGGTAGAGTAATTTTTTATCTACCAATGCGAATCAGTATTTTTATTTTATATTATGGTTTGACTGAAATATTATTTGTATTTACTTATTGTAATTAAAATAAAAAACAAGTAAATGCGAAGTAAGAATACATTTTTTTTTAAGCTTCTTTATTGAAAAATATTACAATCTGTCTCAAGGACATTTATAATAGTGTTCACAGATCACATTCACACTCTATGTACAGTAGATAAAATAAATTATACAAAAACTTGTGAATATGGAATTTTAAAAGTTCAATTGTATCATCTGAAAAATGGTGGTTTTCGAGTCATATTAAACTTTTAGGCAATTGTTTATTTTGTTTGCAAACAGTTTTGAAACAGGTGATCAAACATCTTTACATATCAGTGCATTCAGATGCAATTATGCAAATTTTGTATGGGACACTATGATAAATCGCATATTTTGATATACCAGTTTGCTTCTTACTTTTTTTTTTTACAATATTATTATCATTTTAAATGTCAAAAGTAATGGCATCGCTTTCTTCAAAATTTAAATCTTGAATCACTTATTATTTCTCAAGTTTTAATTTTTTGTTTTACTATTTTCGTATTCATTTACGTTTCAATTACCTACTGAAGTTTTTCTTTTGATAGCTGATATCTTTTTTTTTTTTTAATTTTTTTATAAAATGAATCTAAAAATAATCACACCAGGCACTTTAGTATATTCGAATATTTTGGCCGTTTTAATTTATATTTGTAATGGTCTTTAAAACACCTAATGTGGATAATTGAGAGGAGCTCAGAGTTTCTTAGAATTAATAAATTTTGTGTAATTTTGTAAAAATAAGTTTGTATTTAAGTTATTATTTTGATTAGTTTAGTTGTTTTATTTTGGTTGTTAAAATACATTTAGTTTTAGTTATATTATTTGGCTGTTTAATTTATTTTTATTTACTGTACATGGTGCGTGAATATGCTCACTGAACAGTATTATAAATGTCCTTAATTGAGACAGAAAAAAGCTCTGAAAAAAATTCATATTAGGAAACACAGTTTAAATTATATTTTATGTTTCTCACTGTATGTCATATGGCATATTCTTCTAGGTTTTAATACATAATAATCCGAGCTCTGATCATGACGTTGTTGCAGAAACCAACACCTTATGTAAAAAAAAAAAAAAAAAAGTAAAATAAAATTATTGCAAAATGAACTTACTTAAAGCGAGGACAGTTCGTATCAAGCGGAAGTCAGAACTTCTGCAACAAGAACGTTTATGGCCACCGTTTTTTCATATTTTACTTTTTTCTTTGCTGAAATCTTATCAGATAACCTGAAAAAAAAATTAAATCTTAGTCTTTCTAGATGTAATATGAAATTTAATTTATTTCAATATTTTTTAATCGATGCATCAAACCGGTAATCAAGAGCGTAGGCAGTCTTTATATTAGGGGAAGGGACAAGATGGAATTTTTTTTTTCGGAAAAGTTTATTATTATTATTACAATTTATATACATTTTTACATGAAACACAATATATACATAGAACTACTTTTAATAATTTTTTTTTTTAGAATTTTCGAGAAATCTTTCGTATTATATTATGGTTTATTTTCTTTCAAATTATTTAGGAAGGCAACGCCATCCCTATCCTCCTATATATCTCGGTAATAAAAACAAATTCAGGATAGTTAAAAAAAAATAACATTTACTTGGATGTTTTTAAGATATCTAACAAAACAAAACAACTTCTTTGACAGTAAAGCAATAGAAACATCATCAAGACTTTGAAACTCAACAAGAGGGTTCTTTGGTTTGCCTAATCTTAAAAAAAAAGTTGATTTTATTGGTACCAGAACTACTTCTCCTCAAAACGTTTAACAATTAGGAAAAACAAAACTTTTTTTATGTTTGTTAGGTTTTTTTTCCATGGAATGTTGTTATATAATTTGACGTGTCATGTTCATATTTATGTATCCATTCCACTATTATATCGACTTATTTTGACTAATAATGATTCTAAATGATAGCTTAAATTGGCTTGCATTTCCCAGCTTATAAAATTCCTTAACTATTACAAGCATTTCAAGTTTTCCAAGTAGATAACCCAGTATTGAATTATGTAGGGGGCGGTAAAATTCTTCTATCATACAGTCAGAAATAAATTACTTAGCATCCTTTCAGGATTTTTAAATACGATTTTCTTGTTGGTCGATCGTTCCAGAAGACCTTCATATCGCACAATTAGCGAGAAAAAAGATGTTTTTAGGATTCCCTTGACATCCATCGATCCATATTCGAGAAGAATGTAACAAGACATCAGGGAGGCGACCTATTGAATAATGACGTGCCCTGCTGATTCCAAACATGGAATAAATAAGGCAAATGCAGAGTCGAATGGAGGTCCCTGTTTTGAAACCGGGTCTGTTTATCATCACTCCAGTTCTGAGATGATTGTAAAATATCTGTATGAAACTCTGTATAATACAAAATAAATATTTGGGTTAACACAGTTTTACTCTGATAGAATAAATAGTTTTTATTCACTTTTCATTAACAATTATATATATATATATATATATATATATATATATATATATATATATTTTAACAAAAGAGAATATATAGGGACAATTTTCCCATCGTCAGAGTAATATTTTTATTTTTACTTTCTTTTTTTGAGGTGGCACCATTTGTCAAAAATTAAATATTTGTCACATTTTTTAAGAATTATTTAGTGTTACACATATTCATTGATACACTAATCAACATCTGACTATCTTTAGTAGAAAAACTAAAGATAGCCAGATGTTGATTAGTGTATCAATGAATATGTGTAACACCAAAGAATAATTTTTAAAAAATGTGACAAATATTTAATTTTTGACAAATGGTGCCACATCAAAAAAAGAAAGTAAAAATAAAAATATTACTCTGATGATGGGAAAATTGTCCCGAAACGTAAGAGACAACAAACATAAATAAAAAAATATGAAGAAAATTGGAAATTCTATTGCCTAAAATATGAAAAAATTATAAACGTAAGTTTCCTAATAAAAAAAGAAAATAAGGAATAGGGTGAAAAGGAGAACATTTAAAGGGGTGATAGATGACCTAAGGAGCTACAAAAAAGTTTATATATACAATTACCTGATTCTCGGCAGAAAATTAGGGAATTTAAGTAATGTGTTAATTTAAGTAAGTCACGTTTTTTGTTAAATAACTAAAAAAAATATTTAATTAACTATTGCTCCATATTAAACTATACAAAATTCACTTCAAACAAAAGTAGTATTTGTCACTGTTAAAACTATTTAAAGGTTGAACTATTGAGGTCTGTTGAGCGGGCAAACACAGCTCCGTTTAAAAAAAAAATCAGACATTATTTGTGATTTTTTTTTATCACCTTTCAACTGTACTACATTTACCCAACTTTTAGATAAACTTTCTTGTTGAATAATCTTCAAGTCTCTATTAATTAAGTTGAGGTTTATGACTAAATAAGTTACTACTTAATAAAATTAATAATTTCAAGGAAATAACATTATTGAACCCTTACATCTCCTCTCAATGCTTCAATTCATTTTTATTTTTATTTATTTCAACAACGTTTCAGGCATTGGACTTTGTCCATTTTCCAGTCGAACTTTTTATATGATGATCTTATCCTCACCTTCTTTAAAAGTTAATTTCATAACAATTTATGAAAAGTCTATTCAACAATTACAATAAAGATATTTTGGACACGTCTCACAAGTCCATATTTTTTTTTTTAAATTGCATTCAAATGTACATTTTCGTCCTATCTTTTTAATAGCCTTATGTCCACTATAAGGCTATTTAAAAAATAGGACGAAAATGTATAGCATTTGAATGAAATAAAAAAACAAAAAATTAATTAGTGCGACGTGTCCAAGGTTCTTTTTTTTAAACGGTTACCCTATAAATGCTTTCCCATAATAGCTATGTATAGAATTAAGACAGACTACCGATTCTTACAATGACTTACAGACATAATTCTTTTTTGTGTATTGCATGTAGAGTGTTTGTTACAATGGACTCGGCACTGACCTCCCATAAAAAGTTAGGAAAGGTTAAAGCCAAGGTAAATATTTATCTTCCGCCAAGCTCGAAGCACACACTCCACCAGTTCTTGCCAATGTGGCTAAGTTTTATCAGGTTCATTTGAAACCATGTTTTTCTACAAGTATCAGTTCAATAAAGTAATAATAAAGCATTCTTATAAGGTAAAATGAACTTTTATTCACAAATTTTTATACAAATATAAGTTGATACTTTTTTATTATTTATTATTATTATTTAAATATTGATCCATTTCACTCCAAAGCTAAATTCTAAAAGCAATTTTTTTTTTTGTTAAACTCAATTTACATGACTAAAGTACAGCAGATATTTGAAATAATAGATAGAAATATCTTTAAAAAATAAATCAAAGAAGCAATGGTGGATTCAGGATTTAATTTTGGTGGAGTTTTTTTTTTTCTTTTATTTATTTATTTTTTTATTTATTTTTTATTGAGTATTATAACAATCTGTCTCTTGGACATTGGTTATAGTGAGGTAGGATGACATTCACACTATATGTACTAAAAAATAAAATAAATAGAAACAAAATAATAATCAAAAGTATATACAATAAAATAAAATAACCTAAAAAATAAGAAAATTAAAACTAAGCAAAAAAAAAAAAAACATGCATACCTTTTTATTAACGGTAATTACTTTGAAAAAGAGAGAAACTATACAAAATGATGTTAAAGTGGTAAAGATATCATATTACTTTTAGGGATATATTCCTTTTGTTTTAGATTTTATAAAAAATTATTTTCATGTGTTTTGCTTATCTTGCCATCTTCAATTTTCAGATCATTCTTGAATTTTAGATTTTTTTTTTTCTTATATGATATAGTTTTATTAGTAGCTGTATATGTGTTATAATTTAAAGGGGGGGACATATTATGATTGTTTAACCGATGAAAAAAAAAATATTATTCTGTTTCTGGGGGACTTGAGCGTGTGCTCTCCTCAGCTGATCCACCAGTTGAATGAAGTTAAAAAATATAACAAATTCTCGAGACTAACAAAAAAAAACATTCCAATTAAAAAAAAAATTTTATGTTTTGCTTATCTCGCCATCTTCAGATGACTCTAGAATTCTAGATTTTTTTTGTTATATGATATAGTTGTTTCTGTCAGTTGTACGATATGCGTAAATTTATTTAATTATAAAAATTGTAAGTGGTATCAATGAAAACATAAAATTATTAACCTATATCATCTATCATATAATGTCAACTCCTATACCGAGAACTTTTTCAACACAACAAGTACTTCAGTAAACCCCATAATTAAAACAATAACCAACAATTTCAATAAGCAAAGTTTAAGAAGATACAAACACAGATGTGCAAAACATATTTTACTGGAATAAAAACTAACCAAAATAATGTTGCATAAGATATTCATAGAGTACTTATTTTATTTTAGTCTAGTTTAATTAACATATATTATATATTTTTATTTAAATGTGGGTACTTGTGAGCGACGCGGCCAATGGACTGTATCTGCAGTTGTCTTGTTATTTAAAGTGTTGTTTTCGTTATTTATATTTCTTATTCTTATAGAGGGTTGCCTGTTTCTTATTAATATATATATATATATATATATATATATATATATATATATATATATATATATATATATATTAATAAGAAATATAAATATAGTAATAATATAGTAATTTAATAATAAGAAATATAAATAACAACAATAACACTTTAAATAACAAGATAACTGCAGATAATAGTACATTGAGGCCGCGTCGTTCACAAGTACCCACATTTAAATAAAAATATATAATATATGTTATACAACATATGTTAATTAAACTAGACTAAAATAAAATAAGTACTTTATGAATATCTTATGCAACATTATTTTGGTTAGTTTTTATTCCAGTAAAATATGTTTTGTACGTCTGTGTTTGTATCTTCTTAAACATTGCTTATTGAAATTGTTGCTTATTGTTTTAATTATGGGGTTTACTGAAGTACTTGTTGAGTTGAAAAAGTTGTCGGTATAGGATTTGACATTAACAATTCCTAGAATTAAATAAATTTACGCAGATCGGACAACTAACAGAAACAACTATATCATATAACAAACATAATCTAGAATTCTAGAATCATCTGAAGATGGCGAGATAATCAAAACATAAATTTTTTTTTTTAATTGGAATGTTTTTTTTTTGTTAGTCTCGAGAATTTGTATAGTTTTTATTTTATTATTCTTTTTTATTTATTTTTTATTAACATTATTATTTTTTTATATGTAGGCTTTTTCGTTATTAGTTATTCCTATTGTCAAATAAACAAAGGAATGGTACTCAAGTTCATAATTTTAGTATTTATCTTTAAACTGAAATTTTATACACTAAAGCATGAACGATTATTGTGTACATATTTTTGAATCATAAAATGTAATTTAAATAAACTTATTATTATTATTATATGATGTCAAGTGTGAATATAATATGTACTGAGGCCGTTTGGTATGCTAATAGCAATTATTGACGAGTGACAACAAGCAAAATTTAATAAACGTATAGATGTCAGACTGCCTCGCCAAAAAAAAAGAAAAAAAAAAAGATGAACAGGCCTAGATTATGAGAAGATAATCTGGGACGCAAAGTTACATCAGAGCTGTTTCGCCACATGATGAAGGCCCGTAAGCTACACCTGCCAACTTGCCCCAATACGTCATACATCTCTACCGGTAACGTATCTTTAAAAAAAAAAAAGGTTAGGAGTAATTAGAGTAATTTTTTCGTAAGGGAAAATACTTGCTAATTGGCTCTCAACTGCTTGTACACTAGAGGTTCGCTAGTTGTTGACATAGCGGAGAGATACCAGCGTCACATATTCGAATGACAAACATTGAATAATGATTAACGACCCCCTCTTCGCTTCTCACAATTTTCATATATTATCCCTATCCTGACAAGGTAACAATAACAAACGTCTCGATCGCCCCCTCCGATAAGAATGTTCAGGGTACGGGAATATCGTTTTGCCAGCCCCCCCTCCAATAATTTTAAGTAAAAAAAAAATAAAATTGATAACAAATAAGCTACATGAATAAATGAAATATGTAAACTAAACTTGATTAAGAGGTAAGAAAAGCCTAATAGCCTAACGCGGTAACTAGTAAAAGTACATATTTTTTATTTATTTAGAATTATAACAATCTGTCACATTGACAATATATTATAGTGATATATGAACACATTCACAACATATCTACAGAAAATATAAAGTTAACAAAAGTAAAATAATAATAAAAAACTATGTACAATAAAAAGATAAAATAACTTAAAGATAAGTAAATTAAAAAAACATAAAAACACAGCCATACCTATATACAATATATACAATTAGGCAGGGAATCCCAAGCCAGGCTTCCCCCTCCAACTATAGAAGGAAAAGCAGGACTTCAAGAGATCCCTGCGCTACTCTCTCAACCGCGTCACTGGTGCTAAAGCCAGTGGAGTTTGAGCGAGAGCGCTTTAGCCACATACACTCATGTCTTGAGTGGAGAATCTGGACATTTCCAGAACTCAAAGATCTCTGGGCCACTGCCGCTTCAACCTTCGAGGAGGATTGTAGGGATGAATGGAACTAGATAGGGATTGTGCAATCGGATTTGGATGATTTGTAAGGTTCTGTTGGAATTTGGAAAAATTTTCAGGGTTAAGGTGAAGGGCAAATACGTAACTTTATTATCACCACCACCTAAATATTCGTATTATTTAAATTTCCATTTATATTCAGAAATAATATTATAGAAACACATCCTTGAATTTTATGATTCATCAACCTTTCATGTGGACACTTCCATTTTCATGTGATTTTCTTGTAAAAATTGTCAGCGATAAAGTTGGAAAAATGTATTTAATAAGTACAAGTATATATAGAGAATGTTTTTATAGACATTTTCACATAACCAGTTAGACTGTGAAAACGTTGTACTTTTATTTTAAGGTTGTGTAAACTAAGAAATCAAAAATATTTTTCAGATATTTAACATTATTCATTTTTAGTTTGAAACGTTATAGGAATGTACTTATGTTATGAAGGCTTCCCCCCCTTCCTTTAACAATAATCATGTTCGGTTTTAACACATAATATGAACTATTAAATTTTTGTTTTCATCCATATTCCTCTAATCAAAATGAAATGCCTGCGCCAGTAACTGGGGAAAGGTAATAATTTATTTGTGACAAATTTCAGTTTATGTAAACTTTTTTATGTAATGATGAATTCCTAATTTTAACGTACTAATAATCTTTTTACTCAATTAGAGATGAATTTCAACTTATTCTAAAACAAGCCTCAACTTAATTAATATAGCTTAAAGCTTATCAAACAAGGGAGTTTTTCTAAAATTGTGGTATCTTCAGTCCAGTTGGGGGTTATAAGAAAAAACTCGAAAAATTCTTGATTTTATGAATAAAACAGAAACATACCGTAAAAACTACTAAAACATACCGTAGTTTGATTGCTTAAAAGTCCTCTTTAAATGGTCTTAAAAAGACAAAGTTTACTTGAATTTAATGTAAATTCAATCTAGTTTACGATGAAGTAATTGTGTGTAACCTAAATTAAACATTTTTTAGTTACTACTTTTTGTTCAACATAAAACGAGGAAGATTTAAAAAATAAAAAATAAATTATATTTCCTGGTTTTCTGTACGAAATCAGACCATGGTATATAGTAACTTTTTTTATAGGTTTTGTGTTCTGCTATCACATATTATCAATCATATGAACTCATTGTAAATCTAAACTTCATATCAATATCACGAAATACCCCATTGATTGATATCGGATACAATTATCTGTTGTCAATGACATTTTAAAATCATCAAAAGAAAGAAACATTGAATAATAATTTGATCAATCGAGAATGTTAAAAAAATATATATAAAATTTATATATATATATATATATATATATATATATATATATATATATATATATATATATATATATATATAAATGTTCATATGTTTTATACTCTTTTTTTTTTATTTTGAAATTTACTTCATTTTATATTCAAGTCGTTTCAAAAAATCTGTATTATCATTCGTGTACATTATTTCGGGTCAAACTCTTAATCTGAAATTATGTCTTAATTATTTATTATAATAGTAGCTTAACTTCTCACCGCCGAATTTCTTTAAAAAAAAAAATGCCTGATTATTTATCATCGGTTTATTGTATAAATTCATTAAGTGAAATTTCATAACCTCAAATAATTAAGAACTTTGATGAATTTTAACTAAGGGAAAAATAAAATAAATTTGAATAAAGGTGTGTATGTCATTTGTATGCAATTGTGGTGTTTTTTATAGATAAATAAGGTCAAAATTTACAAAAGCATATTTGAAAGTTTACCTAATTCAAAAAGGCACTTAGCGAACATTTGAAAAAAAAAAAAAAACGATGATATTTTATACATATATAAGTATATATAGAATGATTTATACGATTATTATTTAAGAGATTTTAAAGTATTTTAATATTCAATTGATTAACAATTATTGAAAAAAAAAACCTCATAGTTTTTGAGATATTCTTTAAAAAACTAAAAAAAAAAAAAAAATCAATTTTCTGTCCTTTCCCCCCTCCCCCCATCAAAATCCAACGCGGAATTCTTCGAGACTTTTAACCAGTTATTATGAGGAGGGTAATGAACAATTTCTGACAAGTTTTATTTTTATTATTCGGATGTTGAGGTCAATCCCTAGTTTACTACATAATTCGATGCATAATTCGATGCATACGTAACACAAACTAGCTTCCAACGGATCCAAAAAAATCACACCTTAAATACTCTTAATTGATTAATTAATTAATTAAGTATTGATCATAATTAAGGATATTTTAGATGAGCTTTTCAAACGTTTCAATCAACTACATAACTTATCGATTAAATCCAATCCTATCGTAGATTGTGTAAAAAAAATATCCAAATTACAAACGTTACCTACCTATTTGTCCTGTTCATTATCTAATCAGACTATTCATTACGAGTCTTAACAACTATGTACCCTCCACAGCTGGCATGAAATAGAAATCTGTCCTTCGAGTTACTCCATACCTACATTATCCCGTTAACCTCATTATTACCTTGCCTCCCTACCAGTCTTTGATAATCATAACGGGAGCTTTAAAAAAAAACAAAAATGCTGTAAGACCTTCAGTATAGTCATTAACGGGGTACCTTCAGTGTTAACAGTTACTGCCTGACGTATTGTTGCTCTATGGGGAGATCTATTGCCGAGATTTAGAATATGTAACAAGTCATCAAATTAATTTAAACTCTGAATTCCATTTTTTTTCGTATTTTTATGTTTATAGACAATAAAATAAAAATAAATTTGTTGTTAATTTTAATTTAACCCAGCACATTCACTCTATTTTTAGGATACTTCAAATTATATGAAGGAGCGAGGGGAATCAGTGAAATGAGTGATGAGCTTATGAGAACAATACAGCAGAAATAAAAACCCTGATGATGCAGATCTCTGAAATGTCGGTTTAAGGATGTTTTATTCATAAAAAGACATAACAATCGAGAAAAAAAAATTTCATTACACACATATATATAGAGTACTATACATATTTTTTACAGAGTCAGAGTTCTTAATTATTTGAGGTTATAAAATTTCACTTAATGAATTTTTGCAAAAAAACCGATGATAAATGATTAGGGATTTTTTTTTTAAAGAAATTCGGCGATGAGAAGTGAAGCTACTATTATAATAAATAATTAAGACATAATTTCAGACTAAGAGTTTGGAAGATAAGTGCCACAATAAGAAAATATTATTTTTTTATTTTTTGTTACTGAGAAGTCTTGTATTCACCTATGATTATTTTGGAATTCCTATTCATAGCACAATGACATTCCATTTTATTATTTTATAAAAAATAGATTAAATGATGAAAAAAATGATGATTGATATTATTTTTAAACAAAAAAAAGAAAAGTATTATCGATTAAGTAAATGCCCAACTTTACTTTTTAAAGTGAGTTGGAGATGGCAATAAATCTAAAATAACTTTAAATGCTTCTTTTGTAAAATTCCACTTTTTCGTATTGTGGCTCTGTTCTTCCAAGCGATCGATGTGCACAAACTATACTGCGAACCAGTAGTGTATCCAGGATACAACTTTTTTTGGTTCGGGGGAGGGCGTAAGGAGGGGTGGATTTTTTTTTTTTTTTTTAATGTAACGGCAGTTACTCTGAATATATATGAATAAATACATAAAATTATTATTGGATTTTTGTAACAGAAAGTATGTATCCCTTCCGTTGATAATTATTTTACATATGTTTATATAGGTATAATCCCCTAGTCGACGTGTCCGGTTTCTGACCCATCTTCGAAAATATAATTAGTTTAATATTTTATTAAGAATATTTCTATTTATTTATAATAAATTTTATAAATAAAATAATTATCGACCGAAGATGATGGGTGATAAATATTCAGGACGCAGTCATTATAAAAGTATTTTATTTGTGCCGAAGTTTCAACCCAAACATGTGGGTCATCATCAGGGCTGAAAAATTTAAAATACAGTCAGAGATATAATATTATACGACCAATAAGGGTAAATAATAAACTCTGAGTTTATAATTATATTATTATTATTATTATTATAAAATTGAGTTTATTATTTACCATTATCGGTCGTATTATATTATATCTCTGATTGTATTTTAAACTAGATCAATAAAGCTTTTAGGGATAAATTTTTAAAATATTTTTTTCTTGACACGTATTTAGTAGCTGTATCTGCTTCATGATTTAACAAGAGTACACATATTGTAACTGCTTGGACAATTTTAACAAAAAAATTGTTTATTTTATTTCGGGTGGCTTCACCTCGAAACCCTCCTCAGAGACTTTGAGCGTCACGAATGTTTGAGACCCCAATAACAGGTGTGGTGGGTTAACAATTTAACTTACCCCACTGAGCAGAGATGAAAGAAGTTGGGTGGTGTAATAGAGGGGGAGGGAGGGAGGAGTTGGCCAGGAGGATGGACAGAAAGCAGAGGGCAAGGGCGTTGTACAAGGTCCGGAACTGGCGCTGCTGTTGTATAACCTTACGCAACCCAAGGCCCCACCTCTAATAATAACCACTGCCTCACCGGGTAAACAAACATCTCTCTCCGTCCCACGCTCAACACTCAATATAAAATAAATAACATTCTTATTATGATACCAAATCTGAAATATTTTTAGGATTTGTAAGAAATGCAGGTCATCGATTTACTTTTGTCCACATATAAACTTCGCTTTAATATCGTGTTTCTAAAAGTAAGAAAACTGCGCATCACTTAAAATAGCTACTCAAGTAATAAATAGTAATTGGTACGTAATATAATTAATATATGATTAATTATAATCATATATATTATTTCTCAAATATATATACCTTTTACGGCTCTCAGGAGCGATGGATTTTGACGAATGAGGTATCAATAAAAAGGAAATATCACGTAGCGCGAATAGTAATTTTCATTCCTTATTTCATAAAAGAACTTGAATAAAAGTGGGAGGTTTCAAACCATATGATGGTGCCGTATCAACGAATCGAGAGGTTGCAAATGAATTCATAATTTGCAAATACTCGAAAAGTACGCACTTTTTGGCCCATTATGCTTACGCATATTTGAAAGCTTACTAAATTATTTACAAAACGTAAAAAAAACAACATCGAAATCGGAGGATTTGGTGCAGAGTTTATAGCATTCTGAACATTTAGTATTTGTTGTACTACAAATATTTTTTTGCATATAGGAATTTAAGGTGCCTTTTTTTAATGCATCGATTTGAAAAAGAAATTCTCCTTGTTTAATAATTAATTTTATTTGTATTTATATAAATGTATTTCCTTAAAATACTTCTTGGAATGTTTGTCAATCAATGTGCTTCAATTACTTTTTATTTTAGATCTTTGTTATTGAAGTTTATCATTTTTATAATACACTTTGTTTTTTTTAAATGATACAGTAACATACATCCTGATTGCACTATTTCTCCTTAAGAATTTGAGCTAAACTCCAATAATTCCCATCAAATTACCTTTACTTTTCGTCGTTAACCTATGACTTCCTGTCCTACAGTATCCTTTAACAATACCCCACTTATCCCTGTTGACCAAATCCGATACCTAGGACTCCACCTTGACGAACGACTCACTTGGAACCCCCATATCAGACTGAAACGATTAGAAACCGCCAGACGTTTCCGACTACTCCAGCACTTACTAGACAAACGCTCTAAACTGCCAACTATTTACAAAAGACTCATATATATTACTATAATAAGTCCTATTTGGATTTACGGGATCGTGCTTTAGGGCTCTTCTAAACCATCAAATTCCTCTCGTAGCTAATACCCACAATCCAAAATCTTTCGTAAAATTCTTAATGCTCCCTACTTTGTCACAAATAAAATCATCCGTAATGACCTTAATGTACCATATGTTTCCGATTTAGCTCAATCCAGATACCTGTCCTTTCATAATAAACTTCTGAACCATCCGAACCCTCTATTTTCCAACCTTGCTTCCTCTTCTATTCCTGATAACTCCGAGGCGTCTGAAAAGAAGCCTCGAGACCTTCTAATATAGAAATATAATTGGAGTGCTACCAATGGGTAGTTTCTCTTCATGTTGAACATGTCATATTACTTGTTCATATTTACATGTTGTATTTATTATTAATTACAGTTGTAAATTTCGTTAATAAAAAAAAAAAAAAAAAAAAAAAAAAAAAGAATTTGAGCCTTTTGTCTTTTGCTGCCACCATATGTTATAGCAATGTTTAGAAGCTTTTGTTAATTTTGAAATCTATTGAAGGATAAAGCTAATATTTAAATTATAAATTATTGAAGGAAGTTAGTCAACTGTTCTAAATTTCATGGGTGATAAATATTTAGGACGCAGCCATTATAAAGTTTTTATTAGTGTACTCCGTACTTCAATGCCTTCAGTGCTCGAACCACGCCCTGATGATGACCCACATGTTTGGGTTGAAACGTCGGCAATAATAAAAACTTTATACTAACTGCGTCCTGAATATTTAACACCCATTTAAATTATAAGTTTAAGGAAACGTAATGTTTAAACCATGGTAGATTGTAAATCATATTTATAACTGATGGCTTACTAAATATAAGTATTAAATCTTTTGCGTATCAAACGTTATTGAATGGAAGTTGTGGTGAGTCATTAATGTATTAAAATCGGACACAAATATTGGGTTTGTGCGAAGTATTCGCAAGGATCAGCTAATACGTAATATTTTTATTAGAGATTCAGATGATTGTACTATGAAAATTTTGATATACAGATTTTTAGTGATATTTCTGGTTGGAAAATTTATAATATCTGTACGGACAGTGAGTAATTTAATCCCACAGGTGATTGCAGTGTTGAAATATAGAACTGTGAATAAAAGTATAAATTTTCTCACTATAAATATAAATAAAATTAGTAATCAAAAATGTTGAAATTGGAGTTAGTCATTCTGTCAAATGAATCACTCTTATAATATTTTTTTAAGAGGGAACAAAGCTCTGTTTGCGCTTTGGTCTATTTCCCACAATGTATATCTTGTATGTATATGTTCATATATATGTATATATAATATGTATGTATATAATAAAGAGCTATTTTAAAAAATAAACATTATTTGAGTGATGAAGATATATTGAATTTAATAATAAGAATAAAGGAATAAATGGGCCTTTCAGTTGACAGAATAAAGCTATGGTTAGTTTACTGTCATAGAATTATTCACAACGTTGTGATAGTAAAACTAAATTAATTTAAGAAGATCTCATCTAACTTTAAGAAAATTAGATTCATTTACTAAGAACTTCATTGAATATTTGATATAATATGAAATAGAATATACTACTTAATGAGTCATATTTTATAGTAAAATGAAGCATGGGTACAACTGTATGTAAAAATATTTATAGAATAGAACGACAGTGGACGCTATACGCTATTACAGCATCAATAAGGAAAATTGTAAATCCTTGTTTTGCTAACATCTTGTAGAAATCAGTCGGAGGTTGCGTAACAGGGATGGAGGCTTACAAAACTTGTTCACGGCAGGACCAGTTCTCAATATTATTTTTAGCATATATTTTTTTGTCTTATTTCAGTCATAATACGACGAAAATAAATTTGACTCCTTACGCAAGTCGCCCATTGTTCTACTTCTCTTGTATTCAAAGTGCATTCAAAGAGCGGCGACTTATCGGGTATCAATCAACCGGACTAATTTAGTTTGGTTATGATTTTTTTTTTAAATAAAATTTAGATCGGTTTTATACATTTTTCTGAGTTAAAACATTAAACCAGAATTTTAAAAAGTCAAATTTTTATGTCACTTTTTTGTTATGTACAAAAATATCGGGTCTTGTTTAGATTGGGCTCGCCAGTTATTTTATCTAGTAACACTTACTTATTGATAAATTAAAAAATATGGGTTAAAGAAACATATGATTTATTTAATAGGAACTTTTTCTACGTAACAAAAAACCTCTTTCTTTAAAGAAAATCCTGGATCGTTCCTCTTCTTTGCATAAATGTTAAACTTCAAAAATATTCATCGTGTCATCACTTTATAACCGCAATTACACAAACAATACTAAATTAAATAATATTTAAACATGTGATTTTATTTCTATATCAATGTTATCAAGTTCCATAACAACTGCTACTAAATATCATTAAAAAATCACTGGCGGGCCTAACCTAAACAAGACCCGAAATATCACAAAATTATACTGTTGTAGAATGAGCTGTAATTTAGAAGTAAATAAAATATTAAGATTAAATTATTAATCATTTAATTTTTGTTCACTGTTTTTGTAGTTACAATTGCTATCCTCTTGACGTTCCTCGAAACTTTTGGTTCCTTCTGCTCATTGTTCAACTACGGAATGATAAAAATATTTATTTCTCCAACCCTTATTTTATATAGGGATCATCAGAATGATGATCAGATTGGTGATGATTTGCCAGAAATATGAAATCTTGGATTGGAGCTGTTTTCTTTGAAAGTATAGTAATACCTTTTTATGAACGGAAATATTTAATGGCTTGTATTTGAATTGTCTGTATCATTAATTATTTATTATTATAGGTATATGATAAAAAAAAATAAAAAAAATCAAATTCCGATAGTACCATATTTCTTCCGATATTTCTACAATATCGAATCCCTGGTTTCGATGCGATATTGGGCGATATCGAAAGATGACGATACTATAACAGCATTCCTATGCTCATCTATTTCATTTTATCTATTTATTTTCGGACGTTGAATGAGACACTTAAGATTTTTAAAAATATTTCTCCAGATATTATTCAAATATTAATTTCTAGGTAGGATGTATAAAAGAATGTGTGTTGTTTCGATTCAAGATGATATGAAATTATGGAAATGTTGATTATTTTAACTGGGCATGGTATACATTAGTCCGGATAATCGACGTTTATACCTATCTATGTGTACCTATATACCTATGTATACGTTTATATTCCTGGTTAGGAATTCACTTTTATTTGCAATAATACAAAAAATAACAAAACTTTATGAATGGAGGTTTCAGTTATGGAGGTTAGGGATAAAGTATCTGATAAGGGCAAATCAGCACAGATGATTTTATTTTTATATTTAAGTTTACTTTCCTTGAAAATAGCCTGAGTACTGAAACGTTGATTGGAAAGAAAAACAAATAAAGCAGGATAAATATGATAAGTTTTTAGTTCAATTAAAAATATCTTATATTTTAGGAATCGAAAGAGCTTATGATTCCCCTCTTCTCCTTCCTTTCCCTAAGTGCATATTATTAATAATTAATTTTAATTCTGTTAGAGTGGGCAATTAGTAGAATTATGACCATTAAAAAAATAATTAGGTTGCTCTCTCTTAAGCCGCTTCTTAATTTTATTTTTCTCAAGCTGCTATATTTTTTTGTAAAGTCAATTAATTTATTTATTATTAATGAATGTTATATCGGTCCCTGTTTAAATTTTCTGTGAGGAGGGCTTATAAGAAATTTCGTGTACTTGAGTGAACATCAGTATGCTTAACTAACAACAATAACAAGTTAACCAGATTATTTGTTGTTAAACAAAACAAAAATAGATAAATCAAATGATGAACCTTATTCAGCAAAGTTATTAATTAAAAAAATAATAAGGAAATGAAAATAGAAGTCTGGAACAATAATTTTTTAACACATTTATGGTAAAGAAATATTTCATTATTGAATATGTTTTATTGAATAATATTGCAATATACTATACTCAAGAACTATAAGTATTAGGTCAATAGCTATTCATTCATACTATATAAATGCCAAAGATAAATAATTTTTAAAAAATTAATAACAATAATAAATATACATATGATAAGATGAAAGCCAAATACTACATGTACTACACAAATAAAAGTACATAGATAAATAAACTATAATAGCATAATAATCAGGCAGCAGAAAACTTAAATTGAAGTAGAATAGATCGAAAAATAAAATAAACCGTCTGAAAAACATTCATTCATATGTACTATATTTATATCGAGTCAAGCTTTGCTCCCCTCATATAGAAGGCAAAGTAGGACTCCAGGAGATCCCAGAGCTTCTCTCCCAGCCGCTTCATGAACCAATGAAGAATGAAAGAGATCACCAGAGCTACAGACGCTCAGGATTTGAATGGGCTTGCTAGCAATAAATTTCATAGTATATTTACAAAAGTCCTCGGGGCCACTGTCGTTTTAACGGTGGATGTGTTATGGGTGGTGTCAAGGTCATATGGGATTTTGACATCATTATGTAAGCTCTTGTTTGTATCATAATATGGAGCCATTGGCTACTTCGGACTGATAGGATCGGATACATTTGATATTCGAAAATTTAGGTGTTCCCCACAGCAAGTCCGTAGGTCTAGATAGGTTTTAGTACGGTCTTGTTGATTAATAGCTTGTTTTGAAATGTAAAATCATATGTTATGTTTAGTAGTCTATATAACTGGTCAAATAGTCAAATAATTAAGCCCTCGTGTTTTAAGTATGATATATGGGTTCCATGTTAGTCCGTTTTTATAAAAGGAAGCCAAGATACCGGAATGTATCTGAAAGGGAAGTGGTGTGGAAGAGGATTGGGGGATAACATTTGTGTCGGAGTGTGAAAGTGACATGTTTACATTTTGATTCATTGAACTTGCGCCAATTGTTGCACCACTTTTCAATCAGAAAGATGTGTCCTTTTAGGTTAAAGGATTCCATTTCAGGATCAGACTGGGAGGATATGATAGTGGTGTGATCGGAAAATGTGGCCAGAAAGGTATCGGGATGATTAGAAATATAAATATATAAAATGTAAAGATTGAAACCCAAAACGCTGCCTAAAAAAGAGGAATTACAAGAATCATAATAGCTGATCTAGGTTTTTATTTTATTTTTTATTACAGTCAGGCACTTAAAAAAACATCATTATCATTACAAGTTATAGACAATAGATTAAATAACAAGTAAATTTTTATTTCTGTATTTTTTCCACCCATTTTTATTGACTATTTATTAATGGTACCTTTTGATTTTGAATATTTCCCAATAAGTAAAATATTGACTTTCTTCTAAAAAAAAAAATGTTTGCAGAGAATTAAAGTTATTGATTTGGGATCTTTCACAAATACTGAAATATATTTTATATTATTCCATATCATAATTTACACAAAAGATTGAACCCTGAAAGCTTTCCTACCTTCGAAATTATCTAGAATTATGTACTAATTCATTAAATATTTATTCGTTTTTTATAGAATATGTCAAAGATAACATACCACAGAATAATTAAAATAAATATCATTTATTATGGTGGTGAACCATTCTTAGAATAATTTATAGAACAATGGTATAATGGTTAAACGGCTCTAGAATAGGAAGCGTTTGATTAATATATACATCCCTAATGAAGGTGTGACTTAAAAAATGGAAGAGGCAAGAGGCGTTGGTGAATGCGCATCGGAGATAGGATGTGACGTCAACAAACAAGAACTGTTTAAGATATATGAAACTGTACTTGGAAACATGGGTGCCCATCCCCCCCTCCCCCAGGTCGATAGCACATGAACTCTTCCCCCCCCTTTATTCCAAAATATTTTATTACTCTCCTCTTTTTAATATCAGTACAAGCTTAAGTATAATTTTATAAATCATAAGTCATAAAAATTACACTTGGTCTGTCCTAAGCTTTCCTCTTGTTCTCTGGCTTGATACTTTCCATTTCGAAATTCATTACCCCCTCGAAATTTGCCCCGAGAAAAAATTCAAAACCCCGTCGAAATGTAGACCCCCTCAAAAATGTTTATGGCGCAACTCGCACCATGAAATACCTTTCGGGCACACCTACTTGAAGAAAAGAAATGGATGTTTCAATACCAAATTTACGTGGATTAAATTATATTGTACAAAAAATAATTCGGTATTTCCATTGAAAGCCAGAGCCCTTCCAAAAAATGAAATATTTCTCCTATAGGCATCCCGGTGAGTTAAATCATTGTTTCCACATATGCTACTAGTGAATGATTTTTGGTTGTGCAATTCGACCTTTAGTGTCAGAGGTCATCATGAATCATCTCTCATCGTCTAATTTTATCAGGGGAATCCTCTCAAATAATGGGTTTTTTAAAACAAATAACTGAAGCAAACATGTTTGTCTAGTATTTGAAGGTCATTGAAACTATGAGTAATTATTTATATTTCTTCATACAACCTAAAGTTACTTTTAGGGGTTGTGTTACTTATAAAATACATTGCTGCTATATATCAAGCTAGGAAACAAAATATAAATATATTTTTTTCATTTATAATTAAATTATTTATTACTTCTTATGATTTAAATGTTTTTTGTTTATAGTTTACATAAGTCCTGTGTTCAGCCTCCATTGATCATTAATACCAATTAAGCGGCTGAGAGAGAGAGGCGCTAAGATCTAGAGTTCTGCGTTTGCTTCCACAATCGAAGGGAAAAGCTCAGTTCGTAGTTTCATTTGAATAAAAGTTTGTAAATGTTATTTATAAGTATGCCTGTATTTAAGTTGTTATTTTGAGTAGTTTAAGTTTCTGTTTTCCTATATATATTTATTTATTTTTAGTATTATTTTTGCTCTTGTTTCATTTTATTTTATTTATTGTACATAGTGTGTATGAGCTAATCTATCACTATTACTAATATCCTTAATTGTGACAAAATGTTATAAAATTCAATAAAGAAATGTTCTGAAAATGTATATAATTATGCCATTTTACATTACTTATCTTTAAGTTTATTTCACTTTAATTTAATGTACATACTTTCCGATTATTATATTGTTTTTAATTTATTTATTTATATTTTCTATAAATGTATTGTGAAATATTTTCTCCATCTGTTGTCCATATTATAACAGAATATAATATTACTCAATAAAAAATTTCAGTTGCACTCAGTTGTGATTTTTCTGAGAGGATATTATTATTAATAACATCATCATCATTTACCACTAATAAATAATAAATATAAATTATTTTTGTTGTAATTTATCTTTATATTATGCCAAATAATAATTTACACAGAAGTATTAGTCATAAAAGCTTTCTTACCTTCGTAAGAAATAATCTCGAATTATATATTAATTCATTATTTATTGACACTCTCTTCAAAGTCCAACATGATTACTGTCATTGCTATTCGCTAAGATAGAGGGACTTTATTCGTGAAGTAGAATAAAGTCACGAAGGTAAATCGAATGGAATTTGATTATTTATTAGATGTATTAATTAAATTATATTCAGCTTCTCTTATATTATTTTAAAATAGTAAATTGTGTTAATTTCATTGAATTTTCCATTTTAAACTTTAAACAAATTATTTAATCAAGCTACTTACGTCAACACAATATTTAATAGATTATCACTAGATAAATTGTAAATAATCGTATTAACTTTCCCACTGGTTACCCTACCTCTTCCAACTAAAAAATACGCATCTTCGACCATTCTCATCTTCCACCGCATTCTTTGTGGTAATAAATTTAAAGTATCGTTGTACGAAGTGTATGGTATACACCAGTACAGGACTCAAGAGTGTAAAAGTATTCTTGAAACCCCGATGTGCACAATTTTTTTTTAAATTCATTTTTCATTGACATTCATGATAAAAATATTTGAAACTTCTTAAGACATACATTTTATGATTAAGAATAGATTTTCAAAAAAAAAAAAGGTGTCCTGCATGGAACGAGGATGCCAATGCGGGTCGATTGTGTTAGCTGGTCCTTACTTCGAAAGGAATAAACCATCTTTTGTAGTGTATGGTAAAAACTGACATTAGCTCTGGCACGTAAGAAAATATTGGGGGGGGGGAGAGGTGGCAAGGTTAGAACGGCATACATGAAGTAGCCCAGTCATCAGTATATTACGTGTAACGTTTATAATTATGTCTCGTATGTTAGTTTAAAATTACAAAATTTCAACCACACAGCCTTGCGTCTTTAAAATGTAGGCAAAAAATAAAATAATTCCACAACGTTTAACCAATTCAGGATCATCAGGAAGGAAAAGAAAAAAACCCTGGATCACATCGCGCCATAACATCCAATCGCATACCGTAAGATGTGGTAACTTTGGGACTGGGTGTGTAACATTGGGACAGGGCGTAAAATTTAGTTTGTGGTGATTCCGTGGTGGATAGTGTTGCCCAAATGCGAGACCGAGACGAGTCTTGGTCTTGCAAACTCAGTCTTGGTCATGGTCTTGTTCTTGCGCAAGAGTCTGGCAACAGTCTTGCAGTTACTTATTAGCTTATTACAATACAGATATCACTGTAATTTTTTAGATAGGGGAAACCTAACTAAGTGAATGAAAAATTAGAGGAGTTAAATACAAAAGTATTTTCGTTGATGACCCTAGGGTTTTACGCCGTAAAGCCTAAATAAACAAACAAAAGTATTTTGGTTATAGCAATTATTAGCATATAGTAACTAAGATTGTCAAGTATTAGAAACTATTTTGCCTTAATTTTTATTTAAAAAATCGATTTTTTTTTTACCAGGCCTCGTCTTGTTCTTGCAATAGTTAGGCGGCCTTGGTCTTGAAGACCAAGACTGATTTTGGGAAACACTAGTGGTGGATACTCTGTTTGCCCAGTCTGCAAAAACTTTCTTTGTTTAGGCATGTACTAAGCTATTACCTTGCGACACACTACTCTTGTCTAAACTAGGCACAAGCGATAGTTTCATGAAAACAAGAATTTTGAAAAAAGCAATGGAAATAAATTAAACCTAACTGCACAACGAGTGTACCTATCTCAAACTACCGCAAGGCAGCAGCGCAGTGCATGCCTATACAAAGCAAGTTTTTGCAGACTGAACCATTCACCATATCCACCACGGGATCACCACAAACTAAATGTTACCCGCTGCCTCAAAGTTACCCACCCTGTCCCAACGTCATCCCATCTCACGGTACTGGAAGAAAGGTGAAGTAACACATTTGTGGAAGGCTGTAAGCAAACATCTGATCAGCAAAATAGAATAGAAAAAAAAACATGTAATTACCTACAAAAGTGCATAAATATGGCAAAAATCCAAATAATATGAATAAAATAACTAATAATAAGTACAGAAAAAAAAGTATTAAAGTGCACATTAAAGAAAAGTTATCTTTAAAAAAAGATCAACTAGATTTATCAGATTTATCCAAGATTTTCAGTTTACGAATAAAAGTTATTCAAATGTCAACTGTCAGTCCTGTAATTAACAGCATTATCTAACTTCTGTGCAATTTGCATATCCTCAAATAATCTTACTTTTAGAGCTGTTTTCTTATTTGATTTTGGTGACGTTGAAGAGTTACAGAAAGCGAAGAATATTTCTAAAAGAATGATTAGTAGAAGCTAAGTATATTACCCGGATTTAAATAATGATGTTAATTACAGGATTACCAATAGGAACGGAATTGTTAAAATTCTTGGATAATTCTAATTTGTTTTTTTAACTTTTTACCTATGTGATCAGTTGGTTTTTGATGTTCGGTAACCTTCGTTTGATGTGGATTTTCATTGCTTTCTTTTTTGTTTGTATTCATTATTATTTTTATTTTTGTGGCATATTTATATATTTTAGTAGTGACATTTCTTCCACCATGTGATTGGCTGTTATGGAGTGATGTGATCCTGGGTTTGTTTTATTTTCTGTCCTGATGATGCCTGAATTGGCGAAACATTGACGGGTCATTTTATTTTTTACTTACATTTTAAAGACTCAAGTCTGTGTGGTTGAAATTTTATAATTATAAACTAACATCGATTTTCTGTCTCTTGGTGGGTTTTCCCTCTTATACATTAATATTACTTCCATGGTTTATTGAACTTGTGAGTTATTTTTTAAGAAAACTACTGAGAAATATTGTAAAGCCAATGAAAATCTCGTCTATTTATAAAATATGGGAGGCACGAAGAACTTGCTCTCTCCCTCCCCCATCACCATATCAGTACACATAAATCGGGAGTCGCTCGCAGTTAACTGTAATAAACCGTTGAGTTGCCACATGTCGTTTGCGGTCTTCAAAATACCGAGTAGTCTCCTATGATCGGTTAAGGCTTATTTTTTTTTTTTTTTACTCGAGAAGCTCCAAAGGACGATAATGGCTGATATTTAGGTCAGCATAAACAGAAAGCCCGATTTTACGGTAAATCTACACTGAACAGTGAAAACTAGGCAGCTTTCCAAGATGTGAATAGTTTGATGCAGTGTTTAAAACGGTTCTATGAGCCAATTTCTGACGACAAAAGCGAAACCCTTTTGTTTTCTTCCTTTAAAGCATGAAGAAGAAAGAAGAGCAAAAAGGGTTTAGGGCACTTATTGGAGAGGTTTACGACCTTCCCCTGGGTACCTAATGTATTATTAACTCGGCAATGTATTGAGCAAGTGAGATTCGGTAGGCCATCAAATAAACCCAGTATTAAATATCTACAAGAAATCGATGTTAAATTGACTTGGTATAATTTGAAATATTAATTTACCTAAATGTTGTGGTATTTTATCGTTATGACTAATATTAGTAGCTGACAAATAGCCAGGACGCAGTCATTTTTAAGGTTTTTATTAGCTTCCTGACTATTTATCACTTATAATATGTAGAACACTCGACTAACTTCCTTCAATAATTCATTAGGATTAATAAGATAGTAAAATTATGAGCTCATTTAATTGATATTATTTTGCTCTCGATTAAACTAATCCATTACTCCCTCCTGATGTTAATATCCAAATAGCAGCGCAATTCTCTCTCTCACCTCCCCAAGAACAAAGGCATGCGCATGGGAGTGGGGAGGGGTTGCCACCGATAAAACTTTCATCTGCTAATAATTTTTATTTAAATGAATAGGAGCCCTACAAAAAAGTTCTTAAAATCATCTAACGACACCACGGTCAAGAAATAGCACCGGAAGGAATCAAAATAACAAAGGAAGAATATAGTAAAGGGATGAGAGGTCCCTTAATCTGAATACTATGAGTTCAAGGGGGAGAGGAAGATTAAAAAGATTAATAAATTTCCACTTCTCAAATTTTATAAATGTATTTCTTTTCAGGGAAATGTAATAAAATAAACCGTTAATAAATATATTAGAAATCTATTTATTCAGAACTGTTTTAAAACAAGTAAATCTATTTTATATTGATTTTCCGTTACCATAATTTCTTTAACATATCACATCTGGACAGTATTTCAAATGAAATATTTTAAAATCGTTTGTAACAATACTTTCATTTGAAAATACAATAATAGGTATCTATATTTTCTTTCATAGAAATTAAACTACAAAAAATGTATTTTATTTTTATAATGAAAATAATCGAGAATGGAATTTTTTATGGTCAATATTGTCAACTTTTTAATAAAATTATCTCTAGCCATGAAAACAAGAAAACATGGAGAACCCTAGGGTGTTATCATGAGAAGGTGGAAAAACATATTTTGTTGAATAACCACTGGTTTATAATTAACAATAATATATTTAGGCGGACTAACATCGATTTTGCATCGATTGCTTAAAACTAAATACGACAACGTTAATGAAAGACGGTAAAAAACTAGGACTCGAAATAAACGTGGATAAAACAAAATATATGGTTAGCTGCAAAAATGGCAATACTACTGGTGATATCGATATAGATGGTAATATGTTTGAACAGGTAGATAAATTTAGGTATCTAGGTTCTACGATAACTAGAAGAAACGAAATTGAAGAAGAGATTAAGGTTAGACTGGAGGCGGGAAATGCTTGTTATTTTTCTGTGACAAAACTACTCAGTTCGCGCCTCTTGTCCCGGAACTTAAAAATTAGAATCTATAAAACAATTATCTTGCCTACGGTACTTTATGGATGCGAAACTTGGCCGCTTACATTAAGGGATGAGCAGCGTCTTAAGGTTTTTGAAAATAAAGTATTGCGTAGAATATTCGGATCGAAGAAGGATGAGTTAACCGGAGAGTTCAGACGGTTACACAACGCCGAATTGCGTTAACTGTATCCGGGTAATATAATTGAGGTAATTTCGTCGCGGCGAATCAAATGGGCTTGTAAAGTTGTTGGGCTTAGTAACGAGAGAATTCCTAAAAGATTAATATTTGCTGTGCCGAATGGTAAGCGACCGAGGGGTAGACCGAAGCGAAGGTGGGTTGCATTAAAGCCGATCTGAAGGGACTGGGTTTGGACGGTGAACGGTGGAGGGAGGTGTGTAATAAGCGATTGGTGGTGTCGGCATCGAACCTTCGGGTTCGCTAAGCCTTTTATTATTATTATTATTATATTTAGAAGGACTATCGACAGATTTTTCGGAGAAAAAAAACATGAATTTTTTTTTTTTTTATTTAATCAAATTTTAAGTACTTTTTAGCCATGAAAAAAGATATTCCCAATGCCTCGGAGAATCGTTAAAATTTAAGCATTTGACAAAAAGTCACTTTTTTTTTTGTTACTAATCATTCAGAAATAAATATAATTGAATACAATGTTTTTATGTATTTTATGTTGTACAGTCTCATTTTTTTATTATTTATTCGTCCATGATTCTATTACCCGATATTTTATTTTGCTTTTACTTCTTAACCCCCATTTATATAGATTTTTAACAAAACTGTACGACAATCTGTCTATGATTGAAAAGAAAAAACAATTTGTTTAAAGAACGACATCCAAAGTGAATGGATTAGAAACATTATATAAACTTTTCTGAATCCGTGTGACATTTAGGGAGTGTTGTAGGATATATAAATTATTTAAGAGGTATTCTTCTATATAATGTTTTTTTTTCTATGTAACGATATAGTGTTATTAAAAAATAGTATCACTATTTTATATTTGAAATACATTTTCTGCTAAATATATATATATATATATATATATATATATATATATATATATATATATAATATATATATATATATATATATATAGAATAGAATAGATTAGAAGAATCAACTTTATTCTGAGACAAAGTCCTTTGAAAATAACAATATTGTACATAAAAATTAACATAACATCTGGCCAAAATGCATATAACAATAACAAAAAAAACTAAAAAATGAGTAATAAAAGAAGTATTTACAAAACTATACAGATATAGTAAAGACATAATATGAGCAATAAGGTCCTAATACTGCAAAATAGTTGCTATAAATAATAAACTATGGAATTCTAAATGAAATTTGAAATGAGCGACAAATTACTTTTGTTGTCATACTATTGTATTAATGAAAAAAAAAATAATAATAAAAGAGTGGATAAATATTTACTTTAAATGATGTACATATGTACCTTAATAGGTTCAAAGAATACAATAATAGTATTGTAAACATTATAGAAATCCTATATAATATAAATCCTAATATGTTGATTGATTGATCCTAATATTTTATTTTAGTTGATTTTATTATATGTAATTAAGCGTATTATTTTAAAAACAAAAAATACTTGATATTTTAAATATATTATTTTAAAATAATAATTAAAATACTTATGGTCCAGGACTGGGTCATTACTGATGTTAAAACTTGAATAGAAAAAAAAAATTGATAAAATGTGTATTATTTTTTTTTGTTTATTAGAATTATTTGAAGAAAAGATGTATATATATATACATATATATGGAAGGGGGGAGAGGAGGGGAGAGAATGGGCTAACTGGAAACGGTTTTGAGGTGCTAGGTAGGTTGTGGTCCGTTACAATACAATCTATTTAAGCTGATATGATTGGCTCTTGCTTCCTCAACCGGTCCTCTTCGCAGCAGTAGTCAAATAGCACACCATTCCCATCTCCCTTCCCAGTTATCACAAGAATAATAAATAAAAATTTGCTAAATAAAAATAACAATTTTTTTTTATAATTTATTCCAGGAAATTAATAAATAAATTCCTTTTTTATCAGTATTTATTTCGTATTTTTTATTTTAAATTTCTTTCCACCAACAACCCTAACCAGTAATATTTTTCCCATTTTAAAGGTGCTACCATATAAAAATAATTACATATTACATTGAAAAACATCTTCGTTATTTTATTTTATTTTACTTATTTGAGGGTTATTATTATTTTGTTTCTGTTTATTTATTTTTTTTTTTGTACATATAGTGAGTAATATTTTCCCATTTTAAAGGTGCTACCATATAAAAATAATTAAATAATTATATATTACATTGAAAAACATCTTCGTTATTTTATTTTATTTTACTTATTTGAGGGTTATTATTATTTTGTTTCAATTAATTTTTTTTGTACATATAGTGAGTAATATTTTCCCATTTTAAAGGTGCTACCATATACAAATAATTATATATTACATTGAAAAACATCTTCGTTATTTTATTTTATTTTACTTATTTGAGGGTTATTATTATTTTGTTTCTATTTTTTTTTTTTTTTTTTTGTACATATAGTGTGAATGTCATCCTACCTCACTATAACCAATGTCCAAGAGACAGATTGTTGTAATAAAGAAAAAAAAAAGAGGTAAGACTACATTCATACTATATATGCAGAAAATATAAAATAAAAAGAAGCAAAATAACAACTTAATAAAAAAAATATATATATATACACAACAAATAAAAATGAAATAACTTAAAAAAAAGTGAATTAAAAATTTAAAAGTAAAAAAAAAAAAACAGAGACATATATACACTTTAAATTAATTATTAAAAACTACCTTAATATTTTATTTTTTAATTACTTTTTAACATTATTTTAAAGTTTTATTTAACGTGAAGGCCCAATAGTCATTTTTATTATAAATTTATGAAGGAAGAATAAATAAGGTTTCATATATTTTTTTTTTTTGCTTGACGTTCCTGGCTTTTGTTGGCCGTTTCCAAAATCTAATTGCTTAATATATTTTTTTTTTTTGCCATATTATTGTGAATGTTTCACACATAATTATCATATTGTTTTTCTAATTATTTATTAAACTATTATTGTTATAATCGTCTCAAAAGACTCTATCACAGCGCAGATGTTGGTCAAATCCATTTGATACGATTTTTATTTCTTACTTTGTCGTTCACCCTGTAACTTAGCCAAAGTTCGGCGGGATAGATTCTTATGAGACAATTTTAAAAATGGTAGTTTAATAAATAACGAAAAAAAGATTATAGTAATGTGTGAAACATTAACAGTAAGATGGAAAGAAAATTATTAAACAAAAAGTTAGCAGCTTTTGAAAATGGCCAGCAAATGCCCGAAAAGTCAACACAATGAAGAATGGTAAAAAATATAATATAAAAATAAGGCCTTATTAATAAATTTACAATAGAAAAACATAAATTTATTATAGTTAAAAAGAAAATATATTTTTAATATTAGCAATATTTTTAAGGAGTTATTTCATATTAATGGCTTAAATAATAAGCAGGAAATTTTCACTAACAGTTGCAATTTGTCCGCTGAAAATATTTTAAAATTCCGAAAACTGTTATATATTTTTTATTAAAATTATAAATATAAATGTTTTGTTATATTTCATCGATTAAAATTTTTTTAGGCTAGCATTCAGTATATCTCGTTCATTGCATCAAACTGGGGCTTCAGAAAATACTTTTAAAAAATATCTATTTCTTAATATATAGATGACTAAAAGCACAAAAGTGTATGTCAACATTTTTATAAATTATACTTTTTGCCCTGGATTTGTACAATTATTATAAAAATTCTCTGGAAATATTGAAATGCTCACGTCCTAATGTGTCGTAAATTGTTACCTTTGAATTTTTTTCTTACAATAAAAGTTTGAAATACTAGAGATTGGTAAACAAAAAAAATGGTACATAAATTATTAGTTCAAATTATCGAAGCTGGTTCATAGATCGGGCTAAGCTACGGCAGGAGACGTTAGTGTATTATATAATGTGTAGTATGTAAGATGAACATACAGGCTGTTCAAGCTCCTAAACTCAGCACTAATCCATCAATAGATTTTCAATTCTCATCAATGATCTCAAAACTGATTTTAGTAGTTCGCCCACTGTTACATCGATGAGTTTAGGTACGACCTGATGGGTTTCCGATGCTCTCAATAATATCAGCGCTGAGTTTAGGAACTTGAAGCTAGTAGAAATTTGGCAACTGAGGTCAATGACTGAACCACCGACACGGTCTGCCTCCGCGAAAACCTTCAGAAATCTGGCTCAGAGAAGATGTTCATATTTATAACAGAAAAACTTAATCTGAAACATGAATGAAAGTGTACTATGGTGTATTAATAATGATTAATTTAAGGAGAATTTGTTTATATAAATACCATAAAGCTGAAAACATATCTGAAAAAAAAATTAAAGCATCCCTGGCTGAAGAAAAATTTTATCAAACAAAGAAACTTGTGAAATTAAACAGGACGAAAATCGATAAGAATTTTCAGAAAATGGAATAAGGTACTTGGTTAATGTCAAACGAATATGGTTTTGACGAATAATAATATTTAAATAATTATTCAACCCAAGTAGATATTGATAAAACAGATTTTCAATGTTAAAGATTATAGATTTTGATAAATTACAGCAGATAAAAAAATATTTTAAATATAAAAATTTATAATAAAATAAATTAAATTAAATAGAAATAACAGAAAATACAAGACTAACAATTATTTGAGTGATCCTATATCGCAGCTAAAAAAAAAAATAGAAGTAATAATTTTATTTTATTTTTGAAAAATATTTCTATTTATTCATCTAATAAATTTTCTATTGAAATGAATTGAAAATTGCCCACAGTATTCCAAAGCAGAATTATTAAATATTCGGAAAACTAATTTGTAATATTATTGATGTCCCTTAGGTGTTCCGGAAAATTTATATAACAATATTAACGATAAATTGTGACTTTTAACATTTAATGTAGAATGTAATACAATCATCAATTATCTTATCTTATCAAACGATTTAATTTAATTCTGCATATCCTTTTGATCATATCAGTTTCCATAATCAATTAAAAACCTAATCATTTCACATAATTTCTTAAAACATTATAGATAAACGCAACTTGAATTAAAGTTCATCAAAAAGAATAGTTTATCTGATAGTTAGTTAACCATTTACAAGGGGCGTAAAATTATTCCGAATAGAAATGAATATTTTTTAGCTAAACGCCTGAATCTTAACGAGCATAAGATGAAAGATTTTAAAAAGGGATGCCGTGTAAATGTTAAAAAATAATATCAATTAAAAAAAAATTATGAAAAATGGTGTCTAGAAAATGATTTGCAGTTAGAATCCAATTAAAAAAAAGTGCCATAAAACAAAAGGTCTGTAGGGCAACTTGAAATGTTTAAAAGTAATAATTGTGCTCTTTTCAAATTCTATTAATAAATTTCTTTAAATGGGTGAATTTTCCGACAAACCTGTATAAGAATTTGAATCATTATTTTAATCATTCTTATAAATATTATCGTAACGGAGAAAATGTAAACATCTTTGAAGCTTCCAACATTCTTACAATATTAACAGACGAATAATTCACCATACTTCTTACTTCATTACTGAATTTCGAAACTTGGATTTATTTATTTATTTTTATTTTGCAAATATGCTTAATATTCGTTTAAAAAAAACAAACATATTATTTAAGGGATTAAAATAATAAATAACAAATTCTAGCTAATTATTGTGATTATTACCTGATATTATATTTATTTAACCCATTGATATTTTAAATTGTTTTTTAATTATTATTATTATTTTGTTAAATTTATAATACCAAGTTTTATATATTTAAAATATAGTACATTTTAACCATCAGGTATTTAAATTATTTCCAGAAAAAGTATTTATAATACTAAAAATGTTTTATATTTTTAATACACAATACTTCTTTAAAGTAGGGCATAACCTTTTTTTTATTTCTTAATGATATTTACAACTGTATTAAAGAAATACATTAAGTAAATTTGAACAGATGGATATAATGACGTAAAAACACTTTTTGAGAAACTACCCAATAGTAGCACTCTAATAATATATCTACATTAGGAGATCACGGGACCATTTTCTTTTCAGACGCCTCGAAGGGTTATCAGGAATCGAAGAGGAAGAAAGATTAGAAACGAGAGTGTTGGGATGGTTCTGAAATTAATTATGGAAGAATAGGTATCTGGATTGGGCCAGATCTGAAATATAAGAAACATTAAGGTCATTATGGATGGTTATATTTGTAATAAAGTAGGGAGCATTGAGGATTTTACGAAGGATTTTGGATTGTGAGGATTAGATACGAGAGGAATACGATGATTCAGTGAAGCCTCATAACTCAACTCCGTAAGTCCAAATAGGCCCTATTATAATCATCTATATGAGACTTTTGATATTAATTGGAAGATTAGAGCATTTGTCTAGTAAGTGCTGAAGTAATCGGAAACTTCGAGCGGTTTCTTGTCGTTTCGGTCTGGTATAAGGGGCATAACTTAAAGTAGCCTACTTGATTTCGTAAAGTACTTTGTGTTTTCAACATACAAAATAAAATACCTTTTTAACAAAAGACATATTCTACAACTACAGTTCAAGGAATAACATATAAAATATTGGATTAATGTTTAGGATTTTTAGGACCACATTGCAGGTCTTCCTATTAAGGCTTGATAATGTTGGGTAAGTTACTAAACTCAAAACTGAGGTCACTGATGTGCATCGGAAATCTAACAATGTATTAGCACTGAGCTTATGAACTCGACCAATCTATAATTAACAGTTACGACGACCACCGAGGGACGAAACGTCGGCGTTCAATACATAGCCACTTGATTCCCGATATTAATATGCAATACATGTGGTGATAAACAAGGCAATGATATTTCATCACAATCATACTTCTGTCGTATTGCGCAATACTTTAGAAGTCGGAACACGTGTTTGGTGGCTAAAGATGTACAGATATTTACAACTAGGTTGCAATATTAAAAGACATTCATAACGTGAATGTTTATGATTTTCACCTTTCGTTAGGTTTCTCATTCTTCTAGTAAGTTGAAGCATCGTAAGTTGCTTCTCACTGTAAAACTTTATTTGACCAAATGTAATTATGTATTTGTTTATTTTTAAGCACCTTCATACCACAAAAAGGAATAAACACAAAATGTTCACAGAATTTTAGTATATTTTTAGTTATAGTTAGTTATAGTTACACAAACAATAAAAATTGTTAACTTGTTTTTAGGCAAATATTTAGCTAATAAATAAATTAAATAACTGTTTTATAATCTTGCAAAAAGTAAGTTAGTCTAAAAGTCTCAATGAACGGGTGTTTTGAGGCTTGAAAACATGATTAAACGAAGTAAGTAAAATTATAATAAAATAAGAAATTAGACATATATTATGTCTATAAACCAAATAACATAAACATAAGAAATTATGAACTTCTCTACTCAAACAAAAAAAACTGCAAAAATAGCCAATATTTCGTTGTAATTTTCTTATGTCGTATTGACTGCCAAACCTTCTATCAGACCACGAAATTGAGAAATGATATACACAGAGAGACTGTAGTAGCTATAATTTCCACATGATAGATGAAATGAAATTTACTTTTAAACGGTAACATCAATTTTGATAAAAAATATATTGATTCTGAATTTCATTATTTGGTTTAGGATGCTGAATCTTAGATATACTTTTTTTTTTATTCTGCACGGGCTAGTCAAACAAAAAAAACTTCAGAGATTTCTGCATCAGTACAAAACGTCTTCCAATTACTCGAACTGTGGTAACAAAAATGATTTCTGGTTTTATAATTACCGCAAACAACTAAGAAATGATAAAGAAAAAGCCTATTTGCGGTCAGAGAAACTCCTTCTTATAGAAAACGATGGCCATTCTGAGGGAAAATACTTATTTCATCAGTTATTAATCGACTTTGTATTAAATTAAATGAAGTAAATACATTTTTATTATTCATAAAAAGACGGTTCAGTTTTCCTTACCGACATTGCGAGGAGGAGAAAGGGATGGGAACCTAAGGGTTTATTATTATAGTTTTCGTTTATTAGTTCATTTGGTTTTTATAATTAAAAACTTAAATACGAAAAATGCAGTCACAAAAGGGTAATTGGCCAGTTTTAGAACATTTTTAACTTCGAGAAACATTCTTACTACTTTGAGGCGCTTTGCAATGTTTCGTTAAGAAAGGACTTAGTGAAAATATACCCCATGTCAATACAAAACTTCAAAACAAACTCCAATCTCCACCCAAAGCACAAAGAATATGACAAAAGTTACACTTACTACTAGCGGATCCAGAATTTAATTTTGGGAGGGAAGGCTTCAGCCCGAAAGCTTTTTTCTTCATATATATGTAACGATAATTACTTTGGGAAAAAAAGAAAGATACTAACTACCTATATGAAATGGTGTCTAAGTGATTTTTGAAGTCCTATTAAATGTAACTACACTAAAAATAATACTTTAAGAGATATATTTTTTTCATAAACATGGTTACATTTCACCATTGGGGGCGAAAGCCTCCCCCCTCCCTTAGATCCGCCTATGACACTGACAATAATATGACAGAAAAATAGCAGGATGTACCGCATGTTTTGAAGTATAGTATGTTTCCTGAACGTTCGAACAATATTTTCGTCAAAAAAGTTTAACATGATTTGGTTCCGCGACCTAGCGAAACTTTTTTTTACACGATTAAGTTTCTCGACCAGTTTTTAGGTCAAGGGCTCACTGCATTAAAGAAACTTAACTCAGTGAAAAAAAAAGGGTTTCGTTAGGTCGCGATACCAAATTGATCCAACGTATAAAAATTAGTTAACGAAAATATTGTTCAATCGTTCAGACAACACACTATTCTTCAAAACATGTGGTGCATCCCGCAATTTTTCTATTCTATTCTTGTCAGCGCAACTTTTCCTTTCTTCATATTATTTTTATACTAAAAATGACGGCACCCACGACCAAGTTTCAAAATCGATTGAAGCAATAAGGGACTGACCACCACTTTTTTTTTTTGTTCTTATCTACTTCGCCTTTTAGATTATACGGGGTTGGACTGACCGTCACTGAACGACATTGCATTGCTTATGTAAACTTTTTTGTTACTCTTGAATTTTATTTTTTAAATATTTTCCATTATTTATGGGGCACCCCGTATGAGTTAATTAATTAATCCGTAGGGAGTTAATTAATAAAAACCATTCTTCAACTTTTTAACACGAATAACAAACAACGATCGAAGTAAAGTTGCAAGTTAAAATTACTTTGATAGTACACCCTAGTGGAAAAATATTTTATCTATGTACAATCCCAAGTTTCTTCGTGAAACCTAACCGTAGAAGTGTTTATAACTTTGGTAGAGAAACTTCACCGTTTAAAGCGGCCTTAATACTTAACAACTAGTGATGCCCAAAATTGCTCTTGATCTTGCACTTTGCAAGAACGCCTGACTGTTGTAAGACCAAACGGGTCCAAACCAAACTTGAAATGATACGATTGCGGATCTAAAGGAGAGGGGAGCTTTTGGTCTGAAGCTCCCCCCCCCCCCCTCCCTACAAAATGGAATTTTTTTTATTAGTCCATATTTGTTACTGTGAGTGATCTAATCTGAATACTTAAACAATAACAATACGTTCTATTGTTAAATTTTAATGTATGTACTGCTACTAAATATAACTATGTCTTATGAAAAAGTATTATTGTTCATAATGATGTAGAGATGGTTGACCGTTGATATGATATGAGAAGGAATTAGTCGAGGGTGCGGTAAAAAAAAATACAAAAAAATTAAAATATATAAATAATTTTAATTTTTGCCGACGTTTCTTAATAATCTATATACACTTAATAATCTATCCCAACAATATTACACTAATGTTACCCTATTAAACTTTCAATTTCTTCACTTCTTAACCTTTGGTCCCGTTATCTGTTTATTTACAATTAAAGGTAACCTCCACTAGCTTGTTATCCACTGATATCTTATTATTATGTTATCTTATCCATATTTTAACTTTACTGTAACAATAGTTATTCAATTTACAATCTATTTATTCGTTAACATTCATTTATTCGTTAACATTCATGTATTTATTTTCTTTTATCTATTTTCTTATCATGTATTTATTTTCTTTATCTTTTATTTCTGTATCTGACAACTTCTTCGTAATTTATATATACTTATATTTATTTTTTTTTTTATTTTTATATTTTCAACATGTTTGTATCTTTTGTAGCCCTGAAGACGACCTGCAAAGTGGGTCGAAACGTCGGCAAAAATTAAAATTATTTATATATTTTAATTTTTTTGTATTTTTTTTTGACCGCACCCTCGACTAATTCCTTCTCATATTATTGTTCATTTGTTTACATTTTTAAAGGGACTCCAATAATCACTTGAATAACATTTCACATAGGTAGTTAGATTTTGTTTTTCTTTCAGAATATTTAACGTTACAAAAAAAAAAAAAACTTTCGGGCAGAAGCCTATCCCAAAATTAAATCCTGATATGATATACGATAAAATATGCCTGGAAAATATTAAACTGAAAATTATAGTTACAATCGAATTTAAACCGTACAAACCTAAGCTGACAACTTATTAGTTGTCCTATTAAATAATTCTGTTTCTCTGACGAAGAACTTAGGTAGGTCAAGGCATCCTGTGGCCGGCGAACGTTCCGTTATACAAGTGCATAATTTCAAGATCAACTGGAAGATGGAAAATGTTGCTTAACATTTTTTTTTTGTTGGATACAATTAATTGAGTACTCGATGCTTGAAAAACGGAAAAATCTCATTTCACAAGGAGCTGAAAATGTATTTTCATCTTTTTATATTCATCTTTTGAGGTATTTCTATATTTAGTGCTGTATAAAATACTTTCTAAATCAATCTACCGCAAAGTATTTCTAGTCGATAGACAAATATTTTTTAAAACTATTTCGCAAACAGTCAAATAATTAGATTCTGAGATCGCTGTGATGAAAACATCCTGTTATATATAATTCAATCCCGAAGCGAAGAAACTTTATTTTTGAGGAAATATTTGCATAGTTTCTATTGTTTGGAAGTTGAAATATATTCCGGGCCCAAGGTAAATAAAAGTAGCAAACTCTCTGAATATTATAACATCTAAATAAATAATTCGCTGTTCTATTCTCCGCTGTTGGACTAACCTGCGTCCTTTGAAATATTTTTGTTCAAGTTGAGTTCCAGGATTCAAGACCGTTTGGAGAACAAGGCGGATTAATTTTTGATGTTCCCAAAACAAAAGAACAATCAATTAAGGTAAAAGTACCCGTAATGGATACTATAAAAGAATTTTTAAACATTAATCCATCGGTGCCCCCTCTAAATAATTTGAAAGCAAATGAAATATAATATAATACTAGAGTTACCGAAAATTCGAGAAAATTAATTCTTAAAATTTGTTGTATATATATATATATATATATATATATATATATATATATATATATACATATACATACTTTGGGAAATAAAGAAAGATACCAACTACTTATATGAAATGGTGTTTTTGAAGTCCTATTAAATGCAATTATACTAAAAATAATACTTTAAGATATATATTTTTTTCATAAACATGGTTACATTTCACCGTTGAGGGCGAAAGCTCCCTCTCCCCCTCCCTTAGATCCGCCTATGATACTGACAATAATACAACAGAAAAACAGCAGGATGTACCGGATGTTTTGAAGCATATTATGTTTCCTGAACGTTCGAACAATATTTTCGTCAAAAAGTTTTAACATGAATCGATTTGGTTCCTCGACCTAGCGAAACTTTTTTTTACACGATTAAGTTTCTCGACCAGTTTTTAGGTCAAGGGCTCACTGTATTAAAGAAACTTAACTCATGTATTGTATATTGTTGTATTATATATATATATATGTGTGTGTGTGTGTGTGTGTGTGTATACTGTATATCATATAAAAATATTTATGTATTGTAATAACAACAAACTTTTAAATTTTATTTTCCGTCTTGCCCCTATTATGAAAGCTGCGTACAACGCCCTTGTGAACCACAGCTTTAGTTCTGATGTGGGATATTAGCAGATCGGTTTAAATGCTAGGAAATTTAGTCCTTTTATTGTTTTTCTTTCTGTACAGTCAATTTGTTAATTATTCTTGAAAATTCTGTGGGTGAATATCACATTAATGATAGACCTTTGTATAAGTACCTTTTATTGTTATTGATAATGTTTAAAATATACTGAATGGAAAGGATATCGTAACAAATATTTGTTCATTAAAAATATTAGGTTGGTCATAAACATAAAGTATGAATATAAAAAGCTCCATAACATTGTAAGACTTCTACCAAAAGTCGGATTAATATAACTTATCAACGATTGATGAAAAAATCTTGAGTGTTTTTCGTTCATTCAATAAATTTTATAAGCAATTTTCATCATAAATTTGTTTAATATTACTTACATTGTAATGTGGTATATGAGCCTTAAATAGGCACCTGATGAAGATTGTGTAGAAGAAGCTCAAAGAACGGTGTTTGGCAATAACTCTCATAGAACCGGTCGGGATAGAGGCACAAATCTTGAAAACAGCGGATCAAGATGAAGAAAGCGCTAAGATGATCTTATCTCAATCCGGCAAGAATCTGATGTCAGAAGAGTGTTATAGCCAGTACCGTCCCTCTCTTTCACCTATACAGGCAACAGTTTGGTTATTGATTTCAGATATTTTATTTTCTTGACCGATAATATTAAGAGGAATAGATTTGGGTAATAAGCATAACGCAGGATTTTGAAAAAGCTGTTCCACGATATATTGGCCATTGTTATGGGAATAGATAGATATCACGATATTCGCAGTTTTGAAAAATTAGTGTTTTACCATTTAGTATTTTTTTTATAATTATGGTAAAATAGTTAGGTACATCCGAATACTTTCAAGTACAGTTCATTTTTAAATCTTGAATAATTTTACGCTGCTAGGCTATTCATAGATAGGCGCAGACTACTAGGGGCTCGCTGGGCTTGAGCTTCCCCCCCCCCAATATTGCCGTGGCGAGAACTCAGCCCCCAACAAATTGCCGTTGTATGAACTTCATGATCATATCGATCGCATACATTACAATTACAAAGGACTGTATCTGTCTACTAGCAGGTATAGTAGAATTTGTTTAACGGGATCCTATTTTGGATTTATAAACTTACATAATATGGATATTTTGGAGTTCTAGCAATGGCCAGGTTCTCCACTCAAGTCATGAGTGTCTGTGGCTATAGCGCTCTTACTCATCCTCCGCTGGTTTAAAATACCAGTGAAGTGGCTGAGGGAGAAGCGTAGGGATCTCCTAAGCCTCCCTTTTCCCTCCACATGTGGAGGGGACAGGATTGGTTCGGAGATCACCTGGCAAATTGTAAATAATGTATATAGGTATGTTTTATATAAGGTGTTTGTTTTACTTTTATTTCTATTTTTATTTACTTATGTATATAGATATCTTTTTCTTTACTCTTTTGTTCTTTTTTCTTATTCTTTTGTTATTACTTTATTTATTTATATTTTTGTATATACGGTATGAATGTAATCTCTGAACTCTATTATAAATGTCCTTAAACTGTGACAAATTGTAATATTTCTGAATAAAGTGTTTTAATAATAAAAAATAAATAAATAAATAAACTTACATAAAATGTAGAAGGAATCATCTATCAAAATACTGTACTGTTTTAGTTTAAAATATTTGGTGTGACAACACTTTTTTGTCATCAGGAAGGGCTTGAAACAACTCAATACCTGCCCGAGATGGTAATTTTTCATATAGGCATGTATTATAAATTGCATACAGACAAATAGGATACATCCCAAACAATATCACCAACCTCCCAGACCCCTCCTACCCCATGATCCGATAGTTAGGGCTCTCCAATAATGCGGCGTCTATGAGGCTATTAAAAAATCTAGCGAGGTGTTTATTCTTCACAAAATTAAATGTGGAATCCGATCATAGAATAAAAAAAAGGATTTACAATAAGGAATAAGCAAAGTTACTTATATTTACCTTTACATAGGCGCTGAATTTTTGGAGGGAGGGGGGGGGGAGGAATGAGTCGTTCGATCGCCCCCTCAATAAAAAAAAATTAAAATCAGTTACAAATAATCTACCTGTATAAATAAAACATTTAAACTAGTAGCTATCAAGAAAATAGTTAAAACGATTAGTTAGGCTAAGGCCTAGAAATAACTATGCAAGTATTTTAATGCTTTTAATTAAATAACTCTATTTCTTAAATTTTCATTTTTAATACATAGACTAGGGGATCATATTTTTTTTTTTGTACGATTATTAATGTGTAACTGAACAATTCTGTAAGTGTACCTAGGCTGCCCTCTCTCCTCACGTTTAATATATAACCATATGTAATATATACAGTTTGTTTTATTTACATATTTTCAAATATATTCATATGGAAAATAATACAAATATATAAACTTATTCATAAGTTACAGTATCATACTAGTCAATAATTAACTGGATTTTATATAGTCATCATTTTACATAATTTTTACAAATAATATATAGTCCTGCCACCTTTTTTTTTTTTTTTTTTTGGTCCATCGTGCCCCGACTTCAACCAACAAATCCGAAAAGCAGTTTCGATACAGACAGTTAATAAATTAAAGGAGTTGGGTTATGAAATCCTACCACATCCCCCATATTCTCCTGATCAATCTTCAACAGATTACTGGCTTTTTTTCGGAGCTTGGACCACGTTATGCCAAGAAAATTGTTTTAAAATGATTAAAAGAAAGACATTGAACATGCGTTTTTTGACTTCGTTTTAACTGGTGACTCAAATTTTTCAAATCAGTGATAGCGCACCTAACAAATTTGACGGACTGATTATTACCTGATAATTTGCTTGGTAGACTTTAATTTTATTATTATTGAAGGAGTCGGCGTTAAAATTTTCATTTTAATCTGCTTCGAGCAGATATCAGTTAGAGGAGGGAATTAAAAGAACTAATGGATTGAAATGATTTTGAGTTGAAAAATAAAATGTAGTGTATTTGTCGTGGATGTAGGTTTTTACTGTTGGAAGGATTAAGTCATTATGTATAGTGTTATTTGAAATATACCAAGGTGCGTTAACAAGTTTACGTACAATGTTTGAATATGTTGTCTGTATTTTGTTTATATGTGTTTGTTTTTCCGAACCCCAAAGTAATGCAACGTATGTCCAAATTGGTCTCAGTCTAGTGTTGTAGATCAGTCGCTTGTTTCGTAAGTTAAGTGGGGATCTATGTCCTGAAGATGTGAGAGTTGGTTATATCGTCGTGTAAGTTCTTGTATTTTTAATTTCGTATGTACGTTCCAAAAAAGACTTTTGTCTAAGTAGAGTTCGAGGTATCGTACATAGTTTTTTGAAGGCGCTGACTTACAAGTGGGCATGAGGCTTTCATAAAAGATAAACTTACGTACCATTTATTTTAATTTTCCAGTTTTCGAACCACTTTTCAAAATCAAAGAGGTGGTTTTGAAGGGCAATAAATGTCATATTTGGATTTTTGTGGGAATAAAGAATTGCAGTGTCATTAGCGAAGAAAAAGATGTTGATGCTAAGATGCTCAGCGATATCAAAGGTATATAGAGATTGAAGGATTGGTATAGATATCAGAGGATTGGGATTGAAACACTATCTTGTCGAATGCCAATGCGTTGAGGGAAGAAGGAGGAAACAGAAAATAATAAAAAATATGTTAAATTTGTTGGCATGAGGCTTTCCTAAAAGAGAAACTTACGTGGGTGGATTTGTTACCATTTATTTCAATTTTCCATTTTTCAAACCACTTTTCAAAATCAAAGAGGTGGTTTTGAAGGGCAATAAATGCCATATTTGGATTTTTGTGGGAATAAAGAATTGCAGTGTCGTTAGCGAAGCTAAAGATGTTGGTGCTAGGATGCTCAGCGATATCAGAGGTATACAAAGAACAGAGAATTGGGATTGAAACGCTATCTTGTTGAATGAGAATGCGTTGAGGGAAGAAGGAGGAAACAGAAAATAATTAAAAACATGCTTTTTATATTTATATTGAATATTTAATAGTTGACCGTTGCATTATAAAGGAAGGAGATGATCCGGGGTGGTGGTCATAAATAGGCCAAATAGTGGTAAAACTATTTTATTGAAAGCCAACGTTTCGACCCGACTTTGCAGGTCTTCTTACAGATCTAAGTGAAACTCCTGGCTGAACAGACCTCTCTGAAGAAGACCTGCAAAGTCCGGTTAAGATAGTTAGTAATAAAATAGTTTTACCACTATTTAGCCTATTTATGACCGCCACTCCGGACCTTCTCCTTCCTTTAAATTTTTTATATAAAATATATTTGATTTGAATATAAGTTTTATTATTTCATATCATTCACCCTGAAAAACAAAAAGGACTTATTTGCCAACTCGATATTTTGCTTTTGAGATTGCACTTATATCATTTATCGTTACGATAGATCTAAAGGAGAGGAAATTTTAATCAATAAAAATGAAGAAATGGTTTTAGTCGACAAGAATGCCAATCTACTCCTATGAACGACGTTTTTCCTCAAACGGAAATTAAGAATCTCTCTAGGTTTGGATTGTTTGAAAAAAATACTGATTGTGACTGTTGGGGGGAGAGAAGCGGGAGATATTGAGGAGGCTGTTGGAAGGAGAAAGATTAAAAGATTCGGCCTAGTTGTGGCGACCCTCGGGTATCCAGGTCAGGGTAGTGCCACGGCCGCCGAGTCCGCAGGCGGAAGTCCCACCTCAAGGGAACCCCCCTGCTCCAATATCCAGCAAGCCACCATATCCCATCATCACGAGCAAAATCATCTCAGTCCAAAAATGTCTCCCATATCAAGAAAAATAAAATTTATTTAGGATCCAGTAAATAGAGCATACAGTGATTACTATTGCTGCCCAAAATCGGTCTCGGTCTTGCACTTTGCACTTTGCAAGACCGAGACTGGGGGAAAAAATCGTTTTTGTGAATACAAATTAAGGGAAAATAGTTACTAATTTTTGTTTCATCATTTCTTACGAAAGAGTGAACATCTTAAGAAAACACAAAATTAGACTTAACTACTTCTCCCTTCGGAATCGGACCATGCATCAAATAAACTGTTTTGTTAGAAATTTTGTCTAAAATCACCTCTTAGAGTTTCGCCAATAAGAACTGAATCACCTTGTATACAACTGAATTATATTATGTGATGTGCATTATAAACTACAATTATATGCCATTAAAAGTATGAAAAAATGCAGTATAACATCCAACCAAAAGGATGATAAAGATTAAATACTGAACCGCATACACTCATCTTTGTTTAAAAAAATATAGGCAAAAAACATGCATCTGCATATAAATCCAAGTGTTTAGATAAGGTTGCTAAAACCTATTATTAGTGTTGTCCAAAATCGGTCTGGTCTTGCAAAATCAAGACCAAGGCTGCCAAACTGTTGCAAGACCAAGACCAAGGCTGATAACAAAAAAATTTTTGTGAATAAAAATTAAGGCAAAATAGTTACTAATACATGACAATTATAATTACTATATGTAAAGAATTAGTATAACCAATATACTTTTGCATTTAACTCTTCGGGCTTAGTTAGGTTTCCCCTATCTGAAAAAATACAGTAATATCTCTGTAGCAATAGGCTAATAGATGACTGCAAGACTGTTGCAAGGCCAAGACCAAGACTGATAAAAAAAAACAAAGAACGTTTTTGTGAATAACAAGTAAGGCAAAATAGTTACTAATACATGACAATTATAATTAGTATAACCAATATACTTTTGCATTTAACTCTTCGGGCTTAGTTAGGTTTCCCCTATCTGAAAAATTACAGTAATATCTCCATAGCTATAGGCTAATGGGTAACTGCAAGACTGTTGCGAGACTCTTGAGCAAGACCAAGACGCGTCTTGGTCTCGCATTTAGGCGACAATAGTGATGACCTGCGTTTTATAATTAAAAATATGGATGGGAACTTAGTTGGGGGGTTATTTTTTTCACCTTGTTCAATTTTTATGACATTTTTTGTATAGGCATACATATTATATAAAAGATGGGATTCAATGATTCTAATTTATCAACAGTAAATTATTAATAATTAACAAATTTATGAAACCATTTTTCATCCCAAAATACATTTTTTTGTATTTCTTAATGATATTTACAACTGTATTAAATAAATACATCTAGTAAACCAAAATACATTACACATAAAAATTATGTTATTGATATCAAAAAGTTTTATTTAGTTATATATACACATATACATATATATATACATGTGTAGTTACCTATAAAAAAAAAGATTATTATTATATCAACATATATGTTAATAACTTTTCGGCCACTTGGCCATTATCAAACATTTTATTAAGACTCCTACGGACAGAACGCGATATGTGCCGGCGATACGATACCCTTTCTCGATATCGTTGCAGATTATTGTGCCCTGTGTGACTGCTATAAATATAATCGCCATATCGTCACATACAGCAGCAATATCGTATCGCCGTCACTCTGTTTGTAGGGGCCTTTACACATATTGCATACAACCTTTCTAAATTGTCTTAAATAATATATCAATATCGTCTGGACAAATATGTTTTCTTTTGGTCAGTCAGGATTTTTATCGTTGGTTATTTTTTCTTTCTTACCTTATATTTATATATAAATGACCATTTATCATTTCGTATCTTCACTTTTTTCATATTTTCTACTATATACCACATTTCCCATACATGTCTCATCACTAAATAATCCTGATTGTCAAAAAAAATTTTTTTCTCTATATGCCATCGACAAGATAGCTAATAGTATGTGAAATGTTTGAAAATGTCCACGAAATTGTTATAAAAATATATGTTGATATAATAAATAAATAAAAAGAATTTTTATGTTTTGGATGAAGAATGGGTTCATAAATTTGTTAATTAACTGCTGATAAATTAGTTATTTTATATTTATTCATTTTTATGATCATAAATTTAAGGCCGTTTGATCACCATGGCATTATTGCTTTTTATATCATAAATACTTTAAAGGACAGCGTTTTGCTAAGGCCATTTCCAAGACTGAAAACATTTTTTAATATAATGTTTTAATAATTTTAACCCCTTTTAAAAAAATTAATCTGGATTAGAATCCTCTTCATTTGCCGTGCTCACAACGATATGCAGTATCTCTATGTAATATTAAATACGACAAGGGGAGGGTCCACCTCGAACCACTTTCTTCGTAGAGAGGAGGTTGCCATGGCGAAACTGAGGATAGGACATACGAACCTGGCACGTTCTTACCTGATAAGTAAGCAGCCAACATCAAAATGCAAATACTGCTACAGTATTCTCACAGTCAGCCACAATTTTCATGAGTGTCCCTATTACGTATCAATCTTAGAGAAATTAGGACTTATACCAAAACTATCAGATATTTTAAATAATGATGATGCTAAAGTAAGGTCGGTGATAAATTTTCTTGAAAATCACTGATTTGTTAAACAAAATCTAATTTACTTATTTATTTATATTTTCTATTTATTTATTTTTTAATGATTTAGTATTGAGGTTTTACGCCTCTAAGCCCTAAACAACAACAAATACGACAGCGGGAGACACAACATGACTATTTTATTTTTTCTTAGTAAATATTAGGGCTAGAAACATTGAGTTTGTCACTAATAAATACTCATCAATCCCTATGACAGAAATTTGGAAAAAAAAAAACACAATTTCATTAACACCTTACATAAAAAATATTTGAAAAATCATTATTTTTAAATTGTTTATATTTATAATTACAGTGCTTTTTTAAGCAATTATATTTATTAAAATACATCCAATATAAAGGGCAAAAAACAAATAAAAGCTATGAAATAGTTAATTGTAGTAATTTTTGCTGAAAATACGGGTACTTTTAGTTGACTGGGTAGAAAATCACATCATTTCTTTGCACAATTTGAGCTGAATCTCAATTTTTTCCTAATAAACCTCAACTCAATTAATAGAGACTTGAAGCTGATTAAACGAGGAAGTTTTTCTAAAAGTGGGTTAAATGTAGTACAGTTGAAAAGTGATGAAAAAAAATCACAAATAATTTATGACTTTTTTTAAACAGAACTTAGCTCAGTATAGCCGCTCTAAAGTTATCTACAAATGGTTTTAACAATTACCAACTCTACTTTTTTAAAAAACAAATTTTGTCTAGTTTGGAGCAATGTCTAATTACATAAATTATTATTTTTTTTAAGCTATCGCTACGTATTAAAAACAAAACCCAAATCTTAAATTTACTACTTTCCTGCTGAAAATTCGCCTATTGCTTACATGAACTTCTTTGTAGATCTTGATGTGTTCTATCAAGCTTTTAAATATTTCCCTATACTAATGGGACACCCTGTATGAAGGAGAAGGCTGGGTAAGATGTTAAATGGGAAAAGACAACGAATTAAGTATTTTTTATCACTATCAATAAAAGTTAATACCACGTCCTAGTCAGCAAAAGATTTGTATAGAAGTTGTAACTCATTACTATAAACAAATCTGTGTCCAGTTTGAGTTAGGTTGCGACCAAAAGTTCAGATACAGAACACTTTGAAGTAAGTTTCGAATCTCAAAACGCAAGGAATCAATAGTCTAAGGTACGTTTTACAATTTTCCCACTAAAATATTCTGAATAATAAAAGTTCTTATTTAAGTTGTTTGTTATTTTGTTTTAAAATACCTTGTATTTTTGTCATCTTATCTATATGCTAGGGTAAGATACGGGAAATGGCAATTATTAAGAAAACCCATCTTTCATCCCTTTAAAGGCGAAAGAGACAATTTAAAAAAACAGATGGTATTAGGTAAGATATTTAAGAAAACCTGACAAAAATTTTATTTCTTAAATCCATTCATAGTGGCCAGGAAAAATCGCAAAATCTCTTCATCTTACATTTTCTTAGCCTTCCCCTAGATAAAGAATTTTACGTACAATCTAGGAAACAGAAAAATAAATTCTGTAAAATACAATTGCTTAATAAATATGGATATAATGAGCAGATAAATAATGATTTAATATTTATAACTTATAAAAATTTTAATGTTTTTTAATTATATATTTTAAAAATAATATTTATATCAAAAAATTTTTTCCGATTTGAAAATGGCCTTGGTAGTGACAGAAAGGTTGTCCTTCAAAAGGTTTAAGTTACAAAGTAATAAAACTATCGTGTTAAATTTATAAACAGAGGAAGTTTAGGTTACTATAAATACAAATAATGGATTGAAATTTATTTAATTTTGTGCTGACGTTTCGGTCTACTTTTCAGGCATTCATCAGGACCAAAGAAATACAGGATAACAACAAAACAGAAATTATTATAAAGACACGTGAAAACGAATGTATGGTATCTGCTAATAAATAAATTCCAAGAAGTAAATAAAATTTATTTTATCTTAGAAAACTGAAAATGTATAAGTATGTGATAGTAAGATATGAAAATATATTTTAAATATTATGATAAATTTTAAAATTTAAAAACTGTCAGATACAATATAAAGGAAAAAAAGTTAGACTAGTATATGTAAGAAGTGAAAAATAAAATCAATAATTAATTAATAGAAAATATTTCATATGTAAGTTATACAATTTGTTATACCTTAAAGTTTTGAAGTTGGCGAGACGCCTCTTGGAATTTAAAATATCTAAACCATTTGGTGCATAGATGATGTATTCTCCTCTGGATACATACATTATTTGCGAATATACATCATGGATAGATTTAAATAATATAATCTCATCTTTTTATGATTTTACTATTTTTTTAAACATAAGCATGGAGTATCAGAGCTTGACATTTTCTTAAATACATAATAAGCATTTCATTTATAAAGAAAAATGAAAGCTGAAGTATATTTATCGTAAAAGTCTATTTGAAAAAAATGCAATCACATTAATATTAAATAAATAAAATAAATACACAAATCGATATTATATCAAATGATTATTATTTGAAAGAACCGCATTAACTAGGTATCAAACTCCACGTCTATAGCGATAACCTGTTACAAACCTGTTTTAATAGGTTCCATTGATGGTTACTGTAGCCGGTTCTGCCATTTCATAATGTCCAGGAGTTTATTCAATCAATCTTCTATATTATTTTTATCATTATTTATCATATTATTTTATGGTTTATTTACTGGACATGAGCTTTAAGATAATAAACAATAATGTGTATCAAAATGGATGAATTTCTCAAAGAAAAGAGAACGATTCTTAAGGGTGTTAAATCAAGTCATAACAATGAAAGAGTAACAGTGAATAAATAGATTCATAAAAATGAAATTTAGAATATGAAATGCCATCGAAGTAATCGATTTAGTTTTGTGTTAGGTTTTTTATAGCAGCTGATGATGCATTTGCACACATGAGACTGAAGAGACTCTTGAATGACTTTATAAGATTCATCTTTGAGATTCCCAGGCGTTCCCATTTAAGTGGCTCTATCCAACTCCCCGATCTGTTCTAATTATTCTTGGTGATTTCCAATTACAATTCATCAGAACCCAAAATCATCCCAATACCCAAAACTCTTTAATCTACGTTCCTCTATCCGCTCTCTTAATATTGTATCTTAACCTATAGATGTATATATCTACTCCCATAAAACCACTTTCTTCGGCAAATCCTTTGTCATTCTTGCTACCTCTTTACCTACAGCTTCTTACTCATCTCCGTACGTTGAAAAACGTCCACAAATTCCTTCAAACAACTCCTATTCCACCCCCTACTTCACATTCAAACTTCCGCATTCATGTGAGAACTTTTTGATTATGTAACTAAAATTTTTTACCAAAAGCCAATTGATATGAGCCAATTTATTTTATTTTATTTAAATTTTTTTGGTATTTTTGCATATTTATATAATTTCTACATGCCAGAATAATGTCCATATTTCTTTAAACCTGTTATTATTCTTAAGGTACTTTAATCCCGGAATCAAATTATTTTTTATTCATTTCATTATTTTTAGTTTAGTAAATAATATTATTCCATTTTAAACCGTGAACAGGGAACATCAGCACAAATCGAAAACTGGAAAGGCTATTGTTTAGGATGTAACTACAAGACTCCATGAATGTAAACGTTGAAGATATTGTACACAGTACTAAGCCAATAAAAATAGACTTGGCATTGGGTAAAATAGCTGGCAGACTGATGCGGAACCCGAAAAATAGTATTTTCATTTTCGAAATTTATTTTTGTGGGGGTAAATAAGCGCAGCTTTCTTTAGAATGCTATATTGCGACGTAACACACACGTATAAATTTTGTAGGGGCGCAATTGGGGATATTTTTATTTAGGTTTTCAAGAAGATCCTAATAAGTAAGCTGTGAACTTAAACGTATTCAGTGATAAGTCAACAATCCCAGAAGGTTTCATCATCAAAAGAACGCCAAGTGCTCTGTCGTTGGAGTAGCGGTCTTGGTCGATACAGTTATGGCCAGTTATCATCGGAAGAAATGCGATAATATTTTTCGACTGTCTTCGAACCTTATCTGAATTCACTAAAGTGTAAATTTAGTTTTCGGACCATTCCTTAATCGCCCACGATACGTCCCCTTTTTATCAAATTATTAACATCCGTTTAAAACTTTGTGAGTGACTTCATCTTATCGTAACATAAAACTTTTTCATTTACGAACATTTTCAGAAATAGGGACGTTTTCTTGTTAAAATAATTAATGTAATGAGTTACTTTAAACTTTAAACTTTAATGACCAATCATTTTCTTTTCAATTAAATTGCAAGATAATTTGATAAAAAAAAATGTGGCCTTCAAACTTTTTGGTCCGTTTGGCCTATATATAGCCTCGATATTTTGACATGTTTGTGGTAGAGGTCAGGCCAAATGGCCCAACACTTTTGTAGGCCACCTTTTTTTCTAGATATTTTTATCATTTTATCTTACGATTCAAGCAGATAGCTAATAGGTGTTCATGAGTTTGTAATAGACATTTTTTATTTATTTTATTTTTTGTTGTATTGTATATATGTTACGAATGTGCCTCGCTCAGCTTTAATACTTAGTGCTCTTAAATGTGGAAAAATACATTATGTCTGAATAAAAATATCTTAAAAAATAAAAATTAAATAGACAAATATTACCAATCTCCAGATTGAAAACGCCCTATTTCCGAGCATTTTCATAAATAAAAAAGTTATTCAAAGTTATTTGACATAGTTATGGTATTTTATTTACGCAAGCATCAACTCATAAGTAAGTTGCCCAGTTAATGAAAAAACTTGACATGGAGGAGGAAAATTGGTAATAGTAATTTTTAACCATTTATATCGTTGACACAAATTCAACTCAAATATAATTGACTTGAAATGTGTAATGAAGTCTTGAATGGCGCCCTTGACACAAAAAAGAGGGAACTACGCAATATCACACCCATATACCGCTAAATGCATGGAATGGCCAAATATCCAATAACTACTTAATAGGTAGAAGATTTCATTGAAATAAATATGTATTAATTAAAAACATATGTATTTGTCCTTCTTATATTTAATATCATTATAGTGAAATTAGTATTGATTAATAATAAAATAAAAAAATAACTTAATTGAAAAAATATATAATTACCATGCAGACAAATATTAAAAATTAGCAAGATATTAATTTTTTCAGGGTATTTTCTATCTAAGTAGTTGTAGTTAATTCAGTTTTATCTTATTCTATTCATTACTTAAAGCTTTGCTTCATAATTCTTTTATGGTCCGATTCCGTCGACCATTCGAGTGCTTCCTCGTCTTCTTTCTATGATCAACCTAGACTTTTTCCGAGCTTTGCATGTTGCATTCACATTGGCCTAACAATTTCATCCCACTGCATAGTAAATTAATGTAGAATTATATAAACAATCCACGTAGAAAATGATGGACATCTTAAAAAAAAAAAAAAAAAATTCAATGTCTAAGACGATGCTAAATATCAAAACAATGCATGGGAAATCTGAAAATACGTTGTAATTGAGAGAAAAAAACCCAGCTCCAAATTAAAAATTCACTTTACCATAATGCAGCTCATTTTCTTCCTCCATCATCCTAATTCAAGGTGGAAAATATTTGACATTGCTAGAATAGTTTAACCAATATTCTAGGACTGCTTAAACATCATTTTATGTTGTATATATTTTTTAAACTTTATATATAAAGAGTTTTTTTGTTATTGTTTGTTAATGATATTTACAACTGTATTAAAGAAATACATTTAGTAAATTTCAACATATGGATATAATGACGTGAAAACACTTGCTGAGTAACTACCCAATGGTAGCACTCTAATGATATGTCTACATTAGGAGGCCACGGGACCATCTTCTATTCAGATGCCTCGGAGGGTTATCAGGAATTGAAGAAGAAGCAAGGTTGGAAACGAGAGGGGTGGGATGATTCTGAAGTTTATTATGGAAGTATAGGTATCTGTATTGGGCCAGATCTGGAACATTAAGGTCATTATGGATGGTTTTATTTGTAAAAAAGTAGGGAGCATTGAGGATTTTACGAAGGATTTTGGATTGTAAGGATTGGATACGAGAGGAATTCGGTGGTTTAGCGAAACCCTATAGCTCAACTCTGTAAGTCCAAATAGGCCTTATTATGTATATGAGCCTTTTGTAATTAATTGGAAGTTTAGAGCGTTCGTCTAGTAAGTGCTGAAGTAATCGGAAATGTCGAGAGGTTTCTTGTCGTTTTAGTCTGCTATATAAAGAGTAATTACAGTTATATATATCCAAAAACCACTCAACTTCAAACAAAAAATCTCTCATTATAATCAATTAGAAATATCATTACATTTCCTATACACCTCATTTAGATACGTTAATATACGAGAAAATAAGCGGCTGTAACAGCGCACTGACTTTAAGGCGTATTTCAGTCTTAGTATCTGCCTCACTCAACTTGAGCAATTTTTATTATTTAAATTCTTTTGACTCGGCTAATTTAACTATATTTATAACATAAATAGTATAAACAAATTATGTAGCTTTTATATGTTCTGTTGGAATGAGAGACATCAACATTTATAATAATAAAAAAAACAAGGGACTGAAATAAGCTTCAAAGATCGGCCGCTCACCAAAGAAAATTTGTTTTGTTTTTTAATGAAACTAAACTTTCAGTTAACAAAAAAATAATAAATATATTAAAACACCAATAAAGTTAAAAATTTCACAGACATTTCTGGAATTCCAGACTGGCGAGAAACTGTGTTAAGATGGAGGCGACAATATAGTTATGGAGCCACGTGAAGACTCACGTTGAGCGATCACGCAATCCGTTGCACAACAAAAGCCGCTCCGGTCACTTGCCACCCACTACCCAACCTTGATCCTCGGCTTTTGGTGAAAATTCCTTACCATTTAGTTGGAAATAGGAGGAAACAATTTATTTTTTTTTCTATAAGAAGAAAGAATTAGGGCCAAATTATGATTATTTTGATTAGTTAAACAAAATCAATGATAGGGGAGAATTGATATTTGAAATGTAGAGAAAAGTATAAAATAAATATTAGTAATAAACCTTCATGACGTCAAATACGACTCATTAGAAACAATACCATAAATTTCAGTGATAAAATTTAAAACAGGCTGAAGTTGTTAGATAACATACAGCGTGTGTTCAATTATATTAAGATGTATATACACGGTGTCCAGCAATTAGAAGAAAATATTTAAAATATTGATAGTATACATCAAGATCTACAAAAAAATTCATATGAACAATTGCCCAATTTCCAGCAGTAAAGTAGGAAATTTAAGATTTGTGTTTTGTTTTAGCGAGTCATGTTTTTTTGTTGAATATGAAGATAACTTACATATTTTATTGAAGTAATTAAACATTGTTCCATAGTAAACTAGAAAAAATTAACTTAAAAAGAAAGTAGAGTTTGTCATAGTTAAAACTATTTAAAGAGGACTATTGTAAGGGCAAATATGGCCCTATTTCTTAAAAAAAAAGTCATAAATTAGAAGTGATTTTTTTTTACCACCCTTTAAAGGCATTCCATTTACCTCACTTTTACAAAAACCTCCTCATTTAATAAGCTTTGAGTCTATATTAATTAAATTAAGGCTTATAAGGAAAAATTTTGAGATTCCCCTGTATTGTGTAACTTGTGTAAAGAAATAATGTGATTTTCTATTCAATCACATAAAATTACCGGCGTTTTCAGCAAGAATGACTACAATTAACTGTTGAAAAGTTTTTATTTCTTATTTTTCCGTCATACGGGATGTAGTGAAATAAACATAATTGCATAAAAACACCTTTTATTTATAAATATATAAAAAATAATAATTTTTCAAGTTTGATTTGAATCAAACTGCAAAAATGAACTAAGAACCTAAAAACAAGAAAAAAAATTCCATTGAAGGTATGTCCGCAAATGCTTTGTTTAGAAGATATTCACACTTACAGATTTTCATTGTTATGAATTATATACGGAATATTAAATAAATACCTATTTATTTATTTTAACTACTTTATTAATTAAATGAAAACATTAACATTCATATTAAATGTTGTTCAAAGTGATTTCCTTGAGTATTAAGACAGGATCGGCATCTTTATTCAACAGCAGCAGTGACAGAACGGCATTGGATATGTGTTAATTAATTTTACAATATTCCATATAAATGTGTACGGGGTGTTTCAGGGTTAAGTGGGCAAACTGAAAAAAATGAAATAAGGACCTCAAAATAAGAAAAAAATTTCCTCTGGAGGTATGTCCGCAAACGCTTTGTTTAGGAGATATTCACACCTAAAGATTTTCGTTGTTATGAATTATTTACGTTACATGAAATAAATAATACCTATTTATTTGTTTTAACTACTTTATTAATTAAATATAAACATTATCATTCATTTAAATGTTGTTTAAAGTTAATTCCGTGAGCATTATGGCAGGCTCGGCTTCTTTCTTCAACAGCAGCAGTGGCAGAACGGCACTGGATATGTATTACAGTTTTAATGTCACCCCAAAACAAAAATCCAGAGCTATGTGATATTTGCGTTTTTTTTTTTTTTGTGTGTGTAGACATTAAACAAAAAGTCTATGCAAGTCCGGTCAATGACCTTAATTCCTAACGAAGGAGGATAATTGAATCTTGTGAAACAATAACATATATCCAATGCCGTTCTGTCACTGCTGCGGTTGAAGAAAGACGCCGAGCCTGTCATAATGCTCACGGATCACTTTGAAAAACATTTAATATGAATGTTTACATTTAATTAATAAAGTATTTAGAACAAATAAATAGGTATTTATTTCATATACCGTACATGCTTTATAAAGTAATTTTTGCTGAAAATAAGGGTAATTTTATGTGACTGAATAGAAAATCACATTATTTCTTTACACAACTTGATGTGAATCTCAAAATTTTTCCTTATAAGCCTTAATTTAATTTATATAGACTTAAAGCTTATTAACTGGGTAGTTTCTCAACAAGCGTGTTTCATGTGATAATATTCCTATGTTCACATTTACTTGATGTATTCATACTAATACAGTTGTAAATATCATACTAAAAGTTAAAAAAAAAGCTTATTAAATGAGGAGGTTTTTGTAAAAGTGAGGTAAATGTAATGCCTTTAAAGGGTGGTAAAAAAAATCACTTCTAATTTATGACATTTTTTTTTAAGGAATAGGGCCATATTTGTCCTTACAATAGTCCCCTTTAAATAGTTTTAACTATGACAAACTCTACTTTCTTTTTAAGTAAATTTTGTCTTGTTTACTATGGAACAATGTTTAATAACTTCAATAAATTATTTTTCAAGTTATCGCTTCCTATTTAACATGACTCGCTCAATAAAACCCTGACCACTTAACCCTGAAGCACCCTTTATATATATATATATATATATATATATATATATATATACACATAAACTATTTTATTCAATTTATACTAGAAGTTTATAGTGGTACAACAGTATTTAAAGTTCTATCGTAAACGTTATAATTCATATGTACTCACATAATTTTTAAATAGAAAAAATATTACCTATTGAATTAAAATCAAGATAAAATAAAAATTAATATCTTATTATTTTGTTTTTAATGTATGCCTCTTGCCGACTAAATGGTTTAAATTAAAATTCAACACGGTCAAAAACAGACAAAAGTTGATTGTAATGTATTGCAATTTCCAGTAGGTTAAGACACATCAATAAAGAAGATACGGTTTGATTTTTTCCATTAAATTGTTATAAAATAAAATAAGAAAAAATATATAAAATATAATATAGGCATGTTATATTTATATTCACCTGGACTATTTTACAAATATGATATTAATTATGATTAATTATTTTAATTGAATTTGGTTTGATATTTTTTGGTTTCATAAATGTATGTTTTATGAAATATGTAATTCATTGAATTTATTTAAAAATAAATAATAATAAAATCTTTTAAAAATTGCAAATAATTTTTGGAAGGTTGTATTTGGGTTTTCCCCTTTTTTCCCCATATCTTCAATGCATTGGTTCCTGGACTAAGCAACCTTAGCCGCTTCTTTAACTCTGCTTGAACGTTCCGACAAAAAGATGTACTTTTATGAGATTCAATGAAAGAGGATTCCTTTTATAGGTAATTTGATGTTTCTTCTTCTTTTCAACATTGGCGGGAAAACCCGTTAAAGTATCGGTTGAGCATTGAGTAAGTGAAGGTAGTAATAGAACTGTTTCAACGTCATTGTTTAATAGAAGCGTCCCTGCAATCAAATTGGCTGAAAGGTGTCCTTTTTCATTGAAGTTATACTTTCTGAAAAGTATTCCTTTTAGGCGGAATGAGTGGACTATCCAAACCGCCCCGAACCTCTTCCACCACTTGGAATTTAAGTCCAATCCAATGCTTTCTTCGATACCCCGTTTCTCAAGATTCCATGGAAGAGACCTGCTAATATCATTGCTTCTTTAAAATAAACTTGCAGTATCTTGTTTATTATGATAAATGGGTTTGAAATAACTAGATACATTTTGGCTAGGATTGGTAAGTTGTTATATTATACGGTTTAGGTTCTGAGGAGATCTTTTTGTGTAGAGATAGGATTGAAGGCCAGAGCCGATTGGACACAGAGACGGCTCCGAATCTATCTCCCGGTGCCTGACCCCAACTTAACCGCCACGACAATCACCGGCATTACCACATCATCTCATGGCGGATGTTCTTTTTAACAGGCGGTGGAAGACATCAATATCTACCTCAACTGCTAATGTAAACCTGGCGGTAAATAGAGTAAACGTAGCAACATAGGATCCTATTGAAATAAAATCAATACAAACTTATATTTCGATTTTTTATGTGAAATTTCGATAGGCGCGAATATGAATATGGGCAAAACTATTTCAATTTGTTAATACATATTTAAACTTAAAATACCAAGTATTTTGTATTTTAATGACAGAGTATTTGATTTGTTTTTAGAAAAAGTAGTTAAAATACCAAAAGTATTTTAATTACAAAATAAAGACAAACAAAATTGGAAACTCTCTACCAACGAGAAAATAATTTACCACAAGGTTGTTTAGTTTTTCCTTTTTTTATTTTATTTTCTTCAAGATTATTTTAAATTTAATTATTGAATGGTTGACCGTTGCATTATAAAGGAAGGAGATGGTCCGGGGTGGCGGTCATAAATAGGCTAAATAGTGGCAAAACTATTTTATTAAAAGCCAACGTTTCGACCCGACTTTGCTAGGAGTTTCACTTAAAACTGAAGTAGAACACTTGAGTTCTAAGTGAAACTCTTAGCTGAACACACCTCCCTGTTTTAAGAAGACCTGCAAAGTCTGGTCGAAACGTTGGCTTTTAATAAAATATTTTTGCCACTACTTAGCCTATTTATGACCGCAACCCCGGACCATCTCCTTCCTTTTTAAATTTAATTATCTACCTGTTTTATCCATTCTCTTGGATTTTTTATTTATTTTTTTTTTCTCGCTTTACTTTGGTCTTTATGACTTGAGAGTTAATTTATAATTTGTAATTTGATAGATTTTATTCTAATTTAACTATATTCGTATCAGGTGAGCGTAGAATAAATAAAGAAATATGCATATGTATCAGTTGGCAAATTACATTTGGTTTTTCCCACCATAAAAAAAAAAATTATATATATATATATATACACTATGTTTAGTCTGTAATAAGTAGATCACTTTGGCAGAGTGGATAGAAAATTTAAAAGGATCACTTTTTTTTTTTGAGTTAACTATTAAAATTTAATTAGTAACATTAATTTTTCTTTTTTTTTTATGAACATTACAGATTACTGTTCGTAACGCTTTAAAAATTAGTTCAATATTTAATATATTGAAAATTCATTTCTTATTTCGTAATATATATATAAGATGTATATATATCTTCTATCTTTATATATTTTATGATACTAATTTAAGTACTCTTTTAAACTGATATTGCAAAACAATTTAAATATATTATGTATTGTAAAAATACAACATGTACTAAATGTAGTGTACCTAATTACAGTATATCATACTAAGCGCAAGTAATGCATACTTAATAAACTATGCTTTTTTGAGATTACCATAGAAGGAAAAATAATAATTATATATATGTGTAGGATTGTTTAAAATAATTAATCAACACATCAATCTCTTGATAAAAAATAATAAATCTTTCAATTACAAATTTCAGATTATCGGAGCTAGTCAAGTGATTTTCCGATATCAATTTGAAAAGAAAATAGCCTACTACAAAAAAAAAAAAAAATGTTTGTTATCAAATATCTTATTTATTTGTTTTATTTAAAAAAGTTATCAGTAGGAATTGGCTCTTTGGATAGACAGCTAATTTAGAAAGAGAATTTCGTGCTCTTGTGTTTCAACACAGGTTTTGTCACACTGCGCAACTCAACCAATATACAACTCCTTTGGAGCTGTACGCTTCTAAATGACTTGGACTCTGAGCTAGATATTCTCAAAAATATTTTCCAAATATATCTTATTAAGCTTTCAACGTACAAAAATACAAAATAAATTAATTTTAAGAATTTTTATATACTGTGGATCAAAAAGGTAAGCGCTAATACATTAAAACACTGTTGTCTTGCAATACAAAAAATAGCTAACTGTTTTTTTTTTTTTTATCATTTCTATTTTATTGAATTTAGTATAATGTAAATTTTTCGGCTAGTTTGAATATGTGTTTATAGTACGATTTAAATTCATATATTAATTACAATATATTATCATTCAATATTAAAACATTGGTTTGGACATAATTTTATTATCAGAGAAAATTATTAAAAAATTAATCACACTTACAAAATTTTAGATTTTTTTTTCTTTTCTGCTAGTACACCTGTACCTAAAAAAAATAAACAAACGATGTATAAACATGATGTTCTAATTAATGAATAATAATAATTATACTAAAAAGAAATTAAAAAATAAATGAATTTGAAATAAATTTTCTAAAATTACACACACTCGCATTTATCTATCTATATATACATACATACACACACACATATATATATATATATATATATATATATATATATATATATATATATATATATATATATATATACTCACATATGTTTTGTATAAAATATGAAGTTCATTGAGTAATCGGAAACGATAAGGATATTGCTCAATATATGTTACTAATGATGGTATTCATTACTGCACAACCGATAGCATGTATCAGCGTTATGAAATCATTGCAATAAGGAAAAAAAAACAACTACACACCAAAGGTCTTTTGTTGCATCACAAATAAAAAGAAAATATTGAATAATATGTATGCTAGAATTAGATTGGGAGTATAAGATTAAGACATATTTTTGAATCACATCAACACCTCGTTTTTATTACTTCCTTACACAGTAACCAATCTTTCGAATTTAAATTGAAATATATGTATATACATGGTGTCCCGTAAATAGGGGGAAATATTTAAACGGTTGATAGGAGACATCAAGATCTATAAAAAAAGTTTCGTATAAACAATTGCCAAATTTGCAGCGGAAAATTAGGAAATTTAAGATTTATGTTTTTTTAATCGAGTCACTGTTTTTTTTTTAATAGGACGCGATAACTAAAAAAACATTTGATTTAAGTAATTAAACATTGCTTCATAGTAAACTTGACAAAATTTACTTTGAACGAAAGTATAGTTTGCCATTGTTAAAACTATTTGAAGAGGAGTATTGAGTGAACAAATACAGCTAAGTTCCGTTTAAAAAAAAAAGTCATAAATAATTTGTCCTTTTTTTTTTTTTTTTATCAACCTTCAACTGTACTATATTTACCCCACTCTTAGAAAATCTTTATCGGTTAATATTTATGAGATGAAATTTTGAGATTCGCCTATGTTTGTGTAAAGAAATTATGTGATTTGCTATCCAGTCAACTGATAAATAGGTGAGAATAGGTGTGGTTTAGTGAGTGCTCTCTTCCTCATGAAAAGAGGCATCGTATATTGGTGGCTCAGAGATGAATTCAAGAGGTAGAAACTATCGCCTATATTATGAAGATTAATTTTAACTATCAATTGTTCATATAAAGATAAAAAATCGTATATTTTTTTTGACAATATGATGAAGATCAATTTAAACAACTACTTAATTGCCCGGCTGATACTACTATAAAATTCTATTTAGTTTTATTTTATTTTATTTTTATTTGTTTTTCTATCCTTCCAAAAATGTAAAAAGTAAAGTAAAGTAAACACTTCATTATGACGTTTTTTCTAAGCGATTTCTTATAAACAACCGAATCACCATAATTTTGAATGATCTACTAGGTTATCGACTTAAGAAGGCTTTTATTTTGGATGAGAGGAAGAGAAGCAGACGTTGGTATGCCGATCCATTATCTCAGTGTTGTTCGGTCGTTCACTTGCCAACCATCCCACTATCACACAATGAAAGTGTAATGTCTCATAATGTCACTCGAGACCGAAATGTAACGATATTACGTTATCAACTTACTCCTATATTGTTATTACTGCAATAAAAGCTTTTTATGACATTTTTTCTGATTTATAGACCTAAATAAAAGCGTGTGTATCCCAAGAGTTTATATTGTGCCACAAAATAAAAGTTGTACACCTACATTAGCTGACTTCGCACCTAGCCTATGTTGTCTTTTATATATGTATGAAATGAAATGAAAATTAATTTTATTCTGCGACTAGTGTCCCCTTAGAATAATAGTAGAGTTAAAAAAATGTGTACATTAGTCTGGCATGTAGATATCATACATATATATGCAAATAATACTAAAGAAATTGTATGTATATATATATACATGTATGTATAAAGATACTAAGGAAAATACATATACAAAAAATAAATAATATACGTATCTATAAAAAATACTAAGGAAAAACACAAATATATACAAGAAATAATGAGATAGAAAAAAAGTAAATAAATAAAAATAAAATGGCTTCTATCAATTAACTGCTGGTGACTAACGTAATTATATAACCCAGAAATTTTTATAAGCTTGCGGTTATACAACAAGTTTGAATTTGTAGTAGGTGGTAAAATAGGAGTTGTTTGAAGGAGTTTATGGACGTAGTTTGATGTATGGAGATGGGTAAGGAGTTTCAGAAGGAGGTAGCACGAATGATGAAGGATTTACTGAAGGAAGTGTATTTATGGGAGGGATATATAAATCTATAGGTTGAGATCTGGTGTTGATAGAGGAACGTAGAGTAAGGAGTTCTAAGATGAGGGTTTTTGGTTCTGAGGACTTGGAAAAAAAAAACACTAAGAAGGAATTTCCGTCGGGGAGTAGGATAAAGACACTATAACTCATTGTACTAACAAGAAACAGGAGAACCCTTGGGAATCCCGAAGATGAATCTTATGAAGCAATTCATAAGTTTCTTCAGTGTCGCCTCCAGTCCTGTGGACAGCCCTCCATGCACCTAGTAACCATAGCCGAAGTGCGGGAAAATAAGGAATGTTACAAGGAGCTGTCTGTTTTTTGTTTGGAATGGAATCACGGTATTGAAGGAATTGTTTGAGGATAGTTATGGATTTACGGGTAATCTGGGAAATGTAGTTGTTCCAAGAGAGGTTCTGATCAAAGATCACTCCGAGGTTTTTGACAGTCGGAAAGAAATGGATGGGATAGTTATTGAGGTAAAGTAATGGAGAGAAAGAAATGGAACTAATGAGGTGCTTAGAACTGATGAGGATTGCCTTAGTTTTATCTGCGTTTAGCTTCAATTTATTTTTTTTCCGCCCACCTATGGATACAGTTTATATCCTCTTACAGTTTTCGGCTAACCTCGGGCATCTCATATGGTTGGAACGATAAGTGAATTTGTAGATTGTCTGCATATAAGTGATAGTGGGAATAACGAATGGAGTCAGGAAGGTCGCTAATATACATGGAGAACAGAGTTGGTGGGATTGAGAAGCCCAGAAGAACACCTTGTGTTAATTGAAGGGGTGAGGAAGGAGATTTGTCAGGAATAATAACTGTCTGGGAACGATGGGATAAAAATGAGAGGAACCATTTCAGAACGCTATTCGATATAGGCAGGCTTTGGAGTTTGGAAATGAGGATATTATGATTGACGGAATCAAAGGCTGTTGAGAAGTCGAAAAGGACTAGGATGGAGATTTATGGATGGTCTTGGATTGGGTGGAGTATTGGGAACGAAAACCGAGTTGTAGAGGATTGTGGAGAGGGTTTGCTCAAGAAAGTTGTTCAACATTGAGTGAACTAATCTTTCTAGAGGCTTGGATAAACTGGAAATGCATTTATGTATATGTATATACATTTAAATGCTGCGATAAATTTCAGAAAAGAGTAGGGTGTAAATATCGAACAAAAAATTGAAATATATACAAAAAATATCTAAATAGATGTTATATTAATCTTTAAAAGAGAAGAAGGCAAACATTAAACTGAAGTCTTATATGTATTAAAGCAACAATTAGATATTTATAAATTTCCTAACGATAACTAGTTTCAATTTATTACATTTTATCAATTCAAATAAAAAAACCTTATTACTAGGAACAAGACAAAAAAAAAAAAAAAAAAAAAAAAAAAAAAAAAAAAAAAAAAAAAAAATCAAACAGCTTAAACACAAAAAAAGTAAATAGGATTGAAGAAAATCAATATTGAATTAATTAAAAAAAACAACGTAGAATTGGTAACACTAATTATTTAAAAGATTTATCAATAAGAATTAATGAAAAATTACTTACGTTGCTTAACATAAATAAAAATAAAAAAAATATATATATATATTCAATAATACTAATACAATCTGCTACAAGGTTCTATGTACATATATAAATATATAAAACCTCGTTATTTTAACATGCTCGAGGGTGGAGGTGACGCCCAATATTTTTGTAGGCCACTTTTTTTTATCAACTTATGCTACGATTTAAATGGAAAGGAAATGGAAGTTCACTAGTGTTTAGTACATCATTAAATAGACAAATTTTGCCGATCTCCAGAATAAAAACACCCATATTTTCGAGAATCTTCATTAATAATATAAATTGTAGATTATAGTAAGATGAAGTTAATAATTTGACAGAAAGTGGTATATAACGCGGACTACAGTGGCTGACTGACAAAGTTGTCAATGTTACTGAAACATACTTTCAGTTTGATGTACTTAACAGTACATGCAGATCTACGGGGGGGGGGGGAGGGGAAGAGATGGTGCTTTCGGGCTGAAGTCCCCAAAAATTAATTGCTGAATCCGCTAATGCTTAGCAGTGAGATGGCTTTCCAAGTGGATATTTAAATATTTTGTTTATTTCGTTAAAATTTTTATCAGTATTATTTTTTTTAATATATAGGTTTCCGATAGTGCGAATTTAATATATATTTTACGATACATCCATATTTGATTTTTTTTTAGTCTCGATACATCTATATTTTCCCAAAATACCTATCCCATACTTAATAATTACTCGGTAGTTTAAGAAGAAATAAATCCATTGGCTCTAGAGAAACTACCAGTATTTTCGACGGGTCATTTATTTAGGAGGTAATTCGTTTCACTCATGGCTGGAACATGTTGATCAATTAGCTCCCTGCCTTCAATTGCGTAGTTGAAAAATATATTAATTGCAAGTAAAGCATTGGAATGGCGCAGGGGGTCCACTGGCTCTATGTTTACTCCCAACCAGTCCCCGCATGCCAATTTGATTACGACTCTATTAATAGTTGCCTGTATATAGAGGCATCAGGTGGATCACCTTGTGACGTAACCCCAACAAACAAAATATAAATGGATCACTTCTCATCATTACAAATAATAAAATGTTTCAACATTTGTACTGAAATAAATTGGAGGAAAACAGTGTGATAGAACCAAACGGATCCACTAAACCACTAACGGATCCATAATTTCAGCCCGAAGAACAATAATACTTTTAGAGGTAATTTTTAAATATTTCATTCATAACACTTGATTACAATTTGGGGGGGATTTAGCCCGAAAGCCCCACCCCCTTCATCCCCCCGTAGATCCACCCGTGGTTCAGTGAATTCTCTGAACATGAATTTTTCACACAGGCGTTCCGCTATAAAAAATTTAAATGGGGTTCTTACTCTATTATATTAGTCGTACTGATTCAAATAGGTAAACTAAATTTGTCGGTAGCAGTTTTTTGAAAGATTTTTTTTATTTTATATTAGTTCCTGTCATAATGTAAACATATTTTAAGTCAACCAAGTCAAAAAAACAACCCCCCTCCCCCCCACATTATTTTGATTTATTAAAGAAAAGCTGTGAGTAGAGTTATAAAGAAATAATAAATAGACTTTTAAGTCTTGATAATGTAGTATGATTTCTTTTAATTCAAGTGCTTTAATATTTTCACATGTCATTTTTTTTATGTGTTTTATTCAATTAAACTGTTTTCTTCATCTAAACGATACTTCACTTTAATAAAAAAATATGTTTTTACTACACGATGTGCCGGTTTATTGAAAAATATATTTTATTTTTTATTCGATGACAATTGACGACAAACTGTTTAGTCACAAAAAAAAAAATCATGTTAATAACTAATTGTTTATTCGTGACTAATATTGAATGATTAATTGGGAAAATATCGTTGTTGTTTTTTTAACACTTTAAACGATTAAAAACATAATCATAATTAGTGATTAAAATATTATTTGTAACTAACATTTAGAATAAAACTTCTAGAAATATGTAAAAATTTAATTGGAACTATCGGTTATTGTTTGATCGGAATGTTAAAGAGAACATTAATATTTTCGAATCTAAATTTTATTCCATGAATCTACAATTTTTTTTCTTAAAAAATAATAATCAATACGAATCCATCTTGTCAAAGCGGTAGTGCGTCCAGGCTTTTGGATATTCAGTTTTTTATTTATACATTTTTATCCTGTCGAAATAAAAATTAATTAAAATTCAATGACTGAAAATGTATTCAGATTTTTGAATCGTTTTGTTAATCCAATAAAAATAAACTTTTATTCAAGTACTGACAAATTTGTTTTTTAGTTTGATACAAATATTTTTTACTCGACATAAAAATATTTCACTCCAAATTTCAAAGTCAGTTTTTCTTTTCTTCTGATTTTATCAGTGTTAAAACTCAAAATATTATAATTTAAAAATTGAATCAAAAGGAAAGTTTCTACACCCATCAACGATGATAGTTTATTTTAAATGAAGATGTTATTGTTTTTGAGCTCGTAGAGTAATTTAAACTTGCAATAAAATTAAAGTTTAACGCGGGTACCTATTGAATTTAATAGGGAATGAATCATTAAATGGGATTGCGTCAGAATTCTACACAAACACTTTTCATAACACTAAAAAGCAACATAACTTATATTGACACACAAAGTAAACATTTCGCGTTAGAATGCACCTCTATAATACCTGATAGATAGAAATATGAAATAATTATCTCGGATTCCTTTAATGCAAAACATGAAGAGAATGAAGTTTTTCGCATCCTATCAGAAAAAATCTGATATTTTATAAAATGCGATCGATTTCGAAAGTAGCTCTTTGATCTGGTTAATATGAAAAAATTCCCATTCCCTTTTTTTTTAAGAAAAAGAAAGAAAAACAATTCAAAAGTTAAATCCGTTGTATATAATCAGTAATATAGCTAAACGAAATTCAAGAAATTTCGAGGAAAATATTCGTTTAATATTAATTCCGTACTTTATGGCACTAAAAAATGTATTTAAATACATATTAATATTGTTTTACATCTCTGTGTTCTGTTCATCTTAATCGTCTTAAACAGTGATCCGAGATAAAATTACAAAATTATTTGCAACGAATCTCAATATTCGAAAATGACTAGGATTTTCATTTAAATTTATCTTTACTTTGACAGAAATTAAAGTATATACCCCTTGACTAAATATTTTTCCCTTCCAAGCCATTTTGACTTACGGCTTTAAGAACATTTATTACCAACTACTATAAATTTTATTCCACACTTTTTCCTGGATTCAAAATCACTAGAGGGAAAAAAAAAATTCCATTTCTATGTGTGATCTGAGACGAATACTTAAACATTAAAATAAAATTTATGTATTTATTATCATCTCTATTTAAATTATAACATAAAAGCATTATTGTTCCTCACGTCAGCCTCTTCCACAATGAAATCATGAATATTGTAAAACAAAATATTGATACGAATGTTCAGCTAATATATTTTTTTGTCCAGTTTTTTTTCTGTTTAAATTCAGTTGTTATCTAATTTCGTTCCTTGCATTGCATATCTCATTTCTGTCTGGCATTTATTGACAACGAAAACACTGAAACTGTCGTCATACCATTATGCAAATATTATGTAATTTAACGGAAAATGTAAATTGACCAAAGACGCGTCTCTGTCATAGGTATATATAGAAAATAATACATATTTATTTAATAGTACATGATTAACAGATCTATATTATTTTTTTTTAAATATAAATATGAATAAAAATGAAATAGTATACTTTCAAAAAATTTAAAAAAAAAATAATATTCCTCTTTTTTTCCATTTATGGAATGCGTATTTTACGCATTTTTATGATCCATAGTTTCCTGAAAACATTAAACATTAAATTTTCAATTTTACAACCATGCTATGGATTTTTTCTTTTCCTAATAGCTTATCAACATCATCCATTCAGAGCAAAGTGAAACACTGGGTTTATTGCTCCAATCATTGACGACTTCGTTTTTGTGGACCTTGAAGTACGATTCTGTCTGTAGCAATAAAAATGATTACGTAAATTGTCATTATGCAAGGTTATTTTTCATTATCAAAGATAAAAGCGACTAGTGGGTACAGAACTTTTTTTCAGTAGAATATATCTTTTGTACAAGAAATATACCTATTTAAAAGAAAACATACATTAATGCTATTCTCTGTTTTTTAGAAAGAGTGATAAAAACAAATTTAAAAATCAGATATAAAAATAGTATATTTTTGTGTTTTTATTTATTTATTGGCATTTTATTTCCTGTTGGTATTACAGACCACGTAGATCTTTTGCCGCCTTAACGAACTTGTTCCATCTTGCCTATCTCTTTCTATTTATCTGGACGCAGCTCTATTGCATCTTTGTTGATTCTATCTATTCTGCTTTTTGGCCATCCACGTGCTCTTTTGTCTTCTATTGAACCATTCATCATTCATTGTAATGTAGAGGATTCCAGATGGATTGCTACGAGCTATATGCCCCATCCATTATTGTCATTTAAAAAAAAAAAAAAATAATAATATTCATCGAAAGGAAGAGTAGATAAGACTAGTCGTCCGTGCACACACACAAATATATATTTAACGGTGTATTAGATTATTATTTTTCAATCATTTAGATAATACATTTCAGTGAAGATATGTGTTCTTTTTATGTCTATATGTTAAAAAAATAAATTATTTTAAGCAGCACAGTGAAAAAAAAATCCTCAATAGTAAAATTTAAAAAAAATCATTTTTAAAACCTATTTAATGAGATATATTACAATCTGTCTCAATTAAGGGCATTTATAATAGTGTTTTGACAACAATTTCACATCCTTTGTACAATAAATAAAAAAATAAACTAAACAACAAAATAAGAATACTAAAAGTAAATAAAGTATTTTGTTTAACAGGGGCAAGATGTGGCTCTTGTGCTCTCCCCCAGTCTCCAATGGCTTCCACTTCCAGTAGTGCGGATGGAAGAAATGCTCTGAATGATGAAGAAATGATCTCATAGAGCATTGCTTTCCACATCTGGAGGACAAAGACTGGTTAGGAGTCTCTTGGAGGAATCGAAATATCGTACATGTGTATGAACATATTTTAGATGACATATTTAAAAAAAATATTGTATTTAACTTAATTTTTTTTTACTAATTTTGTTATATTTTATTCATATATATATATTTTTATTTAAGAAGTTCCTAAATTATTTTACTTTTATCATTATACTTTCTTTATTAGTATTTATTATTAGTTTATATATTTATTTTACTTTTTTTTTCTTAGTTCTTAATTATTTAAATTTGTTTTCTTGTATGTATATATTGCTGGGTTTGGAATTCTTGAAGAGGGTAAAATGTGAAAACCATATTTACTATCCATATAGTTTTCAATTTTAAATCTATTTATTGAATAATAATACAATCAGCCACAGCTGGAGGGCTATAAGCATTAGGGCTAAAAGTTCTCATTCATACAATAATCCATATAGTGGGGTTACAATTTGGAGAAGGGTCCAAAGTAGAAAATATGGAGACATCATGGAACTGACAACAACAAGAGTAATTAATTTTAACGTATTGAGTAATTTTTTTATTCTCTTTTTGCTTACACTATTTTTAAGACGAAGACAACAATACAATTTCTTAGGTGAGATGGGCACCCCTGTTGATTACGGTACTCTGCTTGCCTTCATTTCTACGAAAGTTTGATTAATCGAGTGAAATTCCAAGTTTCTTGCTAACTCAGACTCAATAGAAAGCATTTTTTCCTTTCTTTCTTTAATACATAAATATGTAAAACTGGGCAAGATGTCAAAATTTGATAAGTGTACTTAATATGATTCGTTATAAATTTAAATTAACATTTTATTTACATATATTTGTTCAAACTCCTCGAATGTATCTATAATATTTTAGTCAATCAGAAACACGAGCTCCGCGTATTTTCCCCCGTTCCTCATGGATGTTTGAAAAATATCTTATTAGGAAAGTATAGGAAAGTTTCATAAAAATCGTTAGAGCCGTTTTTGCACCACAGTCTATAGACAAATATGTCAATCACTTATTGCGCAGCCGCTTTTGTGTCACAGGCATCAGTTGTCAAATCTCTACAAAATAAAAAAATAAGCTACAAAATCAGTCCTCTAGTTTCCAAGATAATCTTGGCATAGACAGACAGAGCAATGGCTAAAATGTGTTTTTCAGACCCAGGGGCTCTGAAAGGTTTAGATCTGCCGAAAAGTCCATATAGGAAATTTGACCCGATCGCAATACTTTCCTTACTTAGTATAGGTGGGAAAGTAAACATAATTACTTCAGCCGAAGGAAAATAAATGCACGACTATGTTTATAACAAGAAAGACAAAGCATATTTAATAATAATAATAATAATAACCTTTTTAAAATATGTTACGATTAATTTATGAAGTAATATATTGAGTATCTGTGCATAACATCAGTTTTAAAAATAGAACGATAAGCTGTACAAACGCCACACAGGAAAGAGATAAGGTGGTCTAGTTGACAACAAACTATTTATCGTGTTATAACCTAAATAAATATTTCCACATTATTACATAAACTACGAATAACGTATTTTAAACTAATATTTATGATTATGATAAATGATTAATATCACGGCATTATAAATATTTGATACGTAAATATCGAAAATGAAATCAAACGTAAATATTTCTACTCTGTGAAGATTTTGAATAATAAGGCTATGTAGTTAATATTGTTACTATTTGAAAATAAATTATTAAATATTTTAATAAGTGAAAAGAGTTTAAAAACTAACAAAACAAATGATTGAAGGCTAATTGTAAGTAAATGAAAAAAAAAAATTATTTTGGGACTTAAATCCTCTAAGAATAAAAATGTTCTGACATTATGTAAACAGTGTGTCTCAGTTCTTGATGGTCAAAATCTGGGGGGGGGGTTGATTCTAGACAAAATTTCCAACAAAAAAGTTCATTTGATACATGGGCGAATTTTGAACGGAAAAGGAATTAAGACCAATTTTATGTGGTCACGTTTTTTATTGAATAAGAAGGAAATGCTCAAAAACTATTCAAGATAATTAAATACTAAGTTCACCATCGTAAAGTAGACAATTTTTTTTTTTTTTTTTTGAGTAGAAAACTGTGTTTAAATTTACAATCCTCAATGTTCCATGTATTTCCAATTTGGCCCAATCCAGATACCTATCCTTCCATAATAAACTTCATAACCATCCGAATCCTCTTGTTTCTAACCTTGCTTCCTTTTCGATTCCTGAAAACCCTCCGAGGCGTCTGAAAATAAGATGGCCTCGTGATCTCCTCATGTAGACAAATTATTAGAGTACTACCAATGGGTAGTTTCTCAACAAGCGTCTTTAATGTGATAATATTCCTATGTACACATTTACTTGATGTATTCATACTAATACATCTGTAAATATCATAATAAAAGTTAAAAAAAAAAATTTACAATAGACAAATGATAAAAAGGACTTTCAGGAGGTTTAAAACGGCCGATGTACTGCTGTAGTTACAGTACACATACACGCGCTATCGGATCCAGGATTTAAATTTTTTTTGGGGGGGGCTTCAGCCCGAAATTTTTTTTTCATATATATATAACGATAATTAATTTGGAAAAAAATACTAATTAACTATATGAAATGGTGTTTATATACTAACTAGCTATATAAAAAGTCCTATTATATGTAAATTAATGTAAACGAACAATAATATTTTAAAATATAAATTTTTAATATTTTTTACTATAAACATGGTTACATTTTACTATTTTTTGGGGGGAGGGAGGTTCAGCCCAAAAGCCCCTCCCACCCCTCCCCGTAGATCCTCCTATGCATACATGAGCAACCTATCTCTCTACAGCGGCCGTTAAATTTTTTCTACTTTATGATGGTGTCCTTACAGTTTAATTATTATGAACAATGTTTAAGCAATTCCTTCTTATTCAATAAAAAACATGACCACATAAAATAGTTCTTAACTCCTTTTCCGTTCGGAATAGGCCTATGCATCACATGAACTTTATTGCTGCAAATGGTGTCAAGAATCACACACCAGAGTTTGACCATCAAAAACTGGGACACCCTGTATAAGTGAGGCAAGATATTTGCGAAAATTCAAAAAATAATTTAGAAAATGAAAGTAGTAATAAAAGTGTTTTCTTCTGTTTTTAAATAGAAAAATAACAACTGACAAATAGTTTTACAAAAAAATGTATACAGGTGGTAAATAACATGTGTAAAAAAAAGGTTTAAAAATGATCAAGCGGCCGAAACATTACAAAAATATGCGTTGATATATCTAAGTAAAGGTTTTTTTTTTAATTTTGATAGAAAAATTTTTAAGTCTTATATTTTTTGGGATACAAATGGGTTAACAAATTTGATAATTACTATCAATTAACTAATTATATATACCACATCATATATAAAAAATAATTTATATTTATCATTTGAAAGACAGACTCTGAATAATAAGAGAATGGACCGAAATAATATCTCAGCCAGACATCCAATATCAAGGAAGGCTGCAAACAGCATATTTATGCGAGGCTATCTCAGCTAGGGGCAAAAAAAGGACAAGAGATAAGCTGCGGGGAATTTCGAATTAAGATAGTGTGACCATTCGCAACTAACTCCTTAGCTCAACCATTTATTGTGCAGTGTAAATATCAGCTACCCAATATCGTTAACAAAAAAGAAAAAATATTGGTATTATATATATGTTATGTACGTATAACCTCAACGAATGACATACGGGCATAAATAGATCAGCGTATAACTAGTGCAAACAGAACTTTCTTCTCTCTCTCTCTCTCAAACGTATTAAAATTCCGAAAAATCTCCAGAAATCTCATACTAAGGGTGTACAATGCTATGAAAAATCCAGTTCTAATACATGGCTGTGAGACCTGGACGCGAACCAGCACCCTAGAAAAAGTGTTCAAATATTTGAAAGAAAAATCCTCCGAACCATAACCGGAGTGATCTGGGATCAGAGTACTAACACTTAGAGAAGAAAGACCAACAAAGAACTGCTTACAGAAACTGATCAATCAATATCCATCTGGAAGCCTCTACGTAACAATGAATGCCTCAATAGACGGCATAAGGCCACGTGGAAGGCCAAAAAGCAGATGGATATATAGAATAAACAAAGTTGCAACAGAGCTGCGTGCAGATAAATGGAAAGAAATCGCCCAAGACAGACAGAGGTGGAGCAGGCTTTTTAAGGCGGCGAAAGATCTACATGGTCTGTAATACGAGCAGAAAAAAGAAAAACGTAAAAATTAATTAATGTATTTCCGAAAGGGCCGTCGCATGGGCAATTAGGGGGGGGCCACGGGTTGGGGACAAACATTAAAACTATTGAACAGGCAACCCAACTTAAATAAGAGTTGATTAAGGAAGTATTTGTAGTCAAAAAGTTCATAAAACAAATACTCATACAATAGACTACTGGTAAACTATTTTTTAATAAACGAATTAAAAAAATCCTGCCCATCTACAGTAGGTACATAATAATTCATACATTTTACTTAACTAAATATAAGCCTAATTTAAATATTTATTTTGTTTACATTTTAAAGAAAAAACTAAGTGTTGGATGTTAAATTTATTTCTGCGAATAGTATTATTTCAGGTCTGTTCGGCGGTGAAGGATCATATAAAACAGAAGTAAACATCCCTCTATAAGGAAAATTACAGCAAGCTGAGTTGAGGTTTGAAATGCATCTCTACTTAATCATTCAACTCTCTTTCTCTATTTATACATGGGATAATAAGGTATTAGCCGATTTGGGATAGAGCGGAGAGAGGGGAGAGGGACGCCAGGAAAAATCTCTCCCTGGGCGCCAAAAACCCCAGCCCTCTTTCGGGACGCATTGATTAAATTGAATTTTATATCTCAGAGCCAAGAACACAATGGGATGCATTTGACCTTTCTTTTTTTTAATTATAGAATCGGATAACATTTTTTAAGAGATAAACTGTTTATTGTAGATGTAGTTTAGGCTCGCCATTTATTATAACATGTGTAATACTCCATGGTAAAAAAAATACTGAAAACTTAAACAAAATAAAATATCCCCTAGACCAGTTGGACACCTCGAATAATTTAAAATTTTGTTTTTAATATTCCAAAGATAAATAAACCTGGTATATGTACGAATTTTAATATTATTGACTTTTATTGAGTTCTGTGTGATGTATATACTTAACTGTTAATCTAAATGTATCAACATGTTTCCCTAATATTTCACTTATTTTTCTCGGCCTCCATTGGTAATTAATATCAGTGACGCGGCTGATGGAGAGGTCCTGGGATCACCTTGAGTCCTGTTTTTCCGTATATATATATATATATATATATATATATATATATATATATATATATATATATATATATATATATAATTGTTTTTAGTATTATTATTTTCCTGTTATTCCACCTAATTTATTTTTACTTATTGCACATATGTTATGAATGAACTCCTGTATCACTATTACTAGTGTCCTTAATAATAAAAAAATGTAATCAAATTCAATAAAAAAATTTAAAATAGAAAAAAAATATTCCACTCATACTTCATTTCTTCTTCAAGTCTCATTAACATCATTTTAAAATAAAATTATTAAATTTAAACATTTTTTGATGGTTAAATTGCAAGTTTAGATTTCTAACCTCTATTTAATTGTTTAAAAAATGTTAACCTTTTCGTAAAACATATTCCATCTCTTTCTAAATAATTACATTTTTAAGTAAATTTATGATAAGCTAAAATGAACATCACTCTTCATTTGCTATCGTTTTATTACTCTTACCCTCGTATGATGTCACTTATGTGTTATCAGGTAATTAAACTGTGGTTAGGCAAGCGGTAGATCTTAGTGAGTAAACCAGAAGGAAAGATAACAATTATTATGAATAACTCTGTGTATTTTTATTGATTTATCTAAAGAAACGTTAATTATGTATAATATTTTGAATCTGTGAGAGTTCTCTTTAGATTTTATTTATATTTTATCTAAACTGAACAAATTATATATGCAAGGTATGATGTACACTCGCGGTTTCTCACGTTGTTTGAATTGTTCGCAGTACTATCGACTCATTGACAGTTGAGATAGAAGCTCCTTAAGATTTCTGCTAGAGGTTAATCGTTCGATGCCGATGCAGGTGATGACGGTTGTATAGTAAACAGTAAAATAAATAACAAATTTGAGGGCTTAAAAACATTTCTTGTCTATCTGCCAAATTACCAACTTCAAATTTTCAATACCATTCATTACATTTATCATAGAAACCGCTCGACGTTCCCGACTACTTCAGCACTTACTAGACAAACGCCCTAAGCTTCCAATTAATTACAAAAGACTCATATACACGGGCAGATCTACGGGGGGGGGGGCTTTTGGGCTGAAACCCCTCCCCCTCAAAATGGTAAAATATAACCATGTTTTATTGAAAAATATATTAAAAAATTATCTCTTAAAGTATAATTGTTCGTGTAATTACATTTAAAAGAACTTAAGGAATCACTTAAACACCATTTCATATAGATAGTTAGTTTCTTTCTTTTTTTCCAAAGTACTTATCGTAATTTTTATGAAAAAAAAAAGCTTTCGGGCAGAAGCCCTCGCTAGTGTGTGTATGGGTACTGTAACTGCAGCAGTACAGCGGCCAATTTTAAACCTCCTGAAAGTCCTTTTTATCATTGACTATTGTAAATTTAATCACAGTTTTCAGAAAAAAAGATTAAATTAAATCCTGGATCCGCTAGTGCCCATATATATATATATATATATGGTATATATATGGTATATATATATATATATATATATATATATATATATACCATATAGGTATATATATGGTATATATATATATATATATATATATATATATATATATTACTATAATAAGGTCTAATTTGACTTACGTAGTTGAGCTACGGGGCTCCACTAAACCATGGAATTCCTCTCGTATCCAATCCTTACAATCCAAAATCCTTCGTAAAATCCTCAATGCTCCGTACTTTTTTACAAATAAAATCATCCATAACGACCTTAATGAGACATCTTAAGAACAAACCTTACCTAAAGTCAGTGTGTGAGTGTGTGTGTGTGTGTGTGAGAGAGAGAGAGAGAGAGAGAGAGAGAGAGAGAGAGAGAGAGAGAGAGAGAGAGAGAGAGAGAGAGAGAGAGATTCTAGAACACTACAATAACCTATAAAAATGAGATAAAGGAATGACAGAGAGAGGTAGCGGGGGGGATTGGGTCAGTACCCCCTCGGTTGGAATGCTCGAGCGTGGAGCTTTTTTATTCCGGCTACCCGAGCAATCCTCGCCTCACCTCGCCAAACTCCCTCATACCTGCTATTTTCCATCAACCCATTCATATCAAATTTCATTTCCATTGATATGCTGTAAACGCAGGATAATTTATAGAACATTCAATAAACTATTCTTCATAAGAAGAAGAAGTCAGGTAGTATGAACAAGACACTGTCGTTTTGACTTTTGATCGAATTATGAATCACTTTAGTTTCCAGGAATTTTGAAGATACATATTTTAGTTTGTGTATGTGCCCGTATTAAATCAGGGAAAAAAAGATTTATTTTTAAAAGTTTCCGTTATCACTGGCATTTTTACAGTCGATAGTTTTTTAGTTTGGAAGTAGGACTTCTCCCCTTGCAACGAACGTTTCAAATAAAGGCTTTACAGAACTTTTATTTATTTTTTTATTTTTTTTACGTGGACATATAATAATCTGTCTCGTGGACAATAATTATAGTGATATAGGAACACATTCTCACCATATATACAGAAAATATAGAATTAACAAAAGTAAAATAACAACTAAACAATAATCAAACAAACTATGAACAATAAAAAATAAAATAACCTAAAGATAACTAAATTAAAAACATAAATACACAGTCATACCTATATACAATTTTTTTTTTTTAACTTTTATTTACAAGTCATGTCAATTTTGCTAAAAATTCGATCCAAAAAATTACTTTCATTTTGATGTACTCAGACCAACGACACAATACAATCACGTGTGATTCATCTATGACAAATTATAACTCAAATCTAAGCCCAATTACAATTTATTTTACATTCAACGAAACTTTTATAAAGAACTTGAATAAATAAAATTTAAACCTTTAACTTTATTACAAAAACGTTTCTTAGAACTTTTATTTTAATAACCTTTTTCCTAAATCGTTTCACAGAAACCGTTAAAATTGAAGTTTAAAAAAAAATATCCATAAAAGTTTCTTAAGCCTGATTTGTATTACAGCATAATTTGTTGCAATAGAAGATTCGTTGACTGTAAGAAATTGAGATTAAATCCAGAATACTCAGGATTTTGTTTTTTTTTAAGTTTTATTTTAACATCTTCTTTAAAATATTTTTAGAAAAAAAAAAGTTATTATAATAAAAGTGCCAGTAAACGTTTTTGTAATGAAGCTCTAGATTTGAGGTAAAAGTTTAACTTTTATTTATTTAAAGGTTCATAAAAAAAAAAGTTTCGTTAAAGGAGAAACAGTAATTAGGCTTAGATTAGAGTTATAATTTATCTCGAATAAATTAGATGTACTTTGTTTGAGATGAAAAGAATAAAAGTAATTTTTAGATCGTATTTTTAAAGAAATAAAAAAAAACTTTTAAATACTTTATTTATTTTTGATGAAAGTTCTGTAAAACCTTTTCATGAAAAGTCATAAGAGAAAAAATTCTAGTTCCGAAATAACAGAAAAACATCGAAAATAAAGATTCCAATCATACCAAAAACTGGTTAAAAATAAAGGTTAAAATTTCATTTCAAGCCCTTGAGGTATCTACTATTTTATTTTATTATTATTTTTTTAACTGAATTATTGAAGGCCAATAAGTATTAAGTCCACAAATGCTAATTCACACCATACTTATAATTGGAGATAAATATAAATAATAAAAAAAGGAAATAATATAAAGTAAAATAAATAATTAAGTATACATATATAAATCAATTTGGTTTCTGTCAATAAGAATTTGTTAATTTTAAAATTATTACGAATTGAAGTTTCTCAATATTTTATATAATAAGCTAACATCATAATTTTTCATTAATCAATGCATGCTGTGAAGTGAATGGATTTTTTTTTGGTTTGTTTTATTTTGTTTCACGTTTGCCAGGTACAGAGTAACTTAGAATTACTAATCAGGAATGAAGTAACAGTAATTGAGACCGCGGTTGCGAAAATTAACGCAAAGATTGCGATTGTCAACGGTATAATAATGTGTTGAATAAAACATTACACATGGAAACAAATTGCTTAAATTATACATAGTGATCGTAAATTTGTGAAGAACTAGACTTGCTATGGATTTTTACACAAAACTGAATCGTTTTTAGAAGATTTTTTTTTTTATAATTTGTTTATTGAGAAATATTACAATCTGTCTCAAAGGACATTTATAATAGTGTTCAGAGAGCACATTGACACTATATTTACAATAAATGAAAATGAATTAAACAGAAAAATAACATAACTAAAACTGATTGTATATAAACAGAAAAATAAACTAATCAAAATAGAAACTTAAAAACAAAATTATATAGGTGTGTATGTGTTCTTTTTATTTATTTATTTTTAATTTATTTTATTCTTATTTATTGTATATATATTATTTTTCTGTATAATTTATTTTATTTATTGTACATAGAGTGCGAATGTGATCTGTGAACTCTATTATAAATGTCCTAGAGACAGATTGTAATATTTTTCAATAAATAATTTAAAAAAAAAAAAAAAATAGATCTTTAGCCTTCTGTACAATCATAATCCACCTCTGACTATTTTAGGCTTTACATTTTTTTACTTGCAGATTTGTCTTCAATATGATGATTCAATCTATACATTTCGTTTTTGGTCGCTAACGTGCTCACTTGCCAACAATTGTGCAATTCGTTGTTGCATCATATCATGAGATTTAGACCGAACATTGCTGTGAGCAGTTCTTTATTGGCTTTCCTCAACATGCGATAGTACGCGTATTCCAGATTCACCCTTACCTTAAAGAGATCTTTTCCTCAATTTTTTTTTTTTTTTTTAAGGATTCTGGTTAGAATGTCGCAATCATATATCAGAAATGGCTCTATAATGATATTGTTCATCAATAATTTAAAATTTAAGAATACTTTCTCTTATGAAATACAGGATCATGCAGTCGACGTATTGAAATCTGCTATAGCTAATGATATGTTGTCCCCACAGATCTTGATCTTAACATATACTATATATATGTTACATATATTTTGTTTTATCTTTATTTGAGGGACAATTTTCTCTTATCAAATTCTATGCTTTGTTTTGTGAATACAATGAAAATGTGGTAAATATAGTTTGGGAAGGGACTGGATTCCCTCATCCCGGTGTTGTAGCTAGCCTAACCTATCTCTCAGGAATTTCTTAAGATAACGGCACCACTCTAGTTGTACTTGTCTATTTTATTTTTGAATTATGTAATGTCTATTTGGGTCCTGGAGTCATTATAGATTAACTATTTATAACATAATTACAGCCTTCATTTTATTTTAATTTAATGGGATTACTTATGGTATTACAGTCAGATTACTTATGGCTGTATTAGAATTCAATGAAAATATAGGGGAGGAGAAGGAGTTTAAGTCACTACTTTTTTTTTTCTTATTGGTGATGTTTACTACTGTATTACAAATAAAAATACATTCAGTAAATGCGAACGAAAGAATATAATAACATGAAACCACTTGTTGAGAAACTGCCCACTGGTAGCACTCTAAAAATGTATTATGGATCTCGAGGCCATCTTCTTTTCAGGCGTCTCGGAGGAGAGTCACTACTTAAAATTAACAACTATAAAGTGTCCCGTAAGGAGATAGAAATATTTAAAGGGGTAATAGCAGACCTGGATAGCAACAAAAAAGTTTATATTAACAATGATCCGATTTTCTGTAGAGATCTAATTAATTTAAGTTCTGTGTGTTTTTTTTAGGAATAGGAAGCGGTAACTAAAAAATATTTAATTTTCATAATTAACAAATGCTTCTCAGTAAAGTAAACAATATTTAATTTAAATTAAAGTAGACTTTGTCATTGTTAAAACCATTTAAAGGTGATTTCTGAGCGGCCTAAAAAGCTAATTATGTTTTTTGTTTATGGTGAATTATTCGCGATTTATTTTATTACTCCCAACTATACCACAGATATCTCCATTTTAGAGAAAAAAAAAAAACTTTCTTGTTTAATAAACTATAATTCGATATTAATAAAGTTGAGTTTTATTACTAAATAAATTGAGATTCGCCACAAGTTTTGAAAAAAATACTTATCATCTTAAAATACCCGCGTTTCAGCAAAAAGTACTGCAATAACTTATTTCAAAGCTTTTATTTCTTCTTTACCCCATTCCCTGGGATGTATTTTAATAAATGTAAATGCATAAATAAACTTTTTATTTACACATAAAATTTAAAAAATATTTTTTAAAATATTTATCATCTATAGTGGTAATGAAATTTTATAATTTCATAATGAAATTTTATTTTACCCACATCTCTATTACAAGAATTGATCCATATTTATAAATAACCAACTAAATGTTCTTAACTCTAATATATACATTTAAAAAATAACCTACTGATTGCTTGAATTATTTTCATGGGTGATAAATATTCAGGATGCAGTCATTGTAAGGTTTTTATTAATGCCAACGTTTCAACCCAAACATGTGGGTCATCACAACAAGAGCTTGTTTCGAGCACTGAAGGTATTGAAGTACTCAAAAGGTATTCAGTACTTGAATACCTTCAGTGCCCGAAACACGCCCTGATGATGACCCACATGTTTGGGTTGAAACGTCGGCACTAATAAAAACTTTATAATGACTGCGTCCTGAATATTTATCACCCATGATATGTAGAACAGTCGACTTCCTCCAATAATTGAATTATTTTCGTGTTAAAAATTATAATAAAAAAACAAAACATGCACCACTTCAACCCATGAACGGTCTTGGGTTCAGTGCTTCGTTAGGTGGTACCATTTCATGACCAATGGTAGTGCAGGGAGGTAAACCGCCAGGTTTTCCCCCTTAATTAATTATTTTAATCAAGAGTACCCACTTTATAGAGGCTGGGTGTGCCCAAGGAGATATGATATGAATATGAAAGTAAAATAAAACGTGAAGACATTATTAATTCATCCTACAAAAATTTACGATATTTATAACTTTTCGTCCTATAATTCTATGTTTTATGCTACAATTTTGAGGTTTTTTCAATTTATAAAAATGTAAGCTCCCAAGGTTACGCAAAAAAAAAATATTAACCTACCGGTTTGTAGGTTAAACTATTTTAAGCGTCCGTGAGTAGATTATAAATGGTAACAAAAGAATAGATTAAACTTGAGAGGATGGTGCCCCAGATAACCCTCCCCCCCCCCCCTTCCTACAACTGCAAGATAGGAAAGGGGACAGCCAGCTTCGGAGGAATTGACGCAGGGCGGATGTCCCCTATAGTTCTTCAAGGACACGTGACAACAACAGATTACGTCAGGTGTTACTCCCCCCCCCCCTCCACCGCTCCTTGCTCCCCTCAACCCCCCAGAAGATTCTTCACCGTCACTCAATTTATTACGAACATTTGGGGAAGGGTAGAACCAATTTATTGGGGGAAAAATATCGAAATCATTTTTTTAATTATAAAAAAGAAAACGTGTGTACTGTACTTTTTTAAAAGTTTTTATTTCGAATGTGAAAACTATTTTAATGTTAACATAATAAATAAATATTCATAATTTTTCTGTACAAATAAATTCATAAAATTTCATAGGAAAAGTTTTCTTATTTTAATTGAATGTAAAAGTTAAAATAATATATATACATAGCTTTATTTTAACGAATAAATTATTCTTTGAAAATGTAACCGTATTAATTTTTAAAGTAAGTTCTTGTTTCATAATTGTGGGTTGATGGTTGACTGTAGTGAATAATGAAGAGAAGGATGGTTGGAGTGATCAGTAAAAAGAAAAATGGCAAAAAAAAATATATTTATTTTTGCCATTTTTATTTTGACTGGTCACCTCAACCACCCTTCTCTTCATAAGTTCTTGTTTGTATGTACAAAAGGTGTATTGTATATTATTGTACAATACATAGGTACGACTGTGTTTTAAAAAGATTTTTTTTTTAAATTTTGCTCAACTTCAAATCTGTTATTTATTATTATAATTACTCTATATATGATTATGCATTTATCAAAACCCTTTTTAATCACACAGCCTTATATTTTACATTTTTTTTTTTTTTTTTTTTACTCATTGATATTCACAACTGTATTATAAAAAAAATACAACTAGTAAATGTGCCACTTAGGAATATAATAACATAAAATCGCTTGTTGAGAAAATACCCACTGATAGCACTCACTTTTTACATTTAAAACATTTTTAAAACTATATAAAAATTATTATTTAAAATTTCTGCTCAGGAACTATTTTCAAAAAAATGTTTCTCTTTTTAATAATCATATATATATATAAAATATTATAATTATTAAGAAATCTCACAAAAATATGAATAACCTAAATAAGGTTGTTTATCACTTTTCATATACATATATATATATATATATATATATATATATATATATATATATATATATATATATATATATATATTTGATAATATTTATTATTATTTTTTAAAAATTTGATTTATTTATATTTTTGATTATCTTTTTTTTAATTATTTTTATTTATTTTCCTGTTATATGTACATATTGTGTACTTATAGGCTTAATAATAGTTACCCTTCATTGTAGCAAATTGTATCATTATTTAATAAACTTGTAATTAAGACTAAAACCAATGTTTATTAAAAGTAATTGTTCAAGTCAAGGAATATTATATTATTATTTTTTTTTAAATCTTATTAATTGAAAAATATTACAATCTGTCTCAAGGACATTTATAATAGTGTTCACAGTTCACATTCACACTCTATGTACAGTAAATAAAATAAATTATACAGAAAAATAACATATATACAATAAATAAGAATAAAATAACCTAAAAATAAATGAATAAAAAGAACACATACATTCCTATATACAATCTTATATATAGGTATATATAATAATATATAATAATAATATATTTAATATCTATATCTATTAAATGAATAAATACTAATATAAAGTAATTTACAGTTTTTTAATAATTCAAGATTTGTTTTTTAATACTTAATAAATGTATTCGTAATAGAAAAAAAAACTTCCACACAATTTAATAGTTAAAACATACTTTTTGTTCTGGGGAATTATTCGTGTCCCAAGGTTTCAAGTGAAGAAAAAGAAAATTATGTCCTTTGGTTTGTTTAAATGACCAATACCCAACAGCATACGCGCCTAAACTTAAGAAATATTGGGGAGGGGGGAGGGGCAAGATTAGTGTAAAATGATAACAGTGTTCAATGCATGGGAGGAAAAGAAGGGGTAGAACGCCTTAGAATAAATTTATTACTTACATTATAATATTATATATTGTTTCTGAAAGGTGTTTTTTCCTTTCTTTTTTTTTCGACATATTTCCGTTAATTCTTCATAGACTGTATAACAATAACTCAACCGTCTAATTGAAGTAAATAAAAATCAGAAAATATTTATTGCCTTTATTTTCCTCGGAACTTTTATTTTTGATTTATCTATAAATACCCACTGATGTTAAAGTTAAATCTGCACTTGTTGAATTAAGTAGTTTTATTGAGCGAATTAATTTTTTTTTTTTTGAGTTTCTGGGTTTCTGATAATGGAATAGATTCGAACATACAGAAATTATGGTTCTATAAACTTTTAGCAGCGATTATAGATTTTGGGAAATGTACTTCCCTTGACGAGTTCTCGTCAAAAGGAGGATGTGAACTCTAGTTCCCATGACCAGTTCTAATAAATGGATTTAGAGGGTACAAATTAAGGTCGATTAGAGATTTTTAACATTTATGATAGAAACACTTTATGTTAGCTTCACTATTGAATACTCCACAGCATGGCATGCGACTTTCAAAGCAAGACAACCAACTGTTTACCTTCCAAATCGACGCCCAAATGGTGCCGAAAATACAGATTAGGTCTTCAGCTGTAAACCAACTCTTGTTTTATGCTAACAAGAAGTGACGTCAGAATTTAAAAATCATGGGGACTGGAGTTCGCATGACTGGAAAGGCATATATATATATATATATATATATATATATATATATATATATATATATATATATAATATTAAATAAAAGCAACAAACCTGTATAATTTAAGGTTGATTCGATAAATAAAAAAAATATTATAAATGCTAGGAAATGTAGGTTTGTTGTATCATGTGGCAAATAAAATGAAATATGGTTTGAGTCAAATAAATAGCTCTTAAACAAAGAAAGAAAAGTCTCAAGGCGACCTTCCTAATGTTTTTCTAAAGAACGAATATATTTAGGAGATTTCACTTTAGATTTGGATGAAAAAAAATAATGAATGGCTTTTAGGATTAAAAAAAAAAAGTGTGCGTTAAACAATCTTCACGTGGACTTTTTTTTTGTGATTTCATGGGCGGTTTTAACTTAAGTGTAAAACAGAAATAGTTATGAAAATGTCCTTTTTGACCCTCGGCAAAGAAGAAATATTAACCTCCTTGGCCGAGAATAGAAAAATAATGATATCGCTTCCTAGACAAATCTGCATTTATAAATAACGCAGAGATCGTGAACGCAACCTTTCAACTGTCTACAATATCGCCACTTAATGTAGCTCTTGAAATATATTTGTTTACTGCTAGGGAAACTTAGTAAGTGGTCGTCTGGGAGGTATAATTTAAAAAAAAAAAGACATTATTTAAACGCATAAAAACAAATAAGTGACGCCTGTTTTCTGTGGTAATATCGCCATAATGTCGTGTCAGATATGAGAGTACAATAGATGTATAGATATATTTTCATGATTATAATAAAACAGAGTTTTTTTAGTCCTAATTACAGGTTTATTAAATAATAATACAATTTGCTACAATGAAGGGTAACTATTATTAGCCCGATAAGTATACAATATGTACATATAAATAATTTTAAAAAAAGATAATAAAAGATATAAATAAATAAAATTAAAAATAATAATAATAAATAAATAAATATTATAAGAATATATATATATATAAGTGATAAACAACCTTATTTAGATTATTCATATTTTTGTGAGATTTCTAAATAATTATAATATTTAAAGTATATATATATATATATATATGATTATTAAAAAGAGAAACATTTTTTTTTTTAAAATAGCTCCTGAGCAGAAATGATAAATAATAATTTTGATAAAAATGTAAAATATAAGGCTGTGAGATTAAAAAGGGTTTTGATAAATGCATAATCCTATATAGATATATTTGATTATATGAAAACAAAAATATATAACAAACGACTATTTTTTTGTGATTTAAAAGATACATCATTTGTAAATATTTTATATAAGTATGACTGTATTTAAGCACTTATTTCGATTAGTTTAAGTGCATAAAATGTTTCTTTTTGGTTTGTATTTATATTTATTTTTAATACAATCATTTCACTGTTATACAATTTAATTTATCGTATTATTCATAAAGATCTTAATGTTCCTTATGTTTCAGATCTGGCCCAATCCAGATACCTATCCTTCCATAATAAACTTCAGAATCATCCCAACCCTCTCGTTTCTAACCTTGCTTCCTCTTCAATTCCTGATAACCCTCCGAGATCTCCTAATGTAGTCATATCATTAGAGTGCTACCATTGGGTAGTTACTCAGCAAGTGTATTCATGTCATTATATCTATTATGTCCAAATTTACTTGATGTATTTATGTAATACAGTTGTAGATGTCATTAAGAAATAAAAAAATAAAAAAAAAAATTTATCGTGTCAGAGTGCAATAATATAACTCAATAATAAAAGAAAAAAAGATCCTTCACTTGAAAGAAGACACCCACTTTAGGAAATATTTAATTATATTTTTTGTGCTTGTAATCTTCATTAAATTCTGTATTCACCGCAATAAAAGTTTATTTATTTATTTTTTTAAATGAAAAACTGCCACCATTCATGATATATATAAATGTTAAAAAAATTAAGATTAATTTCTTTTTTTTAAAAAATTAAAAACAGAATTATTATTGATAAATAAAAATATTGATATGGTCGATAATGGTCGATCAGTTAAGTTCCTGTTGTTCAGCTAGGAACACAAACTTCAAGCCCTTATCTTGTTCAATTCCACATTTTAAATTTAATTAATATTAAATTTAAATTAAATTTAAAAAATTTAATCACTCTTCTTTCAAGTAAACAATATAAGTATTGAATTAGATATAATGTAGTAAGATAATTTTAATATATTTAATAAAAGGTCCTCTTTTTCAAGCAAAATTATTTCAGGATTTGTATATATTTAATATCTTGAAGGATGAAAGATATTATATATCTACATAAGTAATTTTTTAATTAATAATGGTGCCATAGAAAACTTTTATTGTATAGAGAAGCTAATAACTACCACGGTATTGACGATTAAAATTTAAATATAAATTATAAGTGCAAAAATCCAAACAACAAAGCGATGAATCTCTTAACATACAGGTGAGGGAATAGTTATTTTAAACAATGCTTTCGGGTCGAAGTCCCCCAAATTAAATCCTCGATCCGCTAGTGACAATCTACAAGGTCTATAAATACAAAATAAAAATAAATAAATAAAATTGGCAAATTTTATTGTTTTGTTTTTTATTTTAATTTATTATTATTTTGTTTGGACGATTGCATAGTTTTCATGCATTCACTAGTATTGAGTTAATTATTCATAGAACTTACCGGTGGTTATAAAGCCATAGTTGATAAAGCATTAAACAATCCTATTCGACAATAAAAAAAATACACTTCATTGATTTAATAAACAGATATTTAAGAGAGCTTAGTGCGTCTTTTTTAGATGACCAATTGGGATGAAATATTTTAAGAAAGATCTATCTTCTTTCAAGTTGGTTTTTTTCTTTCTAAAAACGGTATTGTATAACTCATTGAACTTATTCAATTACCTCACAATGATAAATTATTCTAAAAAAAAAAAAACCTGTAACAATACAACCCATGGAAGGTCTTGGGTTCAGTACTATTTAAGGAAAGCACTATTTCTAGGTCAACGGTTGTGCAAGGAGGTGATTTGACCGAGATCACGCTCAACCGCCAGGTTTTCCTCCTTAATCAATTATTTAATTAAGGGTACCCACTTTATAGAGGCTGGGTATGTCCCAGGAGGGTCTCCCGACCCAGGGTCGCCCCACGACCAATGAGACAGATAAATAAATCTTCTGCCATGAGCCGGGGTTCGAACCTGGGACCTTTAGCATTGGAAGCACAGTACCCAACCACTGAGCTACTCCACTCCCTAAATTATTCTAATGAGACTTAAAATTAGTAATAAAATAAAAATATAACAGATTGCTTTTATTGTCAACGTTTCGCAGATTTATCTTATTTGTAATATTTTCAGACCTTCTTCTATTTGAGGCTGTAAGGGAGTGGAGAGAATGGCAAGCATCCTGAGAGGAGGCTGTATCATTTTTAGAACACGATTACAAATTCATCTGTATCCCTATTGTACCATTATACTATATCCATGTAATTTAAATTACTATTGTTTAAAAATGTGCGCCGTAATGTTGAACTAGATAAGAATCCAAATTTACATACGAATCTTGCAAATGATCTTGGGTCTGATGTAGAATAATTACATGCAAGAAGCCCTTCAAATTTCTGATCCTGTGAGAAATTTGAATTAAATACCTCATTAATTGAAAACGCCCTCAAGTTTACTAAAAACTTTTAAAGTAATGCAAAACTACTCTTACAAAATATTAAGTAAAAAATAAATAAATAAAAGTGCCTATAAATCGTGTTACAAACCTATATGTTACTTAAAACCTACCTTTACTGTCTGGCTTATTTTGTGGACCATTTTTTTTCGAGCTATGAATATGAAGCATAGAGCTTTGAAAACATGAGCTGGTCTTCTGTGGATTCTGATGTTACCACAAATAATCCAAAATACCTTCTGATGGTATCAGAAGACTTTAAGCGGTTTATTGAGAAGTATTCATTTGCCGGGGTATGTTCAATTACGTGAACGTGGTTCAATTACTGCTGCCAATACCTTAGAGCAAGTTCCTAAACTCATGACAAATTCCATCGAAGGAATCCATTAATCTATTAAATCTAGAACTGTCGGACAGCGATTTATGTTGAGTTCAGCTTGAGTGTTATATAACACATGAAAAAGTATATAAATATATACAAGACAATATTTATTTACAAGGGGAATCTACAGTCAGTGGATCACCGATTTGAACCAATTTTTCTACCGTATCGAAAATTATTGGATACATATTACGGCGTTTGTTTCAATGGGCCCTAGGAGCCGAGAATTGAATCGGTGAGTGCAGAAACGTTTTCGATTAAAAGAAGCTTAGAAAGGCAAGATGCGTGTTGAGTGCAAGAACCCCGTTAATCTGTTTTGTAGTTCCGTAAATACATGACTTCTTTTTCGATCGTTGAGCGCAGAAACAACATGAGTCAGTGATTGACGTGGTTTCTGCACCCACCGCTGGATAGTATGACTAGCAGAGATGAGCATATTTATATATATTTTTTAAATACGAATACCATTTATATTTATGGTATTTATACTTACATTCATAAAAAGAAATATGAATACAGATGATACGTATTCACGTCTGTAAATATAAATACGGATGTATTCACGATTGTAAAAGGGAATACGGCAGTATTGACGTACATGAAAATAAATACGCTTAAATTTACAGAAGTGAATAGAAATATTTCCACACAACCTTCTTAATGAATACTCTTATTTATTAAAAAAAAATATATTTACTTTATGTATAATTTTATTTTTGTAAATAATATCATCTTCTTTGTTTTTCAATACGTTATGTTAATTGTGTTACAACGTTTGTGTACAAATTTGTGACTGAAGTAGTTTCTGTACTCATCGATTCAATTTCAAACAAAATTAATGTTATTTATTGTGTCCTTTTCTTTGCCCGGATTTACAGGTCATTCATTATATATCAGTCGATTTCATTTTTTGTGCTGAATAAGAAAACGTATTGAATAGTGTATTAATTAAGTTATAATGTATCATAAACTAAAAACATATTGCAGTAAATTAGGCCAAGTACATTTGTGTTGTTGAATAAGTTAGATCCGTATTTAGTGTCCTTTGAAACTCTTAAATACCAATTTTTTATAGGAATCAAAAATAGCAAAATTTAATATTGGATTTTCTTAGAATACTTTTTAAACTTCTCAGGGTTTTGTTCAAATTCAACGTTAATACAACCGTGGAAATCTGAATTGCTACACTTCGAACCCACATCGATAACTATTAGGTTTCATTCATTTTTAAAAAGTTATTAACAAAAACTTTTTAATAACTTTTATTTTATCTCTTTGGTTCTAATTTGTTTACGGAGGTCAGTCTTGTACCATTTTATGTAGCATACAAAGTCCTAAATCCCTAATAATTTTTGTATGGATTGCTGGAGCTGTTCTAAGATTTTAAGAGGAATGACCTGATAGGTTCCCAATGACCATCAATGAACTCAGCGCTCAGTTTAAGATCTTACCTAGAAGTCGATCGAATGAAAATGGCATTACAATAAGATTTCTGTTATGTTTTCTTTAAAAGAGTTAATATTTTTTCATATATTATTTAATAATAAGACAAAATACAATTGCTGATGTGAAGGCTATTTTGATACTTCCATATACCGGTATACACCGTCGATATTTATTATTTTAAATTTATATATTAAAGGTCACAGTTCACCGCACGCCACCCTCTAATTCACAATTTTTAAACGAATTTCGAAAGATCCTTTGCTCTTTGTGGAGTTTCCCAAACAAGTTGCTTTGATGTGGTATGGAGCGAAATGCCGTCAGTTATATAACAGTATTATTGTGAAATTGAATATAAAACAACTGCAGTATAACTTCACACGAAAAAAAAAATCATCACATATGCTGCCTCTACATAGTTGAATTTGTAATGTACATATGATTCTGATATAAAAGTGAACACTATTTTCATTGTTTATTACCGCTTGTACTAAACTAGATTACTAAAAATATACAATATATAAAGCGGAGAATTATATATCAACCAAATTCAATTAAACATTTTTTTTCTACATTTTATTTTAACATTAATTTTTAGTTTACTATAATGGGAGGAAAGGATTTTAATTTGCTATTAAATTAAATTTTATTTGTATTCCTTGTTTTTGTCTTTACTTTATGACTTGTAAAGTTTTGTTTATTAATTTTTGTTTTTATATTTTTATTTAATTTTTAAGGTTGAACTTCATAATTCGCTCATCAATATAATATTGTGTTACAATTTACTTATGTGTTTTAAACAAAAAGTACTGTAGTGAATATTGTATAGAAGCGTGTGTGTATGTGAGTAATTGTTTTTATTAGTTTAGTTTCTTTTTGTTTGGTTTAGTTTATATACATTTACTTTCAGAATAATTGTTTTTCTGATATTTTTTTTTTTAATTATTGTTGATAGAGCGTGAATGTGCTCTCTGAACACTCTTATAAATGTCCTTATTTGCGACAGACTGTAATATCTCTTAATAAATGTAGTTGAAAAGAACAAAAGTAAATTTGTAGTCATTGAAAAAGATTTCACTTCTTTTTATTAATTACTGTTTGATTTATTTGATATTTGTTACCTCCCTCTTCTAACATATAATATAGTGGAATCATTAATTACAATTAATGTGAATGTCGGACAAGAACTCACATTTTTGGCTGCACATCCTGACCATTTTGAATCCTTATATTATTTTTAATAGTCTTCCAAAAGTATCAATTTTTAACAATATTTCTACAACTCATTTTGAATTTATAAGTTTTAGACAGATTAATATCGTCTCAGAAAACGTACATTAATAGAAATATACTTTAATCATGAGGAATCACTGCTTCTTCCGAGAATTATCGATATATTTAAAATCTATCTATGTAATTGATAATGTTTCCAATTATCGATATCACGGGCATGTGGCATTTCAATTAATTATGTTGGTTGCATCAGTGTGTTTGAATGAATCGTTTGTAATTCATTGTTCATAATATGTTTCAGCTCGGAATAGTTAATCAAATGCGTGTCACTTAATCAAATAGAACAAGAAAGTTCTTTAAATACTTATTCGTCAGTATGTTCAGAGTTTTCAATAGATGAGCGTGTGTGTAAAAAAATAAAATCACAAAAATGATATAGCTTCATGAGTAACAGGTTACGCAATGTTGCAAAACAGTTACTTCAAGCTTGCGAAAGGTAATCTTATCATGAGACCTTCTACGGATGGGATGATTACAATAATATAACAGTAATTATTTCAGTCTAATAAACATTATGTGCTTATTATGAGACTAGTGTACCATGTGATTGTGAGCTTTTAGTCGGCAAATCATCCCCCAAGTACAGGTTTGCGATATTCATCCAAGGTGGTCACCGTGTTGCATTTTGAACAACATACCAGATATTAAGACCATACTGTATGAACATCAATTTCTATAGTCAATAACATAATATAGTGACAGTTAAATCCAATAGAAGGTACTTGGTTATTTAAATATTCTTATTTACTTCAAGATTAATTAAATAATTATTCTTATTTAATAAAAAATAATCGGAGTAATTTATTTACGAATTGTTTAAATGAATTTCTTCTCATACTTGTTTATACCTGATCATCATTATTATATCATAATTTTATTATTAATTTCAAGGATAATAGAGTAGCTGTTCTGTCAGAAATAAATAACACCGAAAGATACCGATGTGTTTCTTTCTAAATTGTAGACCTTCAACTGGATATGCGCGGGGGGTGGAGAGAGGGAGCGAGAATATTGTTCCGCCCCCGCCCCTCCACAAATATTTCAAAGAACAAAAATAGAATCAAAATCATTAACAATTAGACTAGATGAATTAATAAAATATGTAAACTAAAAACAATTAAAAAATGAGGAAAAATCGACTACGTGGCTAAAGTAAGGCCTGGAAGTAGGTGCGCAAATATTTTACCAGGCCCAAACTAGCGGATCCGGGATTTTTTTTTTTTGGGGGGGGAGGGGAGCTTCAGCCCGAAAGCTGTTTTTTTCATATATATATATATATATATATACAAGATACTAACTACCTCTATGGAATGGTGTTTATGTGATTCTTGAAAACCTATTAAATGTAATTACACGAACAATAATACTTTAACAGATAATTTTTTGATATTTGTTTCCATGAAACATTTTTCAATTTTACCATTTTGGGGGGTGCTTCAGCCCGAAAGCCCCCTCCCCACTCCGTAGATCCCCCTGTGCCACAGAAATTTTAGAAAATGTATTGAAATTTTAGTTTTTATTCAAAGGTAATTATATATATGTAGCTACATTTCCTTGGGTTTTATAATTCATTCATGAGTACCTTTCCATTTTTTACGGGGCGATTTAATCATATTTCCCGCGGAAAATTTGAAGCATCAGAAAATTGAGAGTTCATCTCACTGCCTCAAACCTTTAATTAAAAATACTCATATGTAATACATTCAATTGCTTTGTTAAAATATTTTCAAATATACCCGTACGGGAAAAAAAATTATATATACAGACATATATATTATTAAATTTTTTTTATTCATTATCAAGACCCACCTAATGTTGTATAAACCATAAAAGTAAGTAATTATAAATTTATTTCTCTCTCTCTTATATATATATATATATATATATATATATATATATATATATATATATTACTCTATTGTTTGTTTTGCAATAATTACACAGGTTATGTTAATTATTACTCATACTTTTTATACAATAATAGGTGGTGAGGCAGATGTGGGTGGCGCCTAGAAAGTCACTTTTTTCGGGTTTTCGCTTATATCAAGAAAAATATCCATCACATCGACAAAGACGTGTTATACAAAATTATAGGTGATAAAATTTGCAGTACGATTGATGATATTCACATTATATGTACAAAAAAATCTAAAATAAATGGAAGAAAAATAGCAACTAAATAAAAAAAAATATATATATAATAAATAAAATAAAATAACTTGAAAATAAGGAAATTTAAAAAAAAGAGCAAAAAACACTTACACACCTGTATAAACTATTTACAATCAAGCGAGAGAATCCCGAGGCAAGCTTGTCCCTCCAACTATAGAGGGAAAAGCAGAACTCCAGCAGATCCCTGCTCTACATTATTGTATAAAAATTATGAGTAATAATTAACATAATCAGCGTTTATTATGCAATATATTGCTCTATTGTTTGTGTTGCAATAATTACGCTGATTAGGTTAATTATTACTTATAATTTTTATACAATAATGTCGAGCAGGGATCTGCTGGATCCTGCTTTTCCCTTTATAGTTTGAGGGACAAGCTTGCCTCGGGATTTTCTCGCCTGATTGTAAATAGTGCATACAGCTATGTAAGTGTTGTTGTTTTTTTTTTAATTTCCTTATTTTTAAGTTATTTTATTTTATATATTATATATATTTTTTATTATTATTTAGTTATTATTTTTCTTCTGTTTATTTTTTATTTTTTGTACATATAATGTGAATGTGATCTCACCTCACTACAACTAATATCCAATTGAGAGAATGTAGTAATATTCAATAAATAAATATACAAAGTTATATATATAAAATTTCCTAAACACGAGACACATAGGTGACGCATAAATTTTAGGTGACGCGAACGCAAAGGTAGGAAGGGAAGAAGTTTATATTCCGACGATTGGTAAAGAAAGTTTGCACGAATATAGTAATGATAATGGGATCCGTCTGATAAACTTTGCCATCTCGAAAAACCTGATAATTAAAAGTACGACGTTTAAACATAAGGATATTCATAAATATACTTGGACATCACCGGATTCGCAAACACGAAATCAAATCGATCATGTCTTGATACAACACAGCTGGCAAAGCAGTATAATTAATGTACGGTCTTATCGCGGAGCAGAATGTGGGTCGGATCATGAATTAGTAATCGCGAAACTTCGACAAAAACTTAATATAAAAAAGAGAAAAGAAAACCGTTTCGATTTTGAGAATTTTAATTTGGAAAAATTAAAAAATCCATCAATTAGAAACCAATTCGAGCTAGAAGTTAAGAATAGGTTTGAAGCTTTAGAGCTTCCTGACGAGGACCACGAGGATATTGACAAGTTATGGATAGAGATCAGAGATAATATTAAAGCGGTCGGTAACTCGTGTCTAGGAAAAAAGGAAAATAAGAATAACAAATCGTGGTTTGATGAAGATTGCTTAAACATGTGTGAAAAAAGAAAAGCCGCTAAATTAAAAGCTCTAAATAATCCTAGCGAAGACAATCTGGAATACTTCCGAATCTCAAAGAACGAAACGACAAAATTGCTCAAAAATAAAAAAAGGGAGTATCTTAAAAATAAAATAATTGAAATAGAAACTAACAGAATCGAAAATAACGTAAGAGACATGTACAAAGGTATAAACAGATCACGAAAATATGTAGGGCCCGTAACGTCTGGAATTAGGGATGATAATAACAATATTCTGACCGATCCGGCTGACATATTGAATAAGTTTAAGGACCACTTTGACAATATTTTAAATACGGGAAATTATGATCTGTGTCCTCCTTCTGAGTACCAGAGTGCTGAACCGTTAATAGAAGGACCAAGTAAAGAGGAAGTTGAAGTAGCTATCGGAAAATTAAAATCATATAAAGCAGCGGGAATCGATAATATTCCTACTGAACTAATTAAGGCATGCGGAGAAGCTGGAGTTTCTAAAATACATCGGTTGGTTAAAAAGATCTGGGTGAACGAGAAATTACCTGAAGAATGGAAAGAATCTATTCTTATTCCGATTCACAAAAAGGGTCCGAGGACGGATTGTAATAACTATCGAGGAATTTCACTCCTTCCGGTATGTTATAAAATATTCACTTTAATCTTAACCAGTCGAATCACGGAATACGCCGAGGAAATTATCGGAGACTACCAATGCGGATTTAGACGGAATCGTTCGACTATTGATCAAATATTTTCTTTACGGCAAATATTAGAGAAAAAATTGGAGTATAACGGTATTGTTCACCAGCTGTATATAGATTTTAAAAAGGCTTACGATTCTATTGACCGCCAGAAACTGTATAATATTCTAATCGAGCAGGGGATTCCAAAAAAACTAGTAAATCTAGTCAGGATGTGCTTGACGGAGACACTCAATAAAGTTAGAATCGGTAATAATTTGTCCGAAAAATTTGAGGTTCGTTCGGGCTTAAAACAGGGGGATTCTCTTTCGCCTGTCCTGTTCAATTTGGCATTAGAATATGCCATTAGGGAGGTAATGCGAACCGAGAAAGGGTTGGATCTGGGAGGGACAACATCCGTGCTGGCTATGCTGATGATCTGGTACTGTTAAGCGAAGACGTTGAAACTATAAAACTAAATACGACAACGTTAATGAAAGCCGGGAAAGAACTAGGACTCGAAATAAACGTGGATAAAACAAAATATATGGTTAGCTGCAAAAATGGCAATACTACTGGTGATATCGATATAGATGGTAATATGTTTGAACAGGTAGATAAATTTAGGTATCTAGGTTCTACGATAACTAGAAAAAACGAAATTGAAGAAGAGATTAAGGTTAGACTGAAGGCGGGGAATGCTTGTTATTTTTCTGTGACAAAACTACTTAGTTCGCGCCTCTTGTCCCGAAACTTAAAAATTAGAATCTATAAAACAATTATCTTACCTACAGTTCTTTATGGATGCGAAACTTGGCCGCTTACATTAAGGGATGAGCAGCGTCTTAAGGTTTTTGAAAATAAAGTATTGCGTAGAATATTCGGACCGAAAAAGGATGAGTTAACCGGAGAGTTCAGACGGTTACACAACGCCGAATTGCGTGAGGTTTATCCGGGTAATATAATTGATGTAATTTCATCGCGGCGAATCAAATGGGCTTGTAAAGTTGTTAGGCTTAGTAACGAGAGAATTCCTAAAAGGTTAATATTTGCTGTGCCGAATGGTAAGCGTCCGAGGGGTAGACCGAAGCGAAGATGGGAAGATTGCATTAAAGCCGATCTGAAGGGACTGGGTTTGGACGGCGAACGGTGGAGGGAGGTGTGTAACAAGCGATTGTTGGTGTCGGCATCGAACCTTCGGGTTCGCTAAGCCTTATTATTATTATTATTATTATTAAACACGAGACAATTTTTCAAAATTAGCTATAGTTGAGGACGGATATCTCGGAAACTAAGCGAGATAGCGAAATAAGATATATTATCAATCATACTGCAAATTTTATAAGCTTTAATTTTGTATAGAACATCTTAGTCGATGTGATGGATAATTTTCTTGATATAAGCGAAAACCCGAAAAAAGTTACTTTCTAGGCTCCCACCCACATCTGCCTCACTACCTAGCAGTAGGGACTTTTAGTATGTTTACCTCCTTACTAATCCAAACAATGTCCCAAAGTCAAAAATTGAGTCGCAGCCATTTCCTTCTATAATCATTCATTGACTGGACAATCAGACGATTATTACCATGAGGTATGTCTTTAGCTCATAGTTAATATCCACTATATATATTTAAAGTAATTATTATTGCAGGTAAAATATATAAAATGCAGTAGCAAATATAATATATAAATATAACAATAAGTCTCGGAGCATTCAAATAACGGGTCATCTCAGGAATATCGCAGCAAAGCAACTTAATCATCCACCCATCTGATGAGAGATTTCACACACCCATATTTCGGTAATTTGTGAAGAGCGAAGAAAAATATGAAGTGTTTTCATTATGCCAAAGGAAAAAATAACAAGTTGATAAATGTTGATATATTACTATAGTACAATTACATAAATTTATATGTTTATTCTCGTTTAGGACATTTTTTTTTTTTAGTTGTTTAAAGCTATGGGAGAATTAGATACATCAATTAATCTTATATTTTTTAATCCTTCAGATTTTCTAACTGACGTTGCTTATAATCAACATATATAAATTGAAAAACGGCAGGCTCTCATCCATACAAGTTGAAACTAAATATAGAAGAGTTGAACGATTACAAACCGTGCGAAGGAAAGGAGTTTTAGCTTATAACATGTATCTCTTGAGAGGTCTAATGAAACAAACATATCGCAATCATTGGGTGTTTCAGAAACCATACCGGTTTTTACAATATTCCTTATGTAATACGCAATACAGACTGGTTCAAAGATGTTATTACCAAGACCAGTATGGTTTCCATTTTCGTGAAATTTATAAAACAATGATAATAATAAAATAAAAAGTACAGATAATGGTCACCATTTCAATCCTACATGTTAATCGTTAAACAACAAATTGAGTACTATTACTTTTAACAATTACTTTACATAAGACTTAATTGAAATTTAATATTTTCCGACGGCCAAAGAAAATACGCTTTCCAGAGTGGTATCAAAGATTCTTTTGAAATTATTTCCGTTTTCTAGCAGTCCAATACAATATCCAGTTCTAAAATCGTATATTGATAGCGTCTTTCTCATATCTTCCAAGTTTGGGACACATTTGGATGTGTTTCCCATTCTTGCCGTAGTCATTGAGGTTATTGTGGAATCATCATATTTCCCAAATAATCCATTGCTACCCTCAAACAGATCCTAAGATTCAGTGCTTCCATGCCCCTTAAAATACGCCAGTTCCTAGTTTCCCCACTAATTTTCCCTCATTTCGATTATGGCTGCCTTGTATACGGTGGACTGTCTGGTGGGCTTGAGATAAAATTAAAGAGATTGATGAATTGCGCTCCCACGTCTCCAGTTGGTATACCCAGTTGAAGTGGCTCTATCCAGTCTTACTTTCTAGGTGTATTCCTTTTTCGAACCTTTTCAACCAAAAAACCTTCTTACATTCTCGATTTGTTTAGTCCTTGTTCCTCTGCCCATTCTTTCAACACGAGATCCCAGCCCTCAAACCTGTTTATTCCTTCTCATAGAACTGTTTCCTTTAAAAAATCCTTTGCCATGTTTTGGAATTCTCTACCAACCTCCATACGCAAATCATCAACCTTTACCTCATTCAAACATAATTTATCTATCCATCTCCTCAGTAATCAATCTTCCGAATATGTGTAAAATAATGTCCGCGTTTTCAGGTCTGTTAATCGCTTTAATGTTATCTGACAGATAATTATATATCACCCACATTGTTTATGTGTAAAAATATGTGAACTCCCATATCTGAATTTATCTATGATTTCATATATCGAACAGTGCCTTTTCTTTATTGTAACCTTAGATCTAGACAACTTGTAATCTAATTTATATCCAATGCCAGACAATTGTCATTAAATTGTACATTCTAGTTATTCTAAGGGGACTTAGTCTCAGAATAATTTTTTTTTTATTCTTCTTCTTGTCCCCAGCAAGGATACACAGAGAATAAACAAGACTTTCTCCATTATATATATTTTTGAAATGAGTTTGGAATAAGTTGTATTGAAAGTTAAATCCGAAAGGTATATTCTTAGTTAGCAATACCCTACTCACTTTTATTTTCTGCCTGTTCAATCACTTCCTATCCATCCAGTTCCCAGACAATTGTGAATAGCTTTTTCTGTAAATATGTAATATAAATTATTAATTTATAAATTTATTTTTAAGATTTTTTGATTTTTTGTTTTAATTCATTAACCTTTTTATAAAACTCTGATGTTTTACCTGTATGTAACCCTTCGTCATCTATCGAGGGACTGGACATAGTCCCTCCATAGATGACGAAGGGAAAAACCTAAGACAATAGGACAATTTAATTCATAGCTTTAGAAAAAGGATATTCAATATGGATATTGAGTTGGAGGACTGAATTAAGACTTGAAAATGGCCCTAACGTTTGTCGAAACGTTGTCAAGAATTATAATATAATAGAAATAAAATATTGGCGGAATTCGGCCTTAATTTATGAAGAATGAAAAGTATATTAATATTATTATCACTATCGTTTTTGTCTGCTTGCGTCCTTCAATACAGCTATACTAGCCCAATCGTTGCCATCTAGAAACAAAGCCCTAATAACTTTAGAGCTTGCATATATTCCATCCTTAGGATACAAATGTGATGATCCTAAAACCATTTAAGCAGCATTTGTCGGTAAGTTTATAATGTTCATAAGACTTTCAGCTTCTCGGTTTACAGCCTCAGTTTTACAATGTAAATTCGCTGATTGGTACCAATAACATAACAGTAAACACAATTCCACGCTGTTTTAGGATTTCATTGTATTAACAAAACCATAGTAGAAGGAAGCATGTCTTCAAAGGAATACTGGTCATAATGGTATATCGTGATACAAAAGAAGAAAGCTCATACAATTTTTAAATACAAAACGAAAACCTGTTCCAGCTGTTTCTTTGAAGTGGATTAGTCATGCATTTCCGCTCAGATCGTTAGTCACCTTACTTAAGAATCAATATTTATTTTAACTTTAGTTACATAATATTGAGTAGTCTGTGTGTTTCTTGTTTGCCTGTTTGTTTGTCAGATTGGTTTTGGAAAATTCCAATACAAAAGTCTACAGTATCTATAGAGTTACTAAAATGTTACATTTAAATTGTGCTATTGAGTACACGACTCAAAAATAAAATGTAAGAGTTGAATTAGTAACATAACTCATAGCTCCTCTTATTTAAATAGTAGGAAGCAGAACTTTATATCATTTAATGGAAAAAAAAATGATTCAGTAGAAATCTGTAAAATAATTTTTTTGTATTGGAGAACCTTAATCGGCCAATTTTGAGTGATGACGTCAAAGTTCACAGCGCACCTAGTGGCGATAATATTTATCATTCATTCGTTGCGTGCTATATGTATTGGTCCTTAGCAAATAGTCATATTTTTTGCGAAGAAAAAAAAAGAGAAAGAGGAAATTCAACAGAAATCGTACCTAATTCCTTTTGATAAGTATTATACAATTCTGATTTAATTAACCATGAGAACCGATATTTGGATTGAATTGTAGTTATTCATATAATTTAATTAGGTTTATAAAACAATTATTATTATTAATTAATAAATGGAACAAGTTGATATTCACTTTAATTGTAGTTCCTTAAAGGAAAATAAGTTTAGCCTTAGAAGATCAGTCAATATATATATATAAAGTACATCGAACGAAATATCATTATTTTTTTTTTCATTTTTTCTGATAGATGGAAATATAAAAGATAAACTACTTATGACTTTTACGTTTTCTGGACTATATAAATAGATTATTTTAAAAAGTACAGTTTCCTTTCTTTCTAAAATTTTTTTCTCATCTTCTAAATCTTTTCTCAAAAATATCTCAAGGACTTCCTGATCTCTGTGAGCTAGGGCACGGAAAAGATTTTGTTTATTAAAGCTTTTTCAATATATTTAAAATATCAAGTATTAAATTTTAGATTTTAAAAGATAAAAAAAAATGGAAACATCCTAAAATTGTTTGGACATAATAATGATAGAAAATCTTAAATAAATATATATATATATATCAGGCTAGAAACGTTTCTATTATAATTTTTGCCGTACGCAAAGATTTAAGAGTTTCTATCATTATTATGTCCAAACAATTTTAGGAGGTTTCCATTTTTTTTTTTATCTTTTAAAATCTAAAATTTAATACTTGATATTTTAAATATATATTGAAAAAACTTTAATAAACAAAATCTTTTACATGCCCTAGCTCACAGAGATCAGGAGGTCCTCGAGATATTTTTGACAAAATATTTAGAAGATGAGAAACAAAATTATAGAAAGAAAGGAAATTTTTTTTTTTTAAATTTAGTTATGTAGCCAAGAAAACATAAACATCATAAGTAGTTTATCTTTTATATTTCCATCTTTCAGAAAAAAGGGGAAAAAAATTAATGATATATCGTTCGATGTACTTTATACTACATATTTTAAGAGGTAAATTATATTTTAAAAAAAATACTATTGACCTTTGTATGAAGACTGATAATACAATCGTTAATTAACTCATATCCCGCTGTAGATATCATTGTGGAAAACTCGTAGCAAAAATTTATGATACACCATTTCCGTGATTTTTCTGCCTATGATTCCAAACATATCGTTAAAATAAAAAAATAAAAAATGACATATTGTGGTTTATATTTACAGGATCCGCATCACCAAAGCCAAGAATTAATTCCTGGCCTTCATTTAAAAATAGATTAATTTATATCCAAATATTTCTTTCCCGAACGCTTTTATTTGGTCCCGGAAATTTCACCTTCTTCTACGAATAAACTGACTCACTTCTGCATAGGCCAATTTTAAATTTAAATTTTTTATACAGGTTAGTTTATATTTTGTTTATGGGGTCAGCTTAAGGATCTTTTTTATTTTATCTTTACTGCTACAATTAAAAAAAAAAGGTTTTTATTCTTTCAATATGATCTAATTATAATAGTCAGTATATATTATTTATTTGCTTTTTATTTATAATATATTTATAGTATATTAATATTATTTATTTATTTCAACTACCTGCACAGACACATATATTTTTAAGATTTAACTGGTGTGCAAACGTATCGTAATCATCGAAGTAAAAAAAAAATCAAATTCATTGCTGAGATGTAAATAAAAAAAATCAGTACCGATCAAACCTACTCAATATTGTTTTCGGTTGATTCTTCACCAACATATTTTTTACTTTAACTTTACCGTTTTTTTTTTTAAAGTTTTATTTTATATTTCTCCCTGAAACATTCAAATCAAATTATTTCTCACGTTCTATTTTAATGTGAAAAATTAAAAATAGATTAAATACTAATGAATTATGCAGTGTGAAAACATATACTTCCTGATGAATTATGAAGTATATATTTTTTTTAATCTTCCCAACCTTTTTCCAAAAACAAGATTTTATTTTCGCTCAGCATCAAAATTAACACCGATTCAATATTTTTTTTTTTTATATTAAAGGTTCAAAGGATTTTTATATTTAGGTTTACTTCGAGTTGGTTAGGCTAAAACTTAGATTTTTTGACTCGAGGAGGCAAAATTTCCTCTAAAATTATTTTTAAGTTACATTTCTTTTTTTTTTGGAAATTCGCGGAGATATAAATTTCAACGCTGAATTTCACTTCCAAACAAGAGTGCCCGAAATGGTTTTGTATTTTTAGGGGTTCATACATTTTTGAGGGGGCAAACTTTTATATTCAAACAAGAGAAAATATATAGAAAAACTACGGCCAGTGAGGCCGTGTTGTCCGAACGTATTAAGGCGTTGCAACATTCTAGGGGGGTCGATATTTATTGGAGGACACACGGAATGAATCCCAAACTTCCCACTCTGGTTAGAATGGATTTGATTTTACTTTAAGGATAACCCATCCGTATTCCAGAAATTATTTGTTTAGTGTCTAAAAAAAACTGTGATTTTATGACAGGCTAAAATTCATTTTGTAAAAACTATTGCCGAGGACATAAAAAATAACATTATTCGACGTGTATTCGAATTTTTCACACTGAATAAAATACAATTTTCAATCCCCTGAAATTGTATAGAATGTTTAGTTTTGAGGGAAAAAAATAAAAGTTATAATGATATTAAAAAATATTGCTGGAATGATGCTTTATTAAAAGGTGTTTGATTTTTATTTCAAGCCTAGTCGGATACTTAATTTTTATCAAAATGCACAAATGTTACAAATTAACTTATAAATTTATTAAAAAAATCCTTGACTGCTTTTAATTTTTTCAACTGCCTTTGATCAGCCTCGTTAGTACCAGTGATGCGGCTGGGATTTCCTATAGTCTTGCTTTTCCCTTAACCTGTGTGGGTGAAGGCTTGACTAGGAATTTCCCTAAACGAATTTTTGTTGTTTTTTTTTTATTAATTTCTTTTTTGTTTATGTATATATATATTTAGTATTACCATTTTTCAGTTATTCTATTTAATTTATTTTTATTTATCGTGCATACGGTGTGAATGAACTCCTGTATCACTATTACTAATGTCTTTAGCTGTGACAAAATGCAATATAATTCAGTAAAAATAAATAAAAAATAAATGTTCTAATTCCATTTACTCAACAAATTAATTCTTAAATTCGATACACGTTTTTATGCAAATGTGAGGTGTAACAGTATGTGGGTATTGCTAGGGCTTGACACGCAGTTTGACGTTGGTAGGTCCCGCAAAACTATTTCCACCGTGTATAGAGATAAGACAGAAAACAAAGCTGTAAATTTGAAGAGTGGTTCCTGTTACTGGGACGAATTGTTAAGTTCAGCGACCCCTGACCTCTATAGAAATGACTTTTGCCCAATCCTGGTCCCCCGCCGCTGCCCTACTTTTACCTCACCGCCGTGGTACTCCTCTCACAACCTCCTTTAGCATCTAGCCCAGCGTATCCTCTTTGTAATTACCTTTCGGCAAACAGTATTCACAATCCATAATTTACCTTACTAATGATCTGATCAAGTATTGGGTTGGAAAATATGTCCTTTCAGTTTTTCTGTTTATTTTTAATGCCGCTATCATGCGCTTCTTATATGACGAATTAAACCCTAAGGTGGATTATCTATCCGGTTTGTAAGATGTCAACAACTATATCTTTAAAAATCTTATTAAAATTTTAAAATATACTAATCAAGAAATAATATATTCTGCTACACGTAAGGGCGCTAAGTATTACGGTGCCATACTCATACCATACATAGAATGAGACAATAACAAAAACTTTGAAACCTTGAAATAAAATACAAAAAATCTTGAAACACAAAATATTTACAGTTAGCATAGGTTGCTCCAAGTCTACCCCTTTCTGCTGCTTGTGCAGGACAAGGTAAAATTCTAAAAGATCCTAGCGCTCCACTCTTAGCTGCGTCACCGGTGAGATAATCAAGTGGAGATTGAGAGCGAGTAATAGACTTGAATGGAGAAGTTGACCATTGCCAGAATTCCAATTACAAATTTAAAAATGATCTCGGAGCCATTGCCGTTTCAACCTTCGAGGAGGATGGTTAGGGATGACTGAAGCTAAATAGGGAATTAGAATGGTGGATCATGATGGAATAACCTCAAGGACATCAGTGATATTGAGATCACGAAGTAAAGTTTTATTTTTGACGTAATATGGACTACTGACTATTGTTCGAAGGATTTTAGACTGGATTAGAAAATTAGATTAGTATTGTTTGAAAAAAGGTAAGAGTGCTGCAGAAGCTTATTAAAAAATGGGCAGTGTGTAACCTAAAATTAGTTTGCTAAGGGTTGGTAATGTGCTGAAATTAGTTTGTTTTTTTTAATTTTGTCACCAATGACGCACTACGGTCTGGTCGCGAACTAGCTTCTAAGAGCTATAGCCATCCGAAGTAAATATTCAATATAGCAGTAAATACACTGCTCACAATTAAAGAAATCAGATCAATCAATTCGAAAAAAAGTCCAAAACTGGCAAAATTCCAGACCCCACGCCTTATTGGTCACTCCCAATAAGCTTTGGATGGTATCTTTAGCCCCACCCTCCCTAATTACCAGACCCAAGTGACTACCACTTATTCCATTATCTGCAGAACTCCATGGATCGAAAGCAATAACAAAACCAACAAGACATCAACAACTACTTAGCTAATTTTTTTTACAATAACACCCAGACGTGTTAAAATTCACGTCAAAATTAAAATTCAATAAACGTGTTAAAATTAAAAAAATGAAATAAATGAGAAACGAGACATATAACGGCTTGAAAAGACTTTTCGAGAAACTACCCACTGGTAGCACTCTAATAAAATGTTTATATTAAGTGATATATCGCGGTGCTTCTTAAACTATTCTAAAATAACATTCTGATTTTTAAAATAATAACATGTAATAATCAGCACATATCAAACTGCACTCTCTGACTCCAGTATTTTTTTCCTTTCTTTGTGGCCTTTCTTTGAATGTAGAACATATTCAAATGGAAAAAAATGCGTAAATTCGTACTGCAATAGAATTCAAATGCATTGCATTTTTTTTTTTACAAAAAAGTTTCATATTTAGCTAAAAACTAGCAATAACAGTCCGACTGATAGAGTTGTGGTGGAGACCAGGGGTGTTGTGTAAGTCCCCTGTAGGGGAACGCATACTGCTGCCAAGCACGATACTACTCATTCACTCTCAGCTCTGAGCTTATTTTATTAATTTTTAAGCGCTAATAAAATACATTTAAAAATAAATAATTATACTCACAAACGATAGAATGAAAGAAAAACCGTAAATATTTCTTGGATGGATATTTTGGAGATAGAAACACCATTATAAGCAAATAAGTATAAGAAATCCAAAGGTATGAGTCAGGTGATGGCAGCCTCCCTTGACATAGCTTCGTCCCACCACTTTTCTTTAACGCTATATAGTCACTATCTATATAATCGCTAATAACCTAATCTTCACCGACGAATACATATGGAAAATTCAAGAAAGTACCTAATCATGAAAAATCTTAAATACTAGACTATATAAATAAAACTATAAATAGAAAATTATAACATACTTTCCATATAACCAAAAATAACAGTAAAACATTCAATTATTAAAATAATACACAAGATTTAAGAACGCGCTTATTATCGTGATATTCTGCTAATTTGTTTGATAAATTATCAAGTTTTAATCTGTATAGTAATTAGGTATAATGGGATGTTAAATTCAATTAATTATTAAATGTTTCACGAAAAACAGAATCCAATACTCCATGTGTCCGAAAAATACTTTATTCGTTCCTAATTGAATCGAGAGGGCGAAGGGATGTGGCATATAATTCGATTACGGTGTGCTAGACCGTTAAATACTTTAAAAGCAGTAAATGCATTAATAACAAGGGCGAGCCAGTAAAATAAATGTTATACCGTCATGAAAGCACTCAAATATGGAAGGATGGCTTCATAATAATCAATTAAGATTATCGTGGAAAGTTCCAAATAATTTGCCTCGTGTTACTCAAAATAAGGAAATTTATTTCCGAATTTTATACAAAACCAATTGGAGACGTCTAATTCAAATTAAAAACGTTAAAAATCGTGGCAGGATGCCACGCTGACGGCCAAAAAAATTGATCCGAGGAGTGTATTAATAGGATTGGAGAGAAAAAACACCCTAAGAAAGAAAAGGAAATGGCAGCGTTGGGTATATGAGGATCCTTCACGCTCGAAATGGGAAAGACTAAGAAAAATAAGAATAAATTATATCAATTTCATGGTATAAATTTTACTTTGCCTGAATAATTTTATAATACTAAGGTTTATAGTTCAAAATCTCCATCTAGGGATCTAAGAATTAGACTCACATGGGCTCTGTAGGCGAGCAAACGGTATCTGAACAAAATATTCAAATAAGTAATGGTGAAAAAGGGGTCTTCTTTCCTTTTCCTTAAAATTAAAATTATTCTATAAAAATAATAATATTTAATAACAATACATCAAATTTGACCAACAAATTAACTGTGCATTATGTAATAATCTGTTAAACGAACATTTATAATATATATTGCACAATATCAAATATATCATTCAACCCGACGTAATGTTTTAGCTCGATTTCATAAAATCGAAAAAGAACTATTTTCGTCAGTGTTTTTTTCTTTGAATGACCAAAATGAATTAAAGAAAATACACCGTTGTTTTTTTTTTTCAGTCAGTTAGCAAAATTCGCTCACTTTGTATAGAGGGAAAAAAATCATTTTAAGGCAATTTTTTTTTTTTAGTTCATATAGTTGTATTTATTTTTGTGTAGTTAATCCTTGATACGCTGTATAAATATATAGAGAATACAAGTAAACATACTTCATAAATAACCATATTAATGACCGTTGTTTGTTTTTAAGATTGTTATATAAAACCTATGTCCTCCTGTCCTACAGTATCCTTTAATAACAATCCACTTATCCCTGTTGAACAAATCCGATACCTTGGACTCCACTTGGACAAACGTCTAACTTTGAATCCTCTTACCAGATTGAAACGGCAAGAAACCGCTCGGCTTTTCCGACTACTCCAACACTTACTAGACAAACGCCCTAAGCTTTCAGTTAATTACAAATGACTCATATACATGACTACAATAAGACCTATTAGGACTTACGGAGTTGAGCTCTGGGGCTCCACTAAGCCATCGAATTTCTCTCGTATCCGATCCTTACAATCAAAAATCCTTCTAAAAATCCTCAATGCTCCCTACTTTGTTACAAATAAAACCATCCATAATGACCATCATAATGACTATCAATTTTACTAAATGTATTTTATTTATTAATACAGTTGTAAATATCATAAATAAATAAAAAATAAAAAAGATTGTAATATGGGGAGGGGGAGATGGTTGAAATGTTTAATGTATTAAAGCAAATTCCCTTGGTATAAATAAAAAGCGATGTAAATAAATAAACAAGACGTCCTTCTTCAATGATTGGTATATCTCATAGAATTAGTTTCTTTATGATTTTTCGAGTACTCATTATGAAATTCAATCAGGTTTGTTCATTAAAATCTTACATCCTTGTTACCCGGAAGATATCCAATTTCTTTTTTCTCCAGTAAAATATGAGTAAACTGGATTGTACTACAACACAAACCAAGCACAGAGTTTCATGGCAGCCATCAATCCTGGCATAAATTCTGGCAAGGCATAAACTCGGTAGATGATGGGTTCCTGACGGTCAGTCGTAGGTTAGGCAATGAGTCAGAGAGGAATATTATACTGTCATCACTTGCTGACTACGATCTTCGGATAGCTTACTCGAATTTCAATCGAATCTTTAATAAATTGAAGATCTTATTTATATTTTCAGAGTGTAGCCATATATTATATATCAGGGGTTGAAACAGTTATTTTTTTTTTTTTGCAAATGAGTTCAACTTTAACTGTTTGAAAAAAACTTAAACATCAATACCAATAATTTTTTTTTTTTTTTTAAAACTGTTAAATAAAAGTTCTTGTTCAGTGTTTGCTTTATTAATACATATATAAATGTCGTAAAAAAATATTTGTTAAACTTTTACTTATTCCCTCTAAAATAAAAGTTATAAGTATCAAACATTACAAACTATAATATAAGTTCATAATTATTACACTTCTTGCAGTACTAAGAGTAGAAGACTAATAAATTCCGGTGATCCTGGAAAATAAATTCAATGTTTACTTAGAAAGCATACAATGCAACGTTGTTTTTTTTTAATTAGAGTTGTTTTTTTAGAAAAGTAAAAGTTTAATGTTTTTTAATTAACGTGATACATACTATCTTGTTCCATACCTTTTAAACGTTGTAAATATTTTCAATGTTAAATGTATAGAAAAATTATTACAATGTTTTATATAGCTATGTACATATACTGATGGTTATATTTTCTGTCAATGAAAACGTAAAAGCGTATTACTTTTTTTCATTAAAATCTATTCAAGTAAATGGTTTATAAAACTGTTATATAAAATATTTTATTAATATGATTTGAAAATAAAAGTTAAGAAAATAACTGTTTTGAAATGGCATGTATCATTAACAGTGAAAGTTCCACAAAAACTACATATATAGGTAAAAGTTAAATTTATACTTTTAATTAAAAGAATTAACTGTTTCATTCGACCCCTGTTATATATATACATATCGTGAATTTTTTTATATCAGTTATTTGTAACTAAATAACGCTTTGGTTTAGTGTATAATAATTTTATTTTTATGTTCCATTCGTTAACGTTTCGGTTCTTGATCCATCTTCACGGATTTTATTTTTGTTTTGGTAACAATACAATTAGCACTATACAGAAGTAAAAATGTTTCTATAAAACACCACAATAATAATTATACAATAAACGGAAGAGGTACCTTCATTTAAAGACAACCCACTATAATTATAATAATTTTCCTCATAAAATAAAAATTGGATATATTTTAATATAATTTTTAGGCAATATAGTCTTAATATTATAGTAAAACCAATAAATTAACAAATGGGATATACTTAAATATAATATAGGAAAATCAAGTTCAGTTTTAAATTAATTATGTTATAAATGGAAAAATACAAACAACAAAGCCTAGATTCTCCAAACATACAAGTGAATACTCAACTTACAAAAGCTTCGACAATTCAGGACAGAAAAACCAAGATCACTTATATGCAGAAGTAAAAAACAAAAGAAGAAAAAAATATATTGTTGCTGTAACCACCCCAACCACCTCACGAAGCCATCCAAATACATACTTAAGGAAGGCGTAGATTTAAATTAATTTAGTTTTATTTAGGATAGTTGTAAAAGAATGATATTAGAAGCTTTGCATATTGCTCAGAAGTTAGATAATGCAGTTAATTACAGGATTGACAGTAGAAATTTTAATAATTTAATTCTGACACGTTGAACATCTTGGATAAGTATATATATGGAATGTAGTTATCCTATTATTAAAATTAAAATATTTTAAAAAATACCATACTAACAGTATAAAAAGCGTACGATAATATTACTATCGGTAAAGAAAATAAAAACTATTTGGGCATAGATTATATGTATGCAGTTTGATTGTAAATCTTACTTAAAAAGAAAAATACTTTGACATCACAACATCTGATTAATCTGAAATTCCGATGAAAATAGCTTTGAGATTAAAGTAGGATAACCAATGAGTAGCAGTTTATTTTTCAGAAAGCGGTGGTTATTAAGTTGAAAATAAATTGTCATAAACGTAATCCACCCGAGTATCTAATCTTAACGTAATCTGTCTAGTATAGTATTTATTGGAGGATCAAACGCCTGATTATAGATTTCTATTCAGCATTTGATTGTCCTTCACTAGGTCGAACAACGAAGTTTCGAGGCCCCTCAAAGAATCATATCAGACATTTGAAGATGCAGATGTGCGTTAACCATAATAATGTAAAGCTACTTATTAATCTCACTACAAAACATGGTGTACCACATAAGTTGTGATAAAAAAATCATATTAACCATCATCCGATTTTCAGAGGATCCATGGTAAAATTAAACATTAATTCCAGGATTTATAATAAACATTAAAAAATCAATAATTTTTATAATCTGTATATAATAATCTGTTTTACAAGGTACAGTATTTTTCAGGGAATATTACAGTTATCATACTTTTACATTTACAGTTTAGAAGGGTTAGGAAACTGGATGAACATATCGTCATGAACATGGAGGATGAAATTAAGTAATTGGATATTTGATATGTGGTTTGATATGTCACTCCAGGGCATCTGTATTTTCAGACAAAATAACGAACAAATAATTAAAATGTTTCAATTCCTTTTTTTTTTTTTTTTTTTTTTTTTTTTTTTTTTTTTTTTTTTTTTTTTTTTTTTTTTTTTTTTTTTTTTTTTTTTTTTTGTGACCTCGCATCTATTTTAGAGAATTAATTATGAATTAAAATTTTAATTCATTAACAAAATAGGTTAAAAAAATACCGCATTTTCAAAAATCTATTATTTAAGATGATAATGAACAATTGTGTAAAAAACAATAGATTTATATTGTGGAAATTGAACCTTACAGTATCAAGTTACTAACTAAATGTTATCAATCCTAATATTCACGAGAAAATGACCTCATAATAATCTCTATCTTAAAATGTATTTCCTTTACAAATTTTCTGTATATCTTTAAAATCATATGAAATACACAGATATGTTATTCTTATATACATATAGAATGTTTATCATTATATAAATTAAAACATATACATATATATGTTATAAATGTATATGAAGAAAGAATCACTACTTTGTTTAAATTTTTAAATTTAACACAGTATTATATAAGAATATAAATAGTAGTAAAACGCCTATGGCCCTTAAGGATAGAGGCACGAAAAAGAGAAAGAGATAGAAAAATTTATATGTTATGTTCTCATGTACGTATAAATGTTATCATAATTTTGTTACTAATGACCTTTATCTTACAATCTTAAGGGTATTTCAACAATACATCTTGGGAAAATATATTTCATATATTCATGGTTACCATAATATCGGGCTTGAAAAAAGTAATCCATTTAGCTTTAGGTATCTAGGTTCTACGATAACTAGAAAAAACGAAATTGAAGAAGAAATTAAGGTTCGACTGAAGGCGGGAAATGCTTGCTATTTTTCTGTGACAAAACTACTCAGTTCGCACCGCTTGTCCCGGAACTTAAAAATTAGAATCTATAAAACAATTATCTTGCCTACAGTTCTTTATGGGTGCGAAACTTGGCCGCTTACATTAAGGGATGAGCAGCGTCTTAAGGTTTTTGAAAACAAAGTATTGCGTAGAATATTCGGACCGAAGAAGGATGAGTTAACCGGAGAGTTCAGACGGTTACACAACGCCGAATTGCGTGAACTGTATCCGGGTAATATAATTGAGGTAATTTCATCGCGGCGAATCAAATGGGCTTGTAAAGTTGTTGGACTTAGTAACGAGAGAATTCCTAAAAGGTTAATATTTGCTGTGCCGAATGGTAAGCGTCCGAGGGGTAGACCTAGGCGAAGGTGGGAAGATTGCATTAAAGCCGATCTGAAGGGACTGGGTTTGGACGGCGAACGATGGAGGGAGGTGTGCAATAAGCGATTGGTGGTGACGGCATCGAACCTTCGGGTTCGCTAAGCCTTTTTATTATTATTATTTACCTAATATAATTTATTTTCGTCAACATTTTTTTTAGGGGTTGCTAAAATTTGTTTGAAAATATAACCTTTACCACTATAACTCATGAAGAGTCTTGGGTCCCATAATATTTAGGGAAAGCACTATTTCTTGGTCTACGGTTGTGCAAGGAAGAGATTTAACCGGGATCACTCTCAACCGCCAAGTTTTTCCCCTTAATCAGTTATTTTAATTAAGGGTAGCCACTTTATAGAGGCTGGGTGTAACCCAAGGAGGGTCTACCTACCCAGGGTCGCCCCACGGCCAATGAAACAGAATAAATAATTTTTCTGCCATGAGCTGGGATTCGAACATGAGACCTTTAGCATTGGAAACTCAGTAACCTACCACTGAGCTACCCAACTCCCTCTTGATTTTGTTGAAGATATATAAACATAAAATTTGAGAAACAATAAGAAAAAAAAAAGATTAATTCAGTTTTTATCGATTTTTATTTCATCATAATTGTGCATAATACTTTTGTTTGATATATAGGATTTGGTATATTTTGTTCAAGTGGTTTTTTTAATTTTAGGCAACTTTATTTATATTTTTTCATTATTAAAATCTTGACTAGATTTAATGTAGTTCTTACTACTACGCAAATTTTAAATTAGAGTGATATAAATTTACATTCTTTTGGAGAAAACCTTTTTTTATTTTTATTTTATACTGTTAGACACTACATCACATTGATCCTATAAATAATATTGAAAAAATCCAAGGTAAATATGCACCATGCACAATCAGCGTGAGATTTATCCGCAGTGATTTCATAATATGTTTTTTTTCGTTCAATGGTGTTATCAGTTTATATCTTTTAATACACTAAAGGATTCTTTCCTATGTTCATTTCCGTTTAAATTATGTCAAACAAATAAAATATTTGTGACAAACAAATTTATCAATATTGCGAGAGCCACGCTGCGAAAGCCTGTTAGGCCAATTTTATTGGGAACTACGGTTTAGATTTTTTTCTGGTCAAATCTTGGAATCTCAAATATTCAGCAATACAAACAGAAAAGTTTATTTGAAACATTACATATGCAATAAAAATTAAAAGTAAATGAAAAAAATATGCAGTTTTTTTTCTGTCTCCTCAATATTTTTTTAGTTTTGAACTTTGTCTTATTAGAAACGTTTCCTTAAAAAAATATATACAAAAAATATATGAGAAATACAACGATTGCATGTGGTATTTAAATTATAGAGATAAGGAAAAGCTATGTTGCTGCATTAATCAACTTTGCAAACTAATTAAAGTTGAATAGTTTTAAGAGATCTCTTCATATAATTCCTTAAAGTGCAAATAAAACATAATGTGGCTGAATGGTGCGAAAATAGTTAAAAACCTTGATGAACCTGTTAAAGAAAAGACAAGAAGTTTTTTGAATCAGTTATACAAGATCTACGTAATGAGATTCTGAAAAAGCTAATAAAAAAAATAAATAAAAAGTAAACAATAGAAAGATAAAAACGCTATTGCATAAACTAGGGTGAATCACAACTGCTAGTAAATGAATGACTAATTATAAAGCTGATAATATTTTACAAATATTTTAAATGTTTTACATCAACAGTCCTAATAATAAAATAATTAAGTTGATTTTTAAATACAAGCCTTTAGCTGTTAAAAAAAAACAACTGTAAATTGAATCCAGATTAATGAAACTTGTGTAAACTAAATATATATGTAAACTAAATTTATTGCATAAGGAGTGCGCAAAGGAAAACTGCTCACCCAGGACTAGTACCTTAAAATTTAAATAAATTACCCAAAACAAAATTCTAAACGCCTATGAGAAATTAAGATTGTGCTAAACAATACGTGCCTTGGGTAGTCTGGCTCTTTGCAGACTTCACACTTTCCCTACTTTTTAATTCCCATAAGAGCAAGATATTTATTTATTTATTTTATCGTGGTTGGTCCGCGATCTAACAATATACTTTTTTTTTATTTTAATAATCTATTTATTAAATAATAATACAATCAGCCACTGCTGGAGGGCTATAAGTATTAGGACTAAAAGTTCTCATTCATAAAATATATACAAATAATCGAGAAATAAATATAAATATAAAAAGTAAATAAGTAATACTGATGAAGAAAGTAAATAAAAAGAAAAAAAATAAACAAATAAAATGAAATAAAAACTTCTAAACACAATCATACCTATATACATTCGCCAGGAATCTCCAAACCAGGCTTTTTCCCCCACATGTGGAAGGCAAAGCAAGACTCCAGGAGTAGCAATATACTGTAATTTTAAATTGAGTTTAGTTTTTATGTGAAGGAAAAAAACATCGAATTCCGATATTGGCATTTTTCTTTCGATATTACGACAATATCGAAAATTTTGTTTCGATACGATATTTGGCGATATCGAAAGGAAAATATTGATATCTATGTATATCACAGGCGGATCTACGGGGGGAGGCCTTTCGGGCTGAAGCCCCCTAAAACGGTAAAATGTAACCATGTTTTATAGAAACAAATATTAAAAACTATCTCTTAAAGTATTATTGTTCGTATAATTACATTCAATAAGAATTCAAGAATCACTTAAACACCATTTCATGAAGATAGTTAATTTCTTTCTTTTTTTTTTTAAATTAATTATTGTTGTATATATATAAAAAAAAATCATTCGGGCTGAAATTACCCCCCCCCCCTAAAATTACATCCTGGATCCGCTAGTTATATATATCGATATTATCGCAATACCCCTGTATTGTTAGGTTAGTAAGGGAACCTGTATAAGTTTATGTTATGTATAAGCCCACTTATTAATTTTAATTTTTTTATCATAAAAAAATAAACCCTTTTAATAAAATATTTAGCTAATTACTATATAATTAGCGACTGTCTTTTTAACTATTTTTCTTCAAATAATAGTAGTGCTCAGTTGATTAATTGAAATTAATGCTATTTTTTTTTTTTGCTACTGATAGAATTTTCATGGATTTGACAGATTACCGACCGGAAGGATGTTCGGACCTGCCAAGCTCACGTGCGCCGGCAGGAGAGGAAGTAACAATAATCGCTGAGCAAAGCACGTGGACTGACAATTTTCCTCAACAGACTACTGACACAAGTAAGGAAAAATGTACGATGTAACCGCTCTCAGATTTAGATTTAGACTAGTCAAACGGACTTTTCCTGTTACATCTTCAGGTCTGTCAACTAAATCCTCGGGTCCCAGGTATTCGAGGTCTGACGCAAGCTGGTCCGTTCATTGAATATTAAAAAAAAAAAAAAAAAAGTATAGTACGAATTACATTAACAAGATATAATTTTGTGCTGGATAAAGGCAAACGGTTGCCAAGGTATTCAGCTGAATCAATACAAATAGAGACTGCTCCCCATTACAAGGATTAGCTTAAGTAAGATGGTCTCATTGCGGTTTAATGAACCCATCCGCTTCCAAACTGAATTTTAATATAAAATATGAGGACAAATATAACAAAAAGAAAAATAAGTTAACGAGGTAACATTTATGTAATATTGTACAGATGATATTCGTACGAAATGTATTTCAAATAATAAAATTATATACATATGAAATATGAGGAAGAATTTCAAATCAACACATCATCGAATTTGAGAGTTATATATCTAACCAAATTGTGAAATTAAAAGCACACAGAAGGGAATTTTATTAGTTTTTATTATATAAGATTAAGAAAAAATTACCAAATTATTTTGAAAATCCTGTTTACGAAAAAACTACTTTCCTATCCATCTTCATCAACTTCATAAACCCTTCATTATACTGTGATACAATTTTCCTGTTTCCTGAACCACTAACGGATTCAGGACTTAATATTGTGGGGCTTCAGGCCGAAAATAATAATAATAATAATAATAAAAGGCTTAGCGAACCCGAAGGCTCTAAGCCGACACCACCAATCGCTTATTACACATCTCCCTCCACCGTTTGCCGTCCAAACCCAGTCCCTTCAGATCGACTTTAATGCAAACTTCCCACTTCGGTCTTACCCCTCGGATGTTTACCATTCGGTACAGAAAATATTAACCTTTTAGGAATTCTCTAGTTACTAAGCCCAACAATTTTACAAGGTCATTTGATTGGCCGCGATGAAATTACCTCAATTATATTACTCGGATACAGTTCACGCAATTCGACGTTGTGTATCCGTCTGAACTCTCCGGTTAACTCATCCTTCTTCGGTCCAAATATTCTACGCAATATATTATTTTCAAAAACCTTAAGACGCTGCTCATCCCTTAATGTAAGTGGCCAAGTATCGCATCCATAAAGAACTGTAGGTAAGATAATGGTTTTATAGATTCTAATTTTTAAGTTCCGGGACAAGAGGCGAGAGGTAAGTAGTTTTGTTATAGAAAAATAACAAGCATTTCCCGCCTTCAGTCTAACCTTAATCTCTTCTTCAATTTCCTTTTTTCTAGTTACCGTAGACCCTAGATACCTAAACTTCTCTACCTGTTCAAACATATTGCCACTCATATCGATATATTTGGTTTTATTCGCGTTTATTCCGAGCCCTAGTTCTTTACCGGCTTTCATTAACGTCGCTTGACCCTCTCACCTATTAACGTTTCTACATGAGGCAAATAAGAAATTTCGTGTTCTTTCTATTTGATTGTAATGAATTTCTTCGAGAGAAGGATAGATTATGAGTTTTGGAATGGAAACCCGACTAAAACAGATATTTCTTGTGAAATAAGCAGTCAACATTCTTTAACTTCTTACCAGTTAGATCTAAATCAAAAAGCTAAGTATAAAATTGACAGTAAATTTTTTCTACTTTAACTTTGTGTATGATAATAATTATGATAAAATACATAGTTTCGGAGTCATGTCCGAAAAACTAAAAAAAATTTGAAATTTTCGCGGTTTTTGGATATATCTCGAAACACGGTGAAAAAGTTCGGTCGGTAACATCAAATTCAGATTCAGAATTCCTAAAAAACCGACTGTATGAATTTTTTCCTCATCCAACAACCATTCGACTGCCTAATTTGATGGCTTTGACTGGTCAGTTTTTAAAACTCAACCAAGTCAATCGTTAGTTAAGGTGAATTCTCTTTTAGGGGCATATTCTTGACATCATATTAAAATGTCAGCTGTTTGTTAAATGAACCGTCAAATTTCGCCTCTTTAATTCAAATTTTCGCATAGAAAGCAACGGCTTTCAACCAACTGAGCGAAGTTCCAGTTGAAGTTCAGATGAAGTTTATCTAGAATTTGAAGTGTTTACTAGCTATAAGTCCTTCCGTTAAATGAAATGGCCAGTAACTCCTAGTCAGGAGGGGAATCTACGGCCACTAGTCCGCTTATGGCCTCCGTGACGTAGTAGGTGCTGTCTCCAGACGTTTTTGCGCGATATTCATCAATCTAGCGCTAGAATTAATTAATACTTTATTGTTTATGTTACGAGATGTCGGATGTCGGGAAAATATTAATTTAACGAAATATATAAGTTCCGATACATCGATATCTCGGTATATCAATATTTTTCCGACATCCTGAGTTTATTACATTTAAGTATTGAAATTAAAATACCCTGGATGAATAAAAATAAATACTAGTAATAACAAGAATAATTAATAAATGTATAAAACAAAGTGACTTCCAAACATCAGTTTAGCAAAAACTTGCATGTCATTTTTTCTTTGAAGAACTACGACAAACACTGCTGCGTTGGCAGGTATCTCTTAAACAATGCGAAATATCATTTAGCGGATCAAATCGGATTTTAAATTCACATATTTTATCAAAAGTCCATGGTACACCTTCCTTATTTATTTACTTTATTTTTAAATAAAAATACTGGGGTGATTCTCAGCTAAACCTTCACCGTTATTCATAATTTTACGGATTATTGCTAACTTATCATTAATCCTCTTTAAATTTTATGCGACGTAAAATATCGAAGCATCTTATGTCGAATTAACGATTTGGTATATTGGAAAAAATCTACACAATTTTAACTAGTTACCTACACTGACTTGATGAATTAAATATTATCCAATCGATATGATATTCCTGAAATATGTACCTGGCATTCTTAAGCCGTGCTGATATTCTAACATCTGACTTAATGCCGTGCACGTTATTTTTATTACTATAAATAAATTTCTGGGAATTTATAGAATTCCCTCCGTATCAAAATTCGATATTCCCTATCCATATCCGCATTCAAAACCATCCTGTGCCAATTCCTGTACCAAAAACAGTCTGATAGTTGGAAAACGATTTGACAACATACATTTATTTCATGCCATTCATTGTCAAATATCAATGCTTTTCTTTGTTAGAGATATTAATTTTCTTATAGGGTAACGATTTTTCTGCTCTTGATGTCACTGAATCTATTGGTAGTTTATAACTATTGACTATTGTTATGTTAAGAAGTGATGGTGATGTATTTATACATCAATCAAAATTTAAATGATAATGTATTTATATATTAATCAGGCATTTTATATTGTCAGGTTCAGTTTTCTCTATTCTCAACAGAAACATAAAGCTTATTTTAATGAAGAATTCAATATATTTTCAATTTTTTCATTCTTTATTAAGGCCTATTTGGACTTACAGAGTTGAGCTATGAGGCTCCACTAAACCATCGAATTCCTCTCGTATCCAATCCTTACTATCCAAAATCCTTTGTAAAATCCTCAATGCTCCCTACTTTGTTACAAATAAAACCATCCATAATGACCTTAATTTTTCTTTTGGTTCAGATCTGGCCCAATCCAGATACCTATCCTTCCATAATAAACTTCAGAATCATCCCAACTCTCTCGTTTCTAACCTTTCTTCCTCTTCAATTCCTGATAACCCTCCGAGGCCTCTGAAAAGAAGATGGTCCCGTGAGCTCCTAATGTAGACATATCATTAGAGTGCTACCATTGGATAGTTACTCAGCAAGTGTTTTCATGTCATTATATCCATATGTTCAAATTTATAAGATGTATTTATTTAATACAGTTGTAAATATCATTAAAAGATAATAATAAAAAAAAATTCTTTATTATTTTTTTAAAAAGTGTATACTGGTCTATCAATGCAAATATCTTTAAGTGTCTTGTCATAGTGTTAATTCTTTTGTATATAGAATTTTTACCTTATATTTTCTTCACATCATGTATTTTTCCTAGTGATTTTATTTTGGCGAGATGTAATCTTTTGATTTTGTTTTATTTTGTTATTCTCAAGGGACTGTGTCCCAGAATAAAGTTATTTTCTATCTATCTATCTATCTAAATAAGTTAAAACTATAAAACTCAAATTTTCAATGTAATTGTGTTGTTTTTTTCACTATCTTTCCGTGCATCCGGTTAATGAAATTGAAAACTAAGATTTTTTTTAGCTGAATATCCAGTCAGCTAATTTTCTCTAGTCCAGTAAAATAGAAATGCTTACGCTATCACGAATTCGGAGCGTCGACCTAACGCTGCTGCCCAACGGTATATTCTAAATTAATTAACAGTCTTATAAGCACTTATTATACAATCGTTGACTAACGAATTACAGATACAGCCGATGATATCAGCGGATATACACACAATCTCAATTTTATTTTATTCAGAGGGAGTTTTTTCTAAGATAATATTATTCTTATAGTATACTCTAGGATATAATTATTTTACGTCTATACAGAGTTTCTCAGCTCTTAACAGCCAAACTCAGTGGGGGAGAGGGGGGTGATTCTATAAAAAGTTTTCAACAATAAAGTTTTGTATTAAGGCGACCAATTTTGTATTAAGGTGGTCACATTTTTTATTGAATAAAAAAACACTCAAAAACTATTCAAGGTAATTTAATTCTAAGTAAACCATCGTAAAGAAGACAAAATTTTCTAAGGTTAACGATAAAAGGGACTTTCAGCTGGTCTAATACGACCACAGTACTTCTGCGTACGAATCGGGAATACAGAGATAGAATAGAAAATCATCTTTATTCTGGGACTAGGACTCATATAAATTACCAACAAATCTTGCCAAAAGACCTATTACAATAAAGAATAACTAAAATACGAGTAATAAATTAAGTATAATAGCTCTGATTATATATTAACGAAAACAGTTGGGTAATAGGGTTGGAATACTAAAATATTGGAGCTGAAACAATGACATAACAATCACTAAATGAAATTTTGTTTGTTTTGTTTTTTATTGAGAAAAAATGCATTTTGCCTCAATCAAGCAAGCATTGAGTATTTGAGATGTAAGATACTCATTCATACAATAATACAAAAATCATTACAATTACAAAAATAATAGAAATTATAACAAAAATATGAAAAAGAAAGCTTAGTAAAACAGGTGAAATAAAATATGATACAACAGAAATTAAAAAAACTGAATAAATAAGGAAAAAAAACAAAAACTCATTCATGCTTATTTACAATATTTACAGTCAGCCAAGGGAGCTCCGAGTCGGAACCTTTCCCCCAGGTGTGGAAGAAAAGGCAAGACTCTAAGAGATCCCAGCGCTTCTCTCTCAGCCGCATCACTGAGATGGGGATCCAGTGGAGACTGAGAAAGGCCACATACGCTCTAAATGAAATTAGAAAGGAACGCTAAATAAATTTTATAAGCAAAAAATTGTAGTGGTGGAATATAAACAATAGAGGAAAATGCTGTAGATAATGAGAATAAACGAAATGGAATAGAGATAATGCTACTCGTTCATGGGTACTGTAACAGCAGCCGTCTTAGACCTCCTGAAAGTCACTTTTTTCATTCACCTTAAATAAATAAACGTAATCACTGTTTTTATAAAGAAAATGTTGTCTACTTTACGATGCTGTACTTAGATTTAAATTATCTTGAATAGTTTTTGAGCAATTCCTTCTTATTCAATAAAAAAACGTGATCATCTCAAGGAAGACACAAAATTGGTCTCACATGTTTCGTTTGGAATGTATGCAATGAATTTTTTGGGGAAAAAAGTTTCTAGAATCACCCTCCCCTTCATACCATGTACATATAGTGTTGTGAAAACGTCTTCAAACAAAAAAAAATTGTATTTGTTAAATCTATATTTAAGTTTCATTTTTAAAGTGTTTTTATCTTCTAAATTGTAAACTGAAGTGCAACCTTGCAGACATTGTAGATGTAATGCGTATTCATATTTGCATTGTTTTAAATTTAAAAACAAGCTAAGATATAGATCCGTTGTGCTGATTTTTTTTTTTTCCTTTTGTTTATCCTCTGAATAATACTACCTTATTGTTTAAAGTTTACTACTTTGTTACCCACTTTATGCTTGACTCTTTATTATTAACGTCAAGAGCCATAAAATATAAACCCATTAAATCAGAGTGTACCTGTGAAAATTGTTCTAATAACCTCTTGTTGTTATTTTTTTTGTTTTTTTTCGTTAATTTAGTTTAAGATATTTCATAATTTATTTTTGTTTTCTGTTGAATGTTATTTTTATTTTTAAAAAGTGTATATATATATATATATATATATATATAATATATATATATATATATATATATATATATATATATATATATATATATATATATATATATATATATATATATATATAGTGTATAAATATACATACATTATTTAACTTTTCAATTCTTCACTCGTTATTTTAAGCCGAGAAATCCGAAATTCGTGTGACCTCAAACATCCGATGCAAACATGTCCAATCCCCGAAGCAGAAGGAAAAATACACACTTAGCAAATTTATCCTCAAAGAGTATTGCCCTGTGAGTTGCGGAGTCGTCTGCAATTTTCATTGACGATATTTTGATTACGGTCAAATGTACTGCGGTCTAAAATGAGCAATAATTCTTGTAACACTATCTAATACTTAATTATATATTAAATAGTTTCAATAATAAAATAAATGTATGGCACATTATTATATTTGGCTATGATACAAAAAATAAGATTGGTTTATTTTGATTATTAAAATGATAAAATAAAATGATATACTTGAGCGATCTATTGTTTTAAATACCCGAAACGAGCAAAAAAGATAAAGATAAGATATTGATGGTGTCTATTGGCTACTAATTTTACTGCAAAAAGAGCTATATTAAGCTAAGGTAGAAAACAAAACAAACCAACAGCGTAAAGGGTTTCGTATTATTAATAATTTGAAACGCTCAACACAACTTATTAATTAAAAATATTATTTATTTTGAATGATATTAAAATTGTATATGTTGCGGTATTTGTCTCAAAATACCATTCGACTATTGGCAGATATCATGGCTTGTTTTTAACTTTTAATAAGATGCGGAAAGACTGGAATATTTATTTTAAATATTTTTTAAAAATTTTTAGCAGAACTTTTGTTAAAAAAAAAAACTTTTATTTAAAAGTTTTGTTGATTTCACTTTAATCTAAGTTTAAGTTTAATCTAAAAATTATTTTATTCTTAGCTACTCAAACGAACGACATATAACTTACTATCTTGCGACTCATTTGACGTAACTTTTTTTAAAGAACATAATTGAATAAAAGTTAAAACTTGACTATAGAAATGTCCCCTGTAAATTTTGATATTAAAAAAAAAATGTTTTCCAAAAACTTTTCACGGAAACTGTTGAAAAGGAACTTTTTAAAAACCAGTGGTTGGTGTAGTTTCAAATTATACACATTAAATCCACAGCAATCAGCTCAGTACAAGTTGAGTTTGAAGTATTTTTTAAAAATTATTTTGATCAAATTTATTATAAACGAAACTCGGATACGAAAATTCGAATTTTCAAATATTTTCTTTCCTGAAAAAAAAAAATGTAAAATTTATCAAAGCATGATAATTGAATATAATTATATATTTAACAGCAATGGTATATCGATACTAATCGGATTTCCAACCCAAGTGGCTTAGGAATTAAGAAACAAACTTTTTAATGTTTTCAGTATAATTATTATAAAATTAAAATAATTAAAAAGGATATTTTTTTTTTTTTTTTGCAAATGCACATGTTGTGTATGTTTTCAGTCACTTTATTTTTATTGTCTAAGAAATTATTCTGTTTTGTTTTTCTTATCTGTACTAATTAATAGCTTCAACATTAGTATTAATGAATTTAATACAAAAGGAAACTTATTTGTGTGAGAATAAAAAAAAGATTTTGGTATAACAATATTTATATATATGTATATGTGTGTGTATATATATATATATATATATATATATATATATATACATATATTTATTTATTTATTTATTGCGAAACAGACCAAAGATGGACCACGCGTATATAATTTTTAATTGTAAGTTTTTTTATTTTTTGTCCATATTCATTTTTTCATCACCCTCTCTCTTACTTTTGTCTATTTCTTATTTTCTTGTTTCTTATTCTCCGCCAAGAGAATCTTCATATATATATATATATATATATATATATATATATATATATATATATATATATACTTTTTTTTAACATTTCAAATTCAATAAATAAAGCATTCAAAATGAATAAACAATAGCTCCGTTTAAAGCATTCAGGAATTAAATTAAGATATCTAAAAAGTATCGATAAATTGATCAAATAAGAATAAATAATATACCCGATTATACGTTTTAGTTATTTTCACTTGAGCCCTCGAATAAGACCTGGGCAGTATTTCAAATAAAGTATTTTAAATTACAAAGTAAAATTTTTTTTTTATTTAGGTAAAATATTTCCCTTTTAAAATACAAAATACAAAAAAAAAGTATTTATATTTTATTTCCAAAACACTAATATACAAAAAATGTATTTTATTTTGTATTTTAAATACATAAAATAAATTATCAAATAGGGTAGGTTTCCTGTATTACATGAAGATCGCCCATCAGAAAGTATTTTGTATTTTTTTTTTAAATACTTTTTCTGAAGACAATTTAAATACTTTATAATTCAAATACTGGAAAATTATAAATACTACATTTTGTCCAGGTCTGCCCCGAATTAATCAAAAAAGAAAATTAACTAGTTATTATGTATTTCATATCATTCGTCATTAACGGGATTTTTTTTTCTCACAAAATGGAGCTTTCGACAAACACTGCCCGCCAGGCGCATCAGGTATACATTGCCGCAAAACTAACTTTACACCACAGTCCAATCAATGAATGATTATAGGGGGAAATGGCGGCGACACAATTTTTGACTTTGGGACATTGTTTGGAATAGTAAGGAGGTGAGCATACTAAAATCCCCCACTCCTAGGTGTTGAGCCAGATGTGGGGGTGCGCCTAGAAACTCACTTTTTTCGGATTTTCGCTTATATCAGAAAAATTGTCAATCGCATCGACAAAGACATTCTATACAAAATTAAAGCTGATAAAATTTTTAATATGATTGATTATATAACTTCTTTTGCCATATCACTTATTTTCCGAGATATCCGTCCTCAACTATCGCTAATTTGAGAAAACAATTTCTTTACCTCATGTTGTTTACTGTACATGACTAGCTAACTCTTGATTGCCTCGTTCTACGATTAACTCATGGGGTAAGAAAGTTTTAATTAATTAAATTGTCTACAAGAATATATATATATATATATATATATATATATATATAATTTTACTAGTTTATCTTCGTCGGTTCAAAAGTCAAGATCAAGTATAAGATCAATTATAACTTTATATGCCAATTCCGATAATTTGCAGAACAAATTAATTTTTATAATATTCCTTATTATATTGCTCTAACTCTTTATAAATCTAAATTTATATATGTATATATGTATATATGTATATATATATGTATATATATATATATATATATATATATATAAAATTAAAGAACATTAAATGTTCTTAATGTAATGCGTCAAACGAGTACATAAACTTTAAAACTTTGTTACGCGGTAAGGTATAAAAAAGGTCAACCAACGCTAATTTTTCCCAAATAAGTCAAATTGTTCTCTCTTAGGAAACTGTATAGAACTTTCAGGGCCATTTATAGTAATTCGTGTCAGTTTTTAACAAATTTAGTAAAAATCAGCGATGGTTGACCGTGGTTTTATACGTTACCACATTTTATACGTTAAAGTTTATGTACTCGTTTGACGCAAAATTTAACGTTCTTTAATTTATTGAAGAATACGTTTTTCGCTTAGATGCATCGTTTAGGAATTATAGGTAAAAATTCAAAACATATCGAAAAAATCTGACTTTTTTGGCTGTAAAAAGATTTCCCTTTTTAGCCCGCGTTAGAAATTTTGTTTTTTTACATTTCTAAGCCCATACATACAAGTTAAAAAAATTAAAACTTTTCTCACATTTTTCGCCGTAGATTTCCCGTTTCTGTCGCAAGGAGAATAACTATAGTGAGATCAATAATTATAGTGAGGCCTTTTTTTTTTTTTAATTTGCCACGTATAAATGTAGTTCTGTGACTAAACAGGACGCTAAAAAAGTCTTCGCTCGGTGGAACTATTTTCGGTGTTGTTAGAAACAGAGTAACACAGCCCATGTATTAGACAAAACAAAGTATGTAGTATAGACCTTAGTAGTTCACAACATGGGATTCATTTTATGAAAATTAGTATTGTTTTAAATAATAGCTACGTAGTTATTCATAGAAACATTAATTTTGAAAATGTTAATTAAAACTTTGAATTAGGCTAATATTTTCTAAAATATGGTCGACCTTTATTGTTATTTATTAAATGTTCGTTTATCTTATAATTTCAAGTCAAATCAATTTACGAATGATGGGAGATGTTCTCTTGCACAATACATTTTTCTTTTATTTTACGATTTATTACAAATAAAATATATTGATGAAAACCAAATATAAAATACTTTCTGTTGGACTATCAGCATATAAAACAAGGAACCTACTCTATTTGGTAATCTATTTTGTGTATTTAAAATACAAATTAAAGTAATTTTTTTTTTTAGTGTCTTGGAAATATAATACAAATCATTTTGTTTTTTTAAAAAGAAAATAGAATTACAAACAATCTATTTCTTATTTAACTTCTTATATTGCAAAAAACAAAAGTGTATTTTATTTCGTATTTTAAAATGCTTTGAATTGAATCGAAATACTGCCCAAGTCCACCTTGTTATAAAATTAAATATAAATTAATTTTAAAGCACAATATGTTTACTTCTACTAACGTTCTAGCCAATAATTTAAAGTGAATTTGACAATATTAATTTGATCCCTTCAGAAATTTTGATATTATGATAATGTTCTTATTATAAAAATATTTCAAATCATATGAGATTAGGTTTTTTCAGAAACAAATTTAAAACATTAATTAATTTTAATGTAGAACATGTAGCTTACTAATCCATTTAAATTTCATTTATTTTGTGCATAGGATACATTAGGTTTTAAATATAATTATTGTTAATTTTCTTTTATTACTAAATATAAGATTCTATTTCTTTCATATTTTTTTTTTTATTTTAATGAAATTTACAACTGTATTACATTAAAAATACAACAAGTAAATGTGACATTGGTAACATGACATGTATAACATAAAGAGAAACTACCCATTGGTAGAACTCAAATTAAAGATCTATATTAGAAGATCCCGAGGCCATCTTCTTTTCAGACGCCTTGGAGGGTTATCAGGGATCGAGGAGGAAGCAAGGTTTGAAACAAGAGGGTTCGGATGGTTCTGCAGTTTGTTTTCATATTTTAAATTTTAAAAATGTATCTTTTTATAGGTCACGTAATTGTTTTATTATTTTGGTTAATGAAAGAAAGAAGAAAAAAAGAAAACATGTTCGTTTAATTTTTAGTCCTTCCTCCGTTCTCTCATATAATTTCTTAATGTAGCCAAATTAGTTGATTTCAATGTTATAGCTGTCTTATTGCATATTTAGGATTTTTTTTTTCTGAATATTTTAGGATTTTATATGGAATATGCTGAGTGTTCTTACAAACCCGGGCTCTGGTTATGAATGTGGTCTATATGAGTATAAATTACAACCTGCTGATAAATGGAACTATGAAATGGATTGATCTTTACTCCTTGGATTCTAGTAGCTCCACTACATCGCTTTATTGCTCTGTTTGAAGTGATCGACAGTAACCTGCTTTACGTTAATAAGAATTGAAAATTTTGATTTTTTTTTTTTTTTTATAGCTACCATTCCGAAACATGAATGACGAAACCTGAAGTTCTATGATATATGAATTCCTCGCGACTGGAATCACTGAAATGCATTATCGTTGCATAAACACAAGACATCCGATGTTCGTCGATTATGTTTGCATAGTGACAAAATAAGACAGTGATGGACTGAATGCCGTGAAAGATGAGAGAGGAAGCTTGCTACGATTTCTCCTGGCCGAGGTCAGTGACCTACATATGACATAGCCTTTCAGTTCGGTTGGATTTATTTATAGTTAGCCGAGCTCTTTGTGCACGGCCCACTTTGCATTACATATGAGATAAACAAAAAAAAAAAAGAATAAAAAAAAAGATACAAAAATGTAAATTTAAGCAAGAATTTCAGTGCATTTGTTCTTATTTATAAATATGTAGTGACTTAGCATCGATAGTCACAGCCACTGGCGGATACACGAGAGGAATTTTTGGACTTAAGCTCTCCCAAAATAATTTTTATTCATTGATTCTTATATATTTATGTATGTGCTCTAAGCTAAATACTTAAACAATCATAATTATAATGTATATACAGGTATGCATGTGTTTTTTTTTCTTAGTTTTAATTTTCTTATTTTTTAGGTTATTTTATTTTATTATCTATTGTATATACTTTTGATTATTATTTTGTTTCTATTTATTTTATTTTTTTTTTGTAGATACAGTGTGAATGTCGTCCTAGCTCACTATAACCAATGTCCAAGAGACAGATTGTTGTAATACTCAATAAAGGAAAAAAAAAATTATAATGTATTCTCTTTTAAAATGAATTTGATACGTTTTTGTATTATTTATTGAACACGTCTATTGTATTTGTATATATTAATTTTATTTAGTTTTTTTTATTATGTGTGCACATTTTATTTATTTTGTCATTGCATAATTTGGTATCATAAAGTATGAATTAGGTTAGGAAGAGACAGGAAAAATGTAAGGAAAGCAAGAGAAATGTATTACTATACATAAGAAAATTGTTTACTATACTGATATATGTAGTAATGATATTGCATATTTGTATATTAGTTATAAGGACTGTCCATTGTATTAATTGATATATATATATATATATATATATATATATATATATATATATATATATATATATATATATATATTGTGCCTGTAGCAACATAATATAATTGGATAGCAGCCTTTTATAAAAATAAAATGATTTTCTCTCTACAGCTACAAAATGTATGTGACATGAAAAATATAGATATTATTATCAAAAGTATAAATATATCAAGTATAAAAAATATCAAAAGTATCAGAACTTCTCGATCCAGCAGTGATTAATCTATTTTTCGGATCCAAGGATTTAATTTTTGGGGAGGCTTTCTTTTTTCTTCTTAATTATTTTATACCAGAGTAATTACCGTTAAAAAAAAGTACCTCCCCTAAAGTGTTGCCCAAAATCGGTCTTGCAAAGTGCATTTGCATTTAAGTCTTCTAATTTTTCATTCGATATTACTTAGGTTTCCCCTATCTAAAAAAATAAAGTAATATCTCTATAGTACCTAAGCTAATAGGTAACTGCAAGACCGTTGCAAGACTCTTGCGCAAGACCAAGACCTAGACCAAGACTGAATTTGCAAGACCAAGACTCGTCACGTTCTCGCATTTGGGCAACACTATGAGTACCAAGTATTTTACTTGTACCATGAGTATGAGTACCAAGTATTATGATTTAGTGTAGTAATTTATTGTTTCTGATGACAAAATATATGTAAAGATAATTTGTTCACAAAATCGAAAAAAAAAGGCTGCAAAAATATTGGGTCGTTAGGCCCAACTTGTGAAAATAACGAGGTCATATAGGGCAAGCGACCCAATATTTTTGCAGGCTTTTTTTCTCGATTTTGTGAACAAATTATCTTCACATATATTTTGTCATCAGAAACAATAAATTACTACACTAAATCACTATTGGTAATTCAATTACTACTTCAGTCAATCATTTGATATCAACTGAAGTAGTACTTAAATTCTTTGGTACTAAAAAAAAGTCAGTATTTGAGTAAAATACTTGGTACTCATAGTGTTGCCCAAATGAGAGAACGAGACGAGTCTTGGTCTTGCAAACTCAGTCTTGGTCTAGGTCTTGGTAGGCCACCTTTTTTTATCGATTTTGTGATAAAATTATCCTAAGATTCAAGTGGAAAGAAAATGGGTATTCATGATTATTTAGCACCTCAATAAATTAATTAATTAACGGAGAAGCCCCATTTCTGAGAATTTCCGTAGATAAAAAAAATGTAGATTACGACATGATGAAGCCATTCACAGAGTTTTAGGCGGGTCTTAATAATTTGATGAAAAAGGGATGTGCCACGGACTAAAACATTTCCATAAAAACTATATGGAATTTCCATAGAATATTTTTGAAGTGCTATTTATTTTTTCATCTTAATAAACTAAAAATAAATAGTGAAAATAAGTGCAAATGTATAAATTATTAAGTTTAAGGACTTAATTTTCTAAACAAATATTGGTACTTTTAATCAAATTTATATATTTGTGTGATTTTCGTGGTTTCTTGTGTATTTATTAATGTTTTAGTGTTAACATTCAATGCATAAATACAATTAATTTTATATTATTATGTATTTCTGTGCGGTATTTTTAATTCCCTGTCTACTTGTTCCCCCTCTACCCAGCAGGTGCAAAAGCAACTTTTTGATCCGAATAAATCAGAAGAATTGGAATTATTTTTCTCGATGTAAGTCAATAGAGATTCTTATAATTTGTATATAAGATAGTCATAATTTATATGAATTGTTTTAAGTTTGTAATCATAATTTTAGAAATAAATTCTTAAGGTTGATTAATTAAAAAAAATTTACAACAAGTTGGCTATTATGGAAAAGTTGAATGATTCAGAAAAAGAAAAAAAATAACAGTGTCTCCGATACAAAATTCCCCCCCCCAAAACACCTGATCAATCATTATCATTAAAAATGAAGCATTATTTGAATAGAGAATCAGATACTCTATTACCAGATAATATTTTACACTGTCCACGCTTCATGTTTGCCCCCTCCAGAAAGTTTGCGCGTTTCCATACAGCGGAAAGATGCGAGTCAATGACCTAGCGTTGAATCTTGATGTTTCATTAATTATTTGGAAGGAAGGAGGCTGAGAAGCGTTTCTCCACTACATCCCTTAGAATTACTACACCTATATATATAATTCAGTAATTTAAATGGTTAAGGTAAATATTTTATTTTAAATATAAACGACAACAAAACCAATTAAAAATTAAATAACTTGTAACATAAACTGTTTATTCGTGATGCTTTCATCACCATGGGACCCTAATCCAAACATAAACTAATTACCCACTTCAAAATTACATAAATTGTTTAGAATAAAATAAAATATTTGTACATTAATAACGTCTATTTATTTTGCTGTGTAATTTATTTCTATTTAATGTAAATAGTGTGAATGAACTATTCTATCACTATTGCTTAAGTTCTTGATTATGACAAACGTATAATATTACTCAATAAAGAAATGTGAAATAAAAAAATGTCTGTTATATGATCATACGATCTATCATGTTTTTTTAAAAAATAATAAATTAGTTTTTAATGGTTTCCATTGAAGTAAAGTTTTGGAAAATTTTCAACAATTTGACAGATTATCAGTTGATTGAGTTTGAGTAAAACATTTTTTTTTTTTTTAACGAAATGATATATGAACTGATATGGGTAAGCAGTCTGTATCGAAAATTTATGCTTCAAATGGAGTTTAGACAACTGATTAAAAAAAAATGGTTTCAGCTTTTATCTAACGATAACGTTAATATTTTATTGTATACTTTAGGCCTGAAAATGCCTCAAACTAGCGAAAAGTTGTCTTTTTATTTACAAATTTTCATGAAAACACATTAATCTTTTAATTTAAGATTATTAAAAATACCTAGCATAAGCTATAATAAAATAATAGAAAATGTTGCGACGGTGTGCTGAAAAAGTTCAGTTTGTTGTCTAAGTGTTTAATATCCACGTATTCAAAGTCCCTCCAAAGCAAAAGAAAATTTAAATTTATTGAATAAAGTTAGGTAAGAGTGCATTAAGTCTATCGGTAGTGTTTCCCAAATGCGAGATCAAGACGGGTCTTCTTCTTGCGCACTCAGTCTTGGTCGTGGTCTTGGTCTTGCGCAACAGTCTTACAGTTACCTATTAGCTTATTGCTATAGTAATTTTTTAGATAGGAGAAACCTAACTAAGCCCGAATGAAATATTAGAAGAGTTAAATGCAAAAGTATATTGGTTATACCAATTCTTTAAATATAGTAACTAAAATTGTCAAATATTAGGAACTATTTTTGTTCAAAAAATTGATATTTTTTTTTTTTACCGGTAGTGAACTTTGTCTTGCAACATTTAGGCGATCTTGGTCTTGGTCTTGCAAACTGATTTTGAGCAACACTATCTATCAGTCAGTCTTTAAACCCATTCTTCTCTCCACTGAGGGTTTTAAGCATCATCCTTAAGTTTTCTTCGACTATCGACAACAAGACTAGAAACATGATACTTTTGTCTCTAATCCAATTTTCTTTTTTATTAATGATTTTCATATTCTTATACTTATTTTTCTCAACATTAATTCGGTTGATGAGGCAGTTAAATCGTAGTAGACTCAATACAGTCAGTTTATGTCAAGGCTCTATAAATAGATTGTGGTGGATTTTATTTGCACAAAGGTGACGAGAGAGTGATGCTTCCTTATAGAGTACAAAAGTGTGCCTGTGTGTGTGTGTGTGTGTGTGTGTGTGTGTGTGTGTGTGTGTGTCAGAGGAGAGGGGAGTCTATGTGGAACGGCTAAATGGGTCGTGTACCGGACCAACGCACCAGAACAAAATCTTTCCAGCCGTTATTACATATATATGTAATCCCTGAAATATATTATATATACATGTAATATATATAAGTATATATATATATAATTATCTCTCCTTAAAAATTGTTATATTTAGATTTTTAAATAAATGGTTATCAGCTACAAAAATAATGATAAATATAAATTTAAATAGATTTTAAAGTGTTATAAATCAAGAATCAGCAAACATTTATTTTATTTACTTTATAAAAAAATACGATGGTAAAATTATCAGGCTGGACAGTTAAATTGTAAAATCTATAAAAATAAAAACACTCATTTTTATCACAATAGTCCTACTTTATTTTTATTTTGTACACCGACGTTTCAGTCCTTAGGCCATTTTCAAGGGATGAAACCTTTAACAAATAAAAATATCATCACAGCCTAATTATACTTTTCAATTAATTATTATTATGTTATCCTTACAACCACATAAATGTTTTAAAAGGATATTTAAAACAATTGAACTGAATTGTCCTTGTCATCCTAACTTAATCAGTCAAATACTAAACCTCCCTCTGTAAAGTTATGTTTATTTTTATTTTTTTCATTCTCCTAAATAACATTCTTAACAATCAAAAAATCCATTATTATACTATCTTTATGCATTAGATAGTAATTATATCACAATATTATATTATAAATAAATATAATTTATTTACAACCCTATTATCCATTGTACATATTTTTTAAAAACAACTATAATTTCTATATGTATTAAAAAAAAAAAATCACATCAACAATTCAGTAAACCAATTTTTATATTTATAATTTAACGCTAATTTTTTTTTTAAAAAACCTTTCTTGCATTTCAATATACTTATAAATTAGTTGTATTTATTATTTCCACATATTGTTGACCAATTTATCTTGAATCTGATTTGAAATTAACGGTATAATCTACAAATTGTACAATTTGTTTAGGCTAAACACCATACCATTTAATGAGCCTTTCAGTTGACAGAATGACTAACTCAAATTTCAAAACTTTTGAGTTAAGTCATTTCAGTGATATTTCTACTTGGAAAATTTATATCTGTACAGGCAGTGAGTAAGTTGATTCCATTATTAGGTGGTTGCAGTTTTGAAATATAGAACTGTAAATAGTAGTATAAATTTTCCCGCAAGAAATATCATTAAAATTAATAATAGAAAATGTTGAAATCGGAGTTAGTCATTCTGTCAACTGAAAGGCTCAAATTACCACAGACAGATTCTGGAGAGCTTTCGAGCTGAGCCCCCCCTTCAAAAAAAATAAAAATGGAAGAAAAATTTATTTTTTTTCTTCAGTCTATATTTGTTTCTGTGAGTAATTTGAGCTAAATAGGTATTAGAACAATATTTACTCTTTTTAAATTATAACACGTTTTTCCATTTTCCAGTTTTGACCACTTTTTTTTCAAATTTATCTTTTCGTTATTTTTTTTATCTATAGGTCAGTATAATAAGCAATAAATTTATTTTTTAATAGAGAACGTTTAAGGAAATCTCTACCGTCCCCCCTCCCCCTCTCCAGCATCTAAAATAATACAATCAATACAATATAGGTTTTATCATGAAGCAGTCATATTTAACTTTAGAACACATAATATTTCAAAAAATATAATCAAAAAGTTTTTTTGTCTAACCAGATATAAATTATTTTGTATACATTAGTTAAAATAATAATATACATACGTGATATTCCCCGAAAATTGGTTAAGTCCAAGATATTAATAAGTCAATATCTGATGTTCAACTAAAATTATTAACGTTCGTTATGGGTTGTGGAGCTCCTCCGAATTTCTATGTTATTGATGTTATTAAATTCTTTATACTAATAAAGAAAATATCCATATTTTGGTTTCTCAACAATTGTCCTTATTTGTCCAACTATTTTAAAGAATATAATGATAATATAACATACCTACCTGATATTCTGTTAAAGATATAAAAAATAGACGTCTCTCTGGTACTCTACTTTTGAGGTTCAATGAAATAACTCATGACACAACTAATAGAAAAACAGTATATATATATATATATTGAAGAACTAGAACCGTTGAAGACTGGGAATGAGGAAAACGATAGAATGGAATTTTTTAAAACTATTTTTTTCTCTCTAGTTTCAAACATGTTAATTAATTTAGAATAGTTGAATTATTATAGCAATAATTAAAAATCTAATGTTCTCCTTTTTAACTACTTTTGTCAGTATAATATCTGTAAGTTATATAAATTAATTAATCTGAAGGCGTATTGTATTTTTAAAAATAATTATATTCAAAAGAATATGTTTAGATGCTTATAAATCAAATTTATCACATATAAATAAACATGACCTTATTAGGAAATGTGTTTACTCACTGATATGACCGATATCTCGAGGCCATGTAGAGTTACAAAATGTAAAATGATAAGAATTAAATAAAATTAACGTTTAAATTTAGTTAATACATTATCTGAGTTCTTTCTTGTATATATGTATATATATATATATATATATATATATATATATATTATATATATATATATATATATATATATATATATATATATATATATATATATTATATATATATATATATATATATATATATAATATTACTGTCCAGTGTTTAATTTTGATTTACAAGTTTCTAGGTCCTCTCCCCTCCCCTAGAAATTTTACTATTATATTCGAACTATATATGTATATATATAGCACGATTTAATTTACGAACTTATTTAATTTACAAAACCTTAATCCGTATTAATGAGAAAGAACTATGCAGTGAATAATTGGTTCTCTGATGCTGGATTCCTCTCCAATTAATAGAACAATATCAAACATTCTAAAATTATATATGAGCTGACAAAACTTATTATAATAAGTATCATGTAAGGAAAGTTAATAATAAATTAAATATTGGAATAAATGTAAAACTGACTGCCCAATCATGGCATGTCTGAGGCTGGTCTGCCTTGTCCATAATCCAAGCCTCAATGCCACATCTGTACTCTTTGCTTAACTTGTTCAGTCAGTTTTTTTTTTTTTGTTGATTAAAAAAAATTATGTTAAAATAAGATTGATTTAAGATAAAATTTGTAAATAAATAGAACTAATGTTTATTAGTAATAAAGATTTTTTAAGGGAGAGGATCGTATTCTTGAAATATAATAGACTGTAAAAGTTATTCAGTTGTAATATTTTTATAACGGTATGAAAGTTTTAAATATGTTACAAAAAAAAAAAAAACCTGCAAATAAAATTATTACAAGGGCAATGATTCTTACCTTACAAATATATAAATAATCAAATACGACAATAAATATTAAAACAAAATTAAAGTTACAGTTAAATAAAGTATAATAATCACTGACAAACAAATGTACTCTACATACTACCAGTCTAAGGAACTCCTAACCAGTCTCCCACCTATAAAGGGAAAACAGAACTCTAAGAGATTCCATTGGTTCTATTTCAACCGCCTGTAGTTCAAACCTCTAGAGGCTGAGCGAAGGTGAAACAGCCATAAGTTTACATGACTTACGAAGAAATATGCAGCAGATCTAATAAACATATTTACGAAAGGTCTCGGGGCCACTGTTTCAAGCTGTGAGGAAGATTGTATGAATGAGTGAAGTTAGGTTGTGCTAGAAAATTTAAATGGTGAGTAAGATTCTGGTGAAATTAGTATAGGTAAATGTGTAAAACAAATGTGATATTAAGATTTAGGTTGTTTTATTTCAATTACTATTAATAAGTATTTTTATGCTCCAAGGCTCTGGATTCAGGTACATGGTGTACTTTCTATAAATTTCAAAAAAATGATTCATTGTTAGAGTCTCTGAGCTAATTATTGTTCCATCGTAATATAATTCCCACCCCCAAATGTTGCATTTAAATTTCGTTTATAACACAACAAATTTTACCTCAAATATATGTGATAATAAATAATGTACTTATTTCCTAATGAATATAATCAACTAGTTCAGTCAATTTTGAATCTGCCTTTGCTTAAGTCAGCCCTGAATATTGGAAGACCTCAGAACCGGTTAATTAATACGAAATATTAAATACTGTGCACGGATTCGAGATACTCTAAAGATCATCTTAAGCGGAGTTTTAAAAACAATAACTTACCAAAAATAGGTTCAGGAACGTTGTATATTTAAAGATTAAAAGATTAAAGATACAAGAAAAAAAAAACAAATGTTCATGATAAATGTTCTACGATTCTGGTAGGTATTTGTTTTGTTCTAAGCTTCATAAAGTTTATTCTCTACCTCTTAGCCTTCATAACATTTCCATTACGTAATCATCGGTAACTTTTAACAAGTCAAAAGACCAGAAATACCTTGACATGTATAACAGCAATCAGCCTCATTATTGGAATATAGGTCAGACTGCACGAATCGGTAATTAAGTATCCTTATTCCGATTAAATATTTGCTTATTTTCTATCAAAATAATAAACAAAATACAAGCTAATGAAAAATTTAACAAAATAATATAATATATGGAATATCAGAGCTGGAATAATTTAAACAATCAACTTTGGATGCTTTTCTGTAAGGTTATTCTTTTATTAAAATATGTTTTTGAAATTATTTTTTTCAGAGAGTGCAATGGACAGAATGCTGTAACTTATCATAATTTAATTTAAATGTATTTATAGTCCGATGACACATTTGTGCTATCAGTGAATCATGACCCAATTATCCCATCCCAAACTCTTCAATCACAAATCACAAACCTTGAAGAATGGTGTCAAAACTGGAGAATCAAAATAAATTTAAAAAATATATAAAATCACTTTCACCCTCCGTCATTAGCCTATGACTTCTCCTTCTCTAATATCTTTTAATAATATGTTATTTATCCTTATTGAACAGGTCTAGCAATTTTGGACTTAAACTTGAAGAACTTGAACCCTCAAAGAAGACTGAAGACAAGAAACTGCTCGCCATCACAGATTACTTAAAAATTTTAGACAAATTACTGAACTTCTAATTAATCGCAAAAGGCTCATTTAAATTACTATAATAAGGCATATTTGGACTTACGGAGTTTTGAGCTCCACTGAACTATCGAAATCATCTCGTATCCAATCCTTGCAATATCCTTCGTAAAATCCTCAATGCTCTTTATATTGTAAGAAATATAATCACCCGTAATGAACTTAATGTTCCATATGTTACTGATTTGGTCAATCCAGATACCAATCCTTCGATAATTAACATGAGGCCTATCCAAAAGCACTGGTTTCTAACCTTGTTTCCCCATCTATTCCTAATAAACCCTCATGGCGTATAAAAAGAAGATGGCCTCGGTTCCTTCTAATATATAAATTTTAGTAGAGTGATAGCAATGAATAGTTTCTCTACAATTTTTCACATATCATTATACTTGTTGTTAGGTCAAATTTACTCGTACAGTTGAGGATTTCAATTCCCAAGTATGAAAAGGATTTTCAAGCGAAATGCATATTAAAAACTTGTAAAATATCTGCACCTATAATATTTTATACAGAATTTTAGGAACTAAATGATCTCATTATATCTCCCTTGGAATATATATATTAGTACTAAGATGGATATTTTTTATTTTTAAAAAAAGTTAAAAACAAGAGACCACCCGATTACTGTTATTTTAGTATTATATATTTTTTAGATAAATTGTAAATTATTTAGACTTATCTAAAAATACATATAATAATAAAATAGCATTAACTGGGTGGTTTCTTTTTAGATAAAGAGGAAATTATTTAGAGGAAGCGGGGTAGTTTGGTGTTATGTCACTAAGCTTCTCATGCTCAAGGTCCCAGGTTCGAATCCCAGCTCATGGCAGAAAAAATATTTATTCTGTTTAATTGGTCGTAGAATGAGACTGGGGTAGGAAGACCCTCCTGGGGCACACCCAGCCTTTACAAAGTGGGTACCCTTAATTAAATAATTAATTAAGGCGGAAAACCTGGAGGTTGAGCATGGTCCTGGCCCCATCTCCTCCCTGCACAACCGTTGGCCTTGAAACAGTACTTTCAATAAAATAGTACTGAACCCAAGACCCTTCATGGGTTGTAGTGGTGCGGGTTTTTTTTTTTAATTATTTAGAATTTAGCTGTCGTTTAAATTTAAAATTAGTTTGTGTTAGGTTCACGTTACATAACAACAATTAGTAATATATTGCCGTTAATGACCAGAGATGGGCAAATGCCATTATGAGTACCGAGTACCAAGTATTTTACTCCAATTCAATCACTGTTGGGAATTCAATCACTACTTCAATTAATCATTTCACATTAACTGAAGTAGTAATTAAGTTCTCTGGTACTCAAAAAAGATCAGTATTTGAGTAAAATACTTGGTATTCAATACTTAGAGTAGCATTTGCCCATCTCTGGTACATATTACTACTATTACTAACTTATTAACCGAGATGTTTAAAATTTAAAAATAGTTTTATGAAATATGAAAACTTGGTATTATTTCCTAATTGATGTTTTCGTTTTAAACTTCGTATAGAGGTATTTCCCATTTTCATAGGTACATGGTTTTCACATAAATTTTAGTTAAAAGTACATTATACTGATTTTTGTTTAGAATAATTAGTCTGTTCATCAGGGGTTAACCCCTGGTTTAAATGGGAAGATTTCTTTAGACCACAACTTGTAAATTTCGGATCCGAGACACCCATCTTTACCGGAGGAACTCAGACAGAGCGGACGGTGTGATGACCTTACCTTAGTGTGAGACACCTCAACCGTGAATTGGAATGCGATTTTCCATGACGTTGTTAAACTTCCAGAGGTTTGATCGGTGGGCTGTTTGTTTCGGGGAATGAAATGTAGGTCCTTATACGTTTGCTGACTCTTAGCAGCCATAATACATGGATTTAACCGATTTGTTAGTGTCTTTGAACCAGAGTGAGTGGCAGGAAAGTGCTGTCTTCTACATTGGGCACAAAGGAATTAGTCCCATGGAGTTATGGGCAGACTTCATGGAAAACATGGTTCCATGTTTGTAAGAAGACCGCATCGCACAGTCAAAGATGGTCTACAATGGCTACAGAAAAAAAAAACTAATACATACTATTAATTAAATAATAGTAGTAGTTTTTTTTATTTGCCAAAAAACTGTCTGTACAAACAAATACATAGATTTTATGAACAATACTAAAACTTAAATTATCTGTGTTCAAACATAATATTCATAGCATTAAATATGACTCATAACGAATTAGCAACAATACATATAAATATATAATTAGTAATGCAATTTATATATATATATATATATATATATATATATATATATATATATATATATATATTAGAGATATTAAATAAATAAAAATATAAATATGCATTAATATTTTTTTATAGCGATCAGTTATACTACTTTACAGTTCATTGAACATCCTTTTATAAAATAATCCTCTTATAAAATAATTAGTGTTGCCCAAATGCGAGATCGAGACGAGTCTTGGTCTTGCAAACTCAGTCTTCGTCATAGTCTTGGTGTTGCGCAAGAGTCTTGCAATTACTTATTAGCTTATAACTATATTATAGAGATATTACTGTAATTTTTAAGATAGGAGAAACCTAACTAAGCCCGAATGAAAAATTAGAGGAGCTAAATGCAAAAGTATATTGATTATAACAATTAATTGCATACAGTAACTAAGATTGTAAAGTATTAGTAACTATTTTGCCTTAATTTTTATTCAAAAAATCGATTTTTTTTACCAGCCCTGGTCTTGGTCTTGCAAAGTGCAAGGCCAAGACCGATTTTGGGCAACACTAGAAATAATATATTTGATTTAATTTTTCGACACTGTCTATCTTCAATATATCTTCTACGGTAATGTCGATTCAATAAGTCTTTAAGAACTTATTTCGAGGTTCAACAAATTTTCTGCAGTGAATCAAACAATGAGGCATAGGGTCAGTCACAAGACAGTTGCTACACATACTTCGTTAGATTTAATAGTGAGGGAAGCATCTTTTATGTATACTTTTATAAAAGCATTGCTTGCACCTCAGAGACGACTGATTGCTCTTAGTTTGTTCAAATTTTGAGCCTTGAACTGCAGATAGTCTTCTGGACCGATGGTATTAAACGAGCAGATTTTTCTATATTTTCTGTGTGTGATTTAGTATTAAATACTCTGTCGATGTCCTTGGATGCGTGGTTGTTCCTCAGTTGGGGAACATAAACTAATGTCAAAACGGTCATAATAACTTATCTCGCATACATTCATAGATAGATTGGCCCTAGACAAATATAAAATATTTATTCATAATCTATTGCTGACATTTCTGAAAAGCATAGCTTATTGCCGAAGAAACGGTTAAATTTATAGCAATAATTCTAATTTTAGATCACATTTTTATTTACCTTTTTTTCATCAATGGTGTCGTTTTATGTAATAACTGTTCTTGAATTATACCAAAACGGGTTAGCAATGATTTTTTTTTTTAAAGATCCGATCGTTTGAAATACAATACTGGGGTAGCGAAATCCACTTATAAATAAGATTTTATAATATTGTAACTGTTTATAAATTACAGTAGAATTTATGGATATTTTTTAATTGAAATTTTTACGCATTACCTTTTCTCTTGTTTTTTTTTCCTTTACACAGATGAATCTATCTTTCGATAATTTTCAATGAATCCGATTATTAAAAAGGACTAAATATATAAAATTTCTACGAAGCGCCAGATCCAGGGTAATGGGTAATGATAATAATAACATGGATGCGTTAAGAGAGGAGTAGGTGTGAGCGTGAAGCCGAATTTCGTAACGGTAATCCTCTGAGTTAGAATTACATGAACGCGGTTGGCGTTCCACATTCTCGGTCTGGTAACTGGGACGCGCCCTAGTAACAGTGGAAGAGCATTCCCTCCTCCAAAAGGTTAACCGTCTACACCCCCTCCCAGAGGACTGAATTATATCCGCAGCTTATGACCGAAGAAACGGTTAAATTTATAACAATAATTCTAATTTAAGATCACATTTTTATTTACCTTGTTTCATCAATGGTGTCGTTTTATGTAATAACTGTTCTTGAATTATACCAAAACGGGTTAGTAATGATTTTTTATTTTAAAATATCCGACCGTTTAAAATACAATACTGGGCTAGCTAAATCCAAATATAAATAAGATTTTATAATATTGTAACTGTTTATAAACAAATTTATTTCGCGAATCCATTACTGCTAAATTTCAACAGTACAAGAAATTATCTCATGTTTGAAACTATTTGAATTATAAAATTAATCTTTTATATATTAGATATCAAATTTGTGGCTAAAGCGCTCTCGTTCGATCTCCACTAGCTCTAGTACCAATGACCCGTGTGTGGGACTAGCGGAGGGATCTCCTGGGTTCCTGCTTTTCCCTTAATACTTGCAGGGACAAGCCTGCTTCGGAATTTCAAATCGGCTTTAATCTATTATTTTATTTATCTTGTATATTACTTTATCTTTTTATTTATCTACACATATATATATATATATATATATATATATATATATATATATATATATATATTTTTTTTTTTTTTTTTTTTGTTCCTATTTTGGTTATTTATATTTATTTTCCTTTCTAATGTACATATTGTGTAAATGAATACTATAGCCCTAGTACCGATGCCATTCAGTGGCAGACTGTATTAATACTCAATAAAATCATTTTAAAAAAAAAATTTAAATAGTGTATATAGGTGTTTTTTTTCTTATCTCTTATTTTGTTTAGTTATTTTATTTTTATTTATTTTATATACTTTTTAATTATCATTAAGCTGTTATTTTGCTTCTGTTTATTTTATATTTTCTGAAAATATAGTTTGAATGTAGTCATACTTCACCATAACCATTGTCTAAGTACCAGAATGACATATTACTCAATAAACAAATTTAAAAACAAAAATTAGATCAAATTTACTGGAGGAAAAGATGCTTAAAGGTAAAGAATTTGTAGTCATTTGTAGAATATAAATATCAAAATTTTCTCTTACCTAGAAGAAAAAAAAAAAAAAACAGTTTACGGCTACACTTAATAAGTGGCGGATATATATATATATATATATATATATATATATATATATACATTTTTTTTTTTTGCTCTCCATTGAGTTGTTATAATTTGGGTTGATTTATAATTGTGGTTCATTGGAGTTTAGCTGCCTCCCTAACACACAGACTCCATGCCCATACAATATCTTTCAAGTGGTAATTTTTTTTATATAAAGAACCACTGGCTTATATGTATTATTTATTCCGTACACACGCCGACGGACGAATCCACAACTTTGGACACGTAACGACGTACAATGTCAACGACCACGTGATGACCTTAGACATAATGATGACACCAGCACACTTTACACAAAATATTAAAATGATGTAATCGGTCTGAAACTCAGAACAAATTACTGGCTCACTTCCATAGTGGATCCAGAAGCATGAGTGTATTCAGTATTCCATTTTTTTTTTTTTGAGGGAGCTTTTTTTTTCATAACCGTAAATACTTTGCAACATCAAGAAAGAAGCTATATGTTTAAGATCCCTGTGCCCAGCAAATAGAAAGGTGACGAATAGTGTGGGGCGGTGATAAAATGTCCATCATTGGACTAAAAGTTTTTAAAAGCTCCGTTATATTCTACAGCATGGAAGTGTTGAATTATTATTAAAATTTCTAGGAAAATAATTAGATTTTATTACTGTTGTAATACATATTTTAGTGTTTAGGTGGTATTTTTAAGGACATCCCAATGAAATTTCAACGATATAAAAAAAAATTAATATAAACCAAGGATTAAACATTATTAAGTATACTTCGAAATACAGGCGCCGACACTAGGAAAATATTTGAGAGGAGGAGGGACGAAGGATAGTGTAACATGATAACAGTATTCAATGCATTAGAGAAGGGGAGGGGGAAAGAACGCCATACATAAAGGTATGACTCAGAAATCAGTTTATTACCTGTTATATTACATAATTGTTAACTATACAGTTTATCGAACTTTGTGAGTTATTTTCAAGTAAACGACTACGAAACATTGGAGAAGCTACTCCCCTCTTGATAAAATATTGGAGGGGGTAGACCTATGTTTAGAAAACTCTCTAAACACATTAAAATAGATTTTTTGTAAGTGTATTTTCTTTAAAAAAAAAAAAAAGTATTTGTATTTTATTTTCATCATACTAAAATATAAATAATGTATTTTAAATACACAAAATAGAATAAGTTTCCTGTATTATTTGCTGATCGTCCACCAGAAAATATTATGTATTTTTACTTTTTTTTTTGTAATTAAAATACTTTTAGTATTTGTATTTGAAATACATTTTCTGGAAACAATTTCAATACTAATGTGATGTATTATAAAAACACAAAATGCATGATATTTTAAATACTGTATTTTAAAATACATTTTCCTAGGCCAGCTTAAAAGTAAATAAAAAAATCTCAACACCACATGGACCATTTTGTATAAAAACACGAGTAAATCGGTCCAGTAGTTTTCATGGTAAGTGTTTACAAAGATAAAACGGATTGCCATTTTATTTAACAGTATATGTATGAAATTTAAAAAAAATATAATTGAAAAAATCGATAATAGTGAACTTCACATATGCTACAGATGCATACAGGAAGAAGAGTGGGAGGAAGATAGTACCGCTAGGAAAGGATGCCCGGGCCATGTTACGTCGAACTTCGGATCCATGGGTCCAAGGTGAGATAACAAGAGTGAGCCTCTTGTGTGATTTCTCTAAGAGATCCCCTCAGGGCCTGTAACCGACTGACATCATTTCCCTCATAGTTTCTCTTCACACCGCTCGTCCCGCCGAAATGGAACACCGCAACGAGGTAATTTTACACAACAAGGAAATGGCAACTCTCTAGTCTGGTTCCGGTTCATGTCCGGTATCACGGGTTTTCTGCCGTTTTCTTGCTTCGTTCCAACTGACAAGTAAACCTATAGAAGAATCGATCATCAATTTAAGTGAAACTTTGCATAAACGTATAATTATTTTTTAAAAAAGTGGGATTTTTTGTTTAAATCAGAAAAGGTTGTCAGAAAAAAAAAAAAAAGTATATATTATGGAAGAATAGGTATCTGGATTGGGCTAAATTGACAACATATACAACAGTAAGGTCACTATGGATAATTTTATTTGGTGCAAAGTAAGGATCATTGAGGATTTTGGATTGTAAGGATTGGATACGAAAGGAGTCTGATGATTTAGTCCAAACTCAACTCTATAAGTTCAAATAGGCATTATTAAAGTCATGAAAATGAACCATTTTTAATTAATTAGAAGAATAGACAATTTGAGAGTTCTAGTCAGGCTAGAACCAGCCGGAAACGTCTATAGCAGTTCGGAAATAGCTGCTGCTGGCAATCCATGTGGAACGAGAGCCCACCGAGCAAACTGAAGGAAATAAAGCAATGTGTAAAACCATGGTCCACCTCGAACCGTCCTATTCGTGGGGAGGAAGTTGCCTTGACTAGACTAAAGATAAGAGATACAAACCTTACGCATTCTTATATCATAACCAAACAGCTTGCACCAAAATGCCGACACTGCGACGGTATTCTCACGGTCAGCCACATTCTCCAAGGGTGTCCTTATTACTTATCAATCCTAACCCAATTAGGACTCATACCAAAATTATCGGTTGTTTTAAATAATAATGAAGTTCAAGTAAGGTCGGTGATAAATTTTCTGAAAACTGGTGATTTACTAAACAAAATTGAAATTTGAGTGCCCCCCCCCCCCCCACCGCCTTTCACATAATAATGTTTTACTGAAATAATTGAAATGAAGATTAGATAGGCGTTGATGAAATCGGGGTTTTCCGTCTCTAAACCCTAGATAATAACAACAACAATGTCTAGCAGTTTCTTGTCGTTTCAGTTTTGTATGAGGATTCCAAGACTTTGTCCAGATGGAGTCCTATTTAGCGGATCTGTTCAACAGGGACAGGTAATCATAGGTATAGGACGAGCGGTAAATGTTGTTTGTTGGGATTTGTTGAAATTTATTACTCCGATTATGAAATCATTCTTTAGGATATGTGATATGGGAATGAAGGGTTGAGAATATATATAACAAAAAATTAACTTATGGGGAACGTAAATAATTGAAAATAAAGATGGAAGAATGGTCGATTATATACATAATCGCAGCAGAATTTGGAATAAAACAATCAATAACTGATCTTTCATTAATTTATAAAACAAGCTTATATTTAAAGCTAATTAATAATAATTTCATTTATTTCTTTTTCAAGCAGTACCTGATCTGTAAATCAAATCTTGTTCAAACCGTGAGCAATAATCAATTAATTTGTCATGACAGTAATAATCCGTGATACAGACCCCTTTTTATCAAATTATTAACGCCTGTCTGAAATTTCGTAAATAGTTTCATCTCATCGTAACCTACAACTATTTCATTTACGGAAAATCTTGGAATTGGGGCGTTTTCAATCTGGAGGGGGACAAACTTTGTCTATTTAATTAGGAACTAAAAACTCGTAAATACACATTTGCTTTCTATCTGGACCGTAAGATAATTTGGTCACAAAGTCGAAAAAAAAAGTTGGCCTTCAAGAATATTGAGCAGTTTGGCGTGACCCACACCACCAAATTTTCAAAATAAGGAGGTTATATAGGACAAACGGTCCAAAATTTTTTTAGGCCACCTTTTTTATCGATTTCGTGATCAATTTATCTTAAGATCCAAATAGAAAGCAAATGGGTATTTACGATTTTTTTGCACCTAATTAAATATACAAAGTTTGGCCCCCTCCATATTGAAAAGGCCCTTATTCCAAGAGTTTTCGTAAATAAAATAGTTGTAGGTTACGATGAGATGAAATTACGTACGAAGTTTCAGGCGGATGTTAATAATTCGATATGAAGGGGTCTGTACCACGGACTATAATATTAATATATTTTTTTTAATTAATCAAAATTGAGTACAACCATTACGAATCACTTCAAAGCTTGCAGATGAAAGACGGCATGGGATTCCAAGTGTTATCGTAATAAGTTTCTTCACAAGCGTTTACTCAGAATTGAGGGTCAATGCCCAGCGATGCCCAGCCAAACTTCTGACATTAAGTTACGCAAAGTGAGTCACTCCACTTCATTTGATTTATGTTACGATTCGAAAACATTAAAAGCCCGATGCTGCCGTCTCCTATATTACTAAACAACGTTATGGTTAAGAATTATAGCAAATGTAAAATACAAAACATTTTGAACCGGAGGTTCGATTAATGGCGATACTATACGATCATCATTTACCGTCATCCAGTTATTAACATCCGTCTAAAACGTGCATGTATTCATCTAATCGTACCCTACAATATTTTTTATCTACGAAAATTTTGATAAATGGGACGTTATCCCATTAAATTAATTAGGTGCAAAAAACTCTTTAATACCCATTTGTATTCCACTTGAATCGTAAGATCGAAAAAATTTTGGCCTACAAAGATATTGTGGCGTTTGGCCTATAGAATCTTGTTATGTTGGGGGTGGAAGTCACGCCCAAATTGGTGTACATGCGTTTTTAGTACCTATTTAAATTATAAATACAATTTGCAAATACAAATTTGCCGTGAAAATTGCGTAAATAAAAAGGTTGAAAGTAACGATGAGATGAAGATATTCACGAAGTTTTAGGGAGATGTTAATAATTTGATGTAAAAAAAGGGTCTGTACCACGGACTACCATATTTCTTCTTACCATCTGAAATTCTTAAATTTTTCAATGCTTCTTATTATGTTACATTAAAAATACGGTGCTTTCGTTAGACGTACTAATAAACAACGCCATAGTTAAGAATTATAGCAAATGTAAAATACAAACATTTTGCATACGGGGAGTTGTTCCTCTAACTCCGCTTGATCGTTGAGTCAAAAATTAATACTTTTATGAAACGTAATGAAAAAGGGCTCCTTACTGGCAATTAGAATGCGGATACGCATATATAAAACAATAATGTTATTGTAAATTGAAACAGTCTCATTACTTACTCGATGATCAATCGATACTTAAACGAGTTTCCCGCCAATGTTTCGACATGATAAGAAGAAACATCAAATTTTGTAAAAGGAGTTCTTTTTCATTGAGTTTTATGAAAGTACTCTATTTTGACGGAACATTTAAGTTGAGTTACAGAAACGAATATGCATACCACCATTAAAGTTTCCAATGCTTCTTGTGTTACAAATAAATTATCTATAAAGACACTAATGCCTAGTGTTATTGCACTTTGCAAGACCAAGACCAAGGCCGCCTAACTGTTGCAAGACCAAGACTAGGGCTGATAAAAAAAATTGATTTTTTAAATAAAAATTAAGGCAAAATAGTTACTAATACTTGACAATCTTAGTTAGTATATGTTAATAATTGGTATAACCAATATACTTCTGCATTTATCTCTTTCAATTTTTCATTCGGACTTAGTTAGATTTCTCCTATCTAAAAAATTACAGTCTCGGTCTCGCATTTGGGCAACACTACTAATGCCGTAATAGAAAATTTAGCTGAACTTGATATTTGTTTGTTTTAATCGAAAATTCCATTATCTTCTAGTTATAGACTCTCTTTTATTCTTACACTTTTTAAAATTGAAATGAAATCGGAGTTCTATAACTGGATGGTATTTTCACCATTATTATTATATTAAATTGTGAATCGTGTATATAGGTATGCCTGAGTTTTTTTTAAATTATTTTTATTTTACTAATCTTTATTTTATTTTTATTTATTGTATATACTTTTTGGTTATAATTTAGTTGTCATTTTGCTTCTGTAAATTTTATCTTTTCTGTATATATAATGTGAATGTAGTCTTATCTCAATGTAATTATTATCCAAGTGACAGAGTATTGTACTACACAATAAATAAATAATAAAATCATTCTTAAGTGTATTCGTTCCCATATTACTAAAAAACGACATGCATATCAACGATTCTTGATACATACATATATCAGTAACTGTTCCCGAAAAGCCAAAAATATTTTTAACTAAACAATCTTGATCACAGCAAAATACAGTTCAATACAACAATGCGTACATTGTTGTGAAGCACATAAATTTCAGCATTTATTGCTCGTCAGTTAACATAAAAGCGAACTTAACAGAACACTACATAGTGAGAACGTTTTGAAATGTTTATGATGATAAAATGTTGGATATTTCGAATATGTTCAACAGACTAGTTCAAAGAATTTCAAACTTAACTACATAAAAGAACGGTAGATATATCGATAAAGAACAGAAAGGAAGTTATTACAAAGGATCAAACACTTGGGGAAAATATTAATTATTTAACGGATCAAAGGGATATTCCATACAATGAATAGCAGTCAGCCTCTGAAATGATTGATTTTTTTATAAAAATAAATCTCGTTTAAAACGGACTGACGTCATGTCCGAAGGTTTGAAGCTTGAACATTCCGAAGTTCAAAGTGTAGCCCTTTGGAACAACTAAACATTTAAAGCATAAAAAAATAAGCTGCTAATTTTAAAAATATTACTTTTAAATTTTAAATTAGAGAAGAAAATACTGAATATTGCTTTTCATTTCTTTAGGAGTAGTTTTTTTTTTTTAAATAGATATAGTTTATTCATTAATAAGTTGTATTCGAGTTTAATACATTTATATATTTATTTAACATATTTTAGTCCTACTCTCCGGTAAAATGAGTATAGCTCAAAATCGGTCTTGGTCTTGCAAAGTGCAAGACCAAGACCGCCTAACTGTTGCAAGATCAAGACTTAAAAATTAAGGCTAAATAGGTAATAATACTTGACAATTTTAGTTACTATATGTAAAGAATTGGTATAACCAATATACTTTTGCATTTATCTCTTTCAATTTTTCATTCGGACTTAGTTAGGTTTCTCCTATCTAAAAAATTACAGTAATAACTCTATAGTAAAAAGCGAAAATTGTGAGATTCTTGTGCTACACCAAGACCAAGACTAAGATTGAGTGAGCCATGACGAGTCTTGGTCTCGTATTAGGGCATCACTAGTTAAAGCTAATTGTATAGAAAATAGACTATTTATTAGAAGTTCAATAGCCCATCAATTGATTGAGTGAATACATATACAATTGATGGACAACAAATAGAAAAATGTAAGGCTCAAAAACTGAATTAATTAATAAAAATAATATAATTATACAATTTAAATTGAATACAGTTTCAGTATTTCAATTTAAATTAAAATAGTAATGTAATAATAATAAATGAATTACCTGGTGGTCAGAATATGAATAAACTTCTTAAAACTTCAATATTTCCTATAAAAAAAAAATCTATTAAAATATATAAATTACAATAAATAATAAAAATTCAATATAAAAGGATAAATTATTGGACTATAATACGTAATATTTTATATTTCGTTTTGTTTGGAACATAATAAGCATTTAAGATGAATCCTGAATTCCTCATTTTAATTTTTCATGCTTTATCTGTAGCTTTTATCAAGATCAGTAGATCGTTTTTAAATTGAGGATATCTTTAATATATCTGTGGCACCTTTGAATAGTATGTTAAGTGTGACTTTGTAAATTTGTATAGATATACTAGAAAGCTAATCTTCCTTTGTGTTTAATTGGCTTAGTTGTGAGGCTATTACAGAGATGAATATTCCTTTGTAAATCATTTGTTGAAACTAGAAAATTGAATTTACACATGTGAAAATTCCAAACTTTCAATTTTTTTTTCTCAAAAATATGATTTTTGCACTTTACACACTATACACAGGTGCCACAGATATTTTATTTTTATATAATGTTTATTAGAAGATTTGTCATTTTTTTTTATAAATAAATACATTTCGGTTTTTCAATTTCGTAAAACATAAGCAAAAAAAATAATAATGAGAATCAATACATGTATAAAAGATCCCTCTATGGCTTTAATTGTAATTTGTTTCTTTATATTTTTCTCCATTATCCATAAACCCATCAATATTCTCTATATGACTCAAAAGTTTCCTCTTGGAATACCAATCTATTAGTTCTTCCTAACAATCTAGTTCATAATTTTTCATCCAAAAAAATCCCAGACAACTTATGGCGTCTGAAAAGAAGGTGGCCAAGGGACCTCCGAAATTAATCTATTCATTGAAGTGCTACCAATGAGTAATTTCTTCACAAGCTCCTATCATATCTTATATTCTTATAACAGAGTTACTTACTTATGTATTTTATTAATACAATTGTAAATTTCAAAAAAAAAAAATCTACCAACAAGTTAACTTGAATACAGGTATTGACAAGTTCTTTTATATACGCTAAAATAAAATATATAAATAAATAAAAAATAAGTAAATATAATGTAAAGTTATCAGATAATTACGGATTTTTTGTTAACATTTAAATAAAGATTAAACCAAAGTTTTGGTATTATCTAACGGTGCAAGATGTGGAATTTGGAAACTTGAATGCTGTTTTTCTGCCTGGAAAACAAATCTGTACATCGAATTTCCGGTGATTTGTTCAAATGGGTGCCGCTGAGGGTGCAAAAATGTAGCGGGGAAAAAGATATACATATATGTATATACCTTGCATATCTAAAAAATTGCATAATTGTGTTACAGAATTTTTAAAATGGACATAAAATGCAACCTCGCCTTACACTGACGACCTTTGAAATAGTGCAAAATATTTATTGCTTCCGAAGGAAAATAGACAAAAAATCAGGTATAATATAATATTCAGTATATAAATCGAGAAAAAAAATATTTTATTTAACACATTTATTATTATATTTTCATTTTAAGTAGGTATGTACCCATTGGGTTTTGAAGAGGTTGTCTCTTTTTGAGGTATACGCTCACTTATTTTATTTTATTTTTTTAAACTTTTATTATGATATTTACAACTGTATTAGTATGAATACATCAAGTAAATGTGTACACAGGAATATTATCACATGAAACACGCTTGTTGAGAAACTACCCATTGGTAGCACTGAAATAATTTGTCTACATGTAGAGATCACGAGTCCAACTTCTTTTCAGACGCCTCGGAGGGTTATCAGGAATCGAAGAGGAAGCAAGGTTAGAAACAAGAGGAATCGGATGGTTATTAAGTTTATTATGGAAGGATAGGTATCTGGATTTGGCCAAATCGGAAAAATATGGAACATTGAGGTCTTTATGGATTATTTTATTTGTGACAAAGTAAGGAGCATTGAGGATTTTACGAAGGATTTTGGATTGTAAAGATTGGATACGAGAGGAATTTGATGGTTTAGTGGACGCTCATTTATTGAAATATTACTTGTGGAGTATACGTGTATCTTCAAGGTTTTTAAGTATGGATGTCATACACAACTAGGATTTTTTTTATTTTTTTTTTTAATTAACACTATTATTTTTTGTCATTTAACATTTAATTTTTTAGTATAAGTATATTTTCAAGTTTTTGGTATACGAAATTTATTTTTCTACTCTCCTATCTGATCAGCTGTTCAATTTTAATTTATTTATTAATACAGATGACCATCAAGGTTTGGTATCAAATCCTATTTGGTCAGTATACATTTTAATAAATGTGTGGATATGCAAAGAAGAGATTTCTTCGAATTCATTATTTTTTTTTCATTTACCTAAATCCTACATTGTGTTTTTGTAAAAAACCTTTTGATCTTTCTATTTTTCTCTTTACTTAAGTTTTTCAGTAATGATACGTCATCCTCTGGTTCGAATCCTATTTTTTTGCTGTATTTTTTACATCTAAACAGCAATGTCTTCTGGCGCTTAACAGAGTTTATAGTTGTTTAATATAACTTCCTGGAGCTTTCGGGATAAAGCTCTCTCCCACCCCCAAAACGGTCAAAATATAACCATATCTTATAAAAAAATATATATATATTAAAAACTACCTCCTAAAGTATTAGTGTTCGTGTAATTACATTTAATAGGACTTCAAGAATCACTTGAACCCTATTTCATATTGGTAGTTAATTTCTTTTTTTCAAATTAATTATCGTTATATAAAATCCTGGATCCGCCAGTGCCTTCCTCTAATGCTTTTATGCAACGTCCCGTTTCCTTCAGTGTGTATTTGGATGCCTTGATGTTCTCTAGTAAATGCATTTATTTTTATCATTTTTTCTTTTCTTTTTACATACAGGCGATCTTTCTTGGCAAGACGTAGGAACGTTAACTGTTTACCTATATTTTAGAGACTAGGGTGTTACTTGTTTGGATTTTTCCATTTATATCATATTTATAATATTTGGTGATTTTCTATGATTTAAATTGGATTGTTCTTAAAAGCTTCGGCCATAGCTGCTAAGCTGTGAGTATGCGATGAAAATCTGACTTTATTATACCGAATGATAACAGTTCCTATATAATAGAGTGTAAATTATTTTAGACAGAACTAGCTGGTTGGTAGTGGGCGGCTAACGGTGCCATATGGGCTGGGGGAAAGAGGGGGAGGGAAGGGGGGGGCAAACAGGTCAGTAGGCCTTCAGGAGATCTCTTCGGCGACCTACATCTACTTTTTACCTCTCGCACCTCCGCTTTTCCCTCCCCACCGCTTCCTCCCTTGACATAACCGTTCGACGGCAGGAAGGTGTTTCCTATCAGTTCTCTATTGTCAAACGTCTTCTGCATCCGTCAACCCGTGAGGCGCAGGTGCTGTCAATTTGTAAAGTTGATACACGGTGGGCCAGACCCCCTTACCGTGCACCCCCCCCACATCCCTATAAATTGCATATCGTTGTGTTCCTTGTGACAATTTATTAAAAAAAAGCCAATGTTCCCACAAAAAAAAGTGAACGAACTGCCCCAAAATGGCGTCCAAACATGGCGGATTGACGACTTTGACTTTAGTTAGTTTTTTTGTTACTGAGAATCAGCATTTGGCTTAATTTCATTATAGTTGGTCTTTTATTAAAGCTGGATAGTCAGAGAATAATAAAACATGAAAAAATATTAAAAACTAATTGGCTTAGGCATTAAAAAAATCGGTAAAGTCAATTTTTTTTACAAAAAAATTTTCAAGTTGAAAATCAAGCGTCGTTTGTAATTAAACGGTCAACAATAATGCAAAACGTGCTGAAATAAAACATCTGGAGAATACATTTCTCTTTCTAAAACACTGATTACTTTTTAAAATATTTGAAGTAGTTCCGTATAAAATGTACTTAAGCGGCAGAAAAGCGCTACTGGCGTGGGTGCCTACAGGCCTCTACCACACCACTCAGTACTCATAAATGGCTTAGTTATAGTGCTATAATAACGTTTTTGTTATATTTTATTGATTATATTAACGAACAAATATTAATACAATAATTTAATTGTAAAAAAATTTTTTTTTTTAAATTTATTATTTTTGTTTTTATTTTTCATTATTATTTTTTTTTTAATTTAACTTCATTTATTCTATACGGAGATCGCTTAAGAAGGCCTCTATTATAAAAATTATAAAATTATAATAATAAAACTTAATTCAAAAATACTTTGCAGAATATCTTGATTTTTTTATTTAATATTTGCAATTTAACATTTTGTTTTATATATTTACTGATTCTTAGAGGTAATTTAAATTGTATATACTTCCCCGGAAATGAGTCATATTAATATCTGTTTTATAAACTAAAATAATATATACCTAATCTGAACTGCTTTTAATGAATAGGTGATGGATTGTTTAGTAAAATTGTTATATCGCTATTAAAAAAAACATTTTTATTTCCTTTATTTTATTCGAAAGTTGGACCATATCATAAAAAATAGGAACTTTTAATATTAAAGTGCATTATTCCCTCTGCACAAATGAAATATGGAAAGGGCGAAGCTATAAGTTCTTCTATGTAACTGGAACTGATTGTTAGTATTTGGTCTCAAAATGAGGGAAAACGCGAAATTGAACCCAAACATTGGAAAAATACATTAAGCGAACGACAGTGCCAAAATTTCGGAAAAGAAAACAAGGATCAGTATCCATTATATGGCTAAACGAATATACAGTAGACAGATGAACAGAATATTTCAAGATGCTGCTAAAAGGGGTAAAAATGCTTGATGGGTTTGGATGATGTTAAGCAGGTTTATTATGGTGAAGAACACTTTATCAGCAAGAAAGATTTGCTCTAAGCAATTGGCAAGCAGGTCTGGAGGAAGTAAACGAGGTTGATAATGATGTTGATGTAATGTAAGGTATAATGCTGATGTAATGTTGATAATGTTGATGTAAACCACTTTATTTTAGATTGCTATTGAAGTTGTACATTGGGACTATCTTCACTTTGAAGCAAGTTATACAGAGGTCTATTGATAAAAGGAAATAGCTCTGCTCCTCTTTAGTGCAATTGCAAAAGATTTTTTAATGAATCTGAAAGGAAAACGAGCTTTTGTGAAAGACTAGTAGATATTCGATCAATCCAAAGTTTGAGGCACTAAGCAGATAGAGAACCATTTTTCTTTCTCTGTGGACTTCTCTATAACCTACCTTAAAGTGAAGACAGTCCCAATTTGCAAATTATGCAAATGTGCAACTTGAGTTTCTCAATCCATATCGCTCAGGTAATCGACAATATTTCTAATTTTAGCTTATACGATTCTTTGGTACTATAAACAATAAGGAATCTCGAATAACATTTCCTAGTATCTCATTTCCTGCAAAGGGACAAAACTACAGTCCTTTCATATAATTTTCTAATACATTTGTAGCCTTTGTACGCACAGCATTTCAGGTTACTTCGTCCAGACCAGCTGACTTGCCAATTGCCTTGAACAAATCTTTCTTGCTGATGAAATGGTCTTCACCATAATAAACCTGCTTAATATCTTCCAAACTGATCAAGCATTTTGACCCCCTTTTAGCAGCATCTTGAAATATTCTGTTCATCTGTCTACTATATATTCGTTTAGCGATATAATGGATACTGATCCTTGTTTTCTTTTCCGAAATTTTGGTACTTCCTTTGTCGTTCGCTTAATGTATTTTTATAATGTTTGGGTTCAATTTCGCGTTTTCCCTCATCTTGAGACCAAATACTAACAATCAGTTCCAGTTACCTAGAAGAACTTATAGCTTCGCCCTTTCCATATTTCATTTGTGCAGAGGGAATAATGCTCTTGAATATTAAAAGTTCCTATTTTTTATGATATGGTCCCACTTCCAAATAAAATAAAGGAAATAAAAATGTTTTTTTTAATAGCGATATATGAATTTTACTAAACAATCCATCACCTATTCATTACAAGTAGTTCAGATTAGGTATATATTACTTTAGTTTATAAAACAGATACTAATATGACTCATTTCCAGGGAAGTATATACAATTTAAATTACCTCTAAGAATCAGTAAATATATAAAACAAAATGTTAAATTGCAAATATTAAATAAAAAAATCAAGATATTCTGCTAAGTATTTTTGAATTAAGTTTTATTATTATAATTTTATAATTTTTATAATAGAGGCCTACTTAAGCGATCTCCGTATAGAATAAATGAAGTTAAATTAAAAAAAAAATAATGAAAAATAAAAACAAAAATAATAAATTTAAAAAAAAATTTTTTTACAATTAAATTATTGTATTAATATTTGTTCGTTAATATAATCAATAAAATATAACAAAAACGTTATTACAGCACTATAACTAAGCCATTTATGAGTACTGAGTGGTGTGGTAGAGGCCTGTAGGCACCCACGCCAGTAGCGCTTTTCTGCCGCTTAAGTATATTTTATACGGAACTACTTCAAATATTTTAAAAAGTAATCAGTGTTTTAGAAAGAGAAATGTATTCTCCAGATGTTTTATTTCAGCACGTTTTGCATTATTGTTGACCGTTTAATTACAAACGACGCTTGATTTTCAACTTGAAAATTGTTTTGTAAAAAAAATTGACTTTACTGATTTTTTTTAATGCCTAAGCCAATTAGTTTTTAATATTTTTTCATGTTTTATTATTCTCTGACTATCCAGCTTTAATAAAAGACCAACTATAATGAAATTAAGCCAAATGCTGATTCTCAGTAACAAAAAAACTAACTAAAGTCAAAGTCGTCAATCCGCCATGTTTGGACGCCATTTTGGGGCAGTTCGTTCACTTTTTTTTGTGGGAACATTGGCTTTTTTTTAATAAATTGTTACAAGGAACACAACGATATGCAATTTATAGGGATGTGGGGGGGGTGCACGGTAAGGGGGTCTGGCCCACAGACTATGATACAGGCCAGGAAAATATTCTAAATGATTCGAGAGGAATCAGTTAAAGAGAGATTAGAAGATGAATTATTCTTCATCACTTATCATTTAAATCCGGTATAGTGGCGAAGGAAAACATACGCTTATAATAACATTTATCTCAGACTACAGAAATACCGAACATCCATAAACTAAACTGTATATAAATGTCTAAAAAAATATTTTGATCAGTTATTGATGAAAACCAATTGCTTCAAATTCACTTGTAAAAATGAAAACAAAGTTAACTAAATTATAAAGAGAAATGTGCGGATTCACCTAATCCTTGATCCAAACTCTCAACTTATGCTGCCATTTACTGAAAATAAAACATAAAAAACAGGGATGACCAGTAGGGATGGTATGGTTAGATGCACCATCAGAGTGGGACACAATTTTGACGGGGTTATGAGTTTCTGTAGAAAATCATAATTTTATTGATATTGAATATCTAATAGTTGACCGTTGCATTATGAAGGAAGGAGATGGTCCGGGGTGGCGGTCATAAATAGCCTAAATAGTGGCAGAACTATTTTATTTAAAAGCCAAAGGTTTCGACCCGACTTTGCAGGTCTCCTTCAGGACTAGAACGGACGATACACAAAAAGACATAGAGAATTGTGGAAGTTACATAATACTTAGACAAAAATTTATAAACAATGTGAATAAGCTTATTAAAATTATAAACAGTAAGTGCATTAAAATATAAACAGAGTTAGCTAAGTAACAAGATCCTAAACTGAAGTAAATAGGATAGGCCAAATAGTGGCAAAAACTATTTTATTAAAAGCCAACGTTTCGACGCTTTTGTATCTTGTCCGTTCTAGCCCTGAAGAAGACCTGCGAAGTCGGGTCGAAACGTTGGCTTTTAATAAAATAGTTTTGTCACTACTTAGACTATTTATGACCGCCACCCCGGACCATCTCCTTCCTTTATAATTTTATTGAGTTTCAATATGGAAGAACTTTTAAACCACAGAACAAGATAAAATATGAAACAGCATGGGTAAAGATAAAGTTCTCTAGTTTAAGCAGTTACCCCGACAAGATGTAAGGGTGGATGTAAGTACAGATCTCTGTTACCTGATACTCGTTCTACGTCTGTGGCTTGCAATTAATTCTTCCATCATGATTTGCCAAGGTGACTTAAACAATGTATGTTTTTGATACATTTATCCAATAAAATTCCACATACCACTTTAGCGTACGCGTCAGTGAAGATTATAAAATGAGAATCTCGGTGAAATTTTAACCTTCTTCGATGATTACATCAGTAAAATAAACCTTCGGAATCAAATTGGACAAGCTCTGAATAATAGTCTTCCAAATACCTTTTATGCACTTACACATAAATGCAGAGCAAGTTTGTACTAGATAAATCTAACTTAACTCTCGTGAATGCCCACATGATTAAAACAAGGCCTTACTGTGATTTTATTTAAAAAATTATAAAACTTAATGCGCACTTACTCCACATTACTCAAGCGTGTGAGAAAGAGAGAGTGAGGGGTATTAGATAAATAGATGCACCTGAGGATAAATGAGGAGAATGATCAACTTAAAGTTAAATAAATCAAATTATTTACACCAAATAGTTATTTTGACGGTATATACATATTTATATTTACTTAGAAATAAACTTCTGATGCTTACAATCTGTCATTTATATAAATAATACCGGCAGATTTAGATTATTCTTACGATGAATAGAAGAGGTACGGAACATATGAAGCAATATGTAGAATAATTTAAAACTCTTGTAATAACAATCACACATGTTTACACCATATACTCCTAGCAGACAATATTCATGCTGAATATTTAGAACCGCCAAAGCAGGACTCAAAAGATAGGCACTTAACCCATGGACTTTTTTTTGTGAGTAATCATTCCTTTGAATAAGGAATAGTAGTAATTTTAGGAAGTAAAGCATAAAAAATAATAGGTGGGACTATCATTTTTTTTATTATTGAAATTTACAGCTGTATAAATGATAAATACAACAAGTAAATTTGAAACAAGTAACATGACATGTACGACATGAAGAGAAACTACCGATTGGTAGCACTCCAAGTAAATTTCTATGTTAGAAGGTCCCGAAGCGTTCTTCTTTTCAGAAGCCTCGGAGGATTATCAGGAATAGAAGAGGAAGCAAGGTTGGAAACAAGAGGGTTTGGATGGTTCAGAAGTTAATTATGGAAGGACAGGTATCTGGATTGGGCTAAATCGGAAACATATGGTACACTAAGGTCGTTATGGTTGATTTTATTTGTGACAAACTAGGGAGCATTGGGGATTTTACGAAGGATTTTGGATTGGAGGGATTGGATACAAGAGGAATTTGATGGTTTAGTAGTGCCACAAAGCTCGATCCCGAAAGTCCAAATAGGTCTTATTATAGTAATATATATATGAATATTTTATAAATAGTTGGAAGTTTAGAGAGTTTGTCTAGTAAGTGCTGCCGTAGTTGAAAACGTCGGGCGATTTCTAGTCGTTTCAATCTGGTAGGGGGGTTCCAAGTGAGTCGTTTGTCCAGGTGGAAACCTAGATATCGGATTTGTTCAACAGGGATAAGTGGGCTATTATCATTTTATTTAGAAATCTTTATATGCCTTTAAAACCAACCATCTCCACCAGCCTAAAATTTTAAATCATATACAGACAAGACAAAAAACCTAGTTGAATTCGATAATAAGGGGAACTATTCTATCTTCGAATGTTTATTCGAATACACGATTCAATTAACACAGGATAAACGAAATGTAAAACCAAAATAAATTGAGAAAATGTGTTCAAATTTGTCAAGGCTCAACACTTTCTTGAGAAACCCAGATACTTATAAATTTGATCCTAATACTAAAAAAAATTATATCAGTTAGTAAATCAGATTTAAAAAAAATCTAAGATGTAGCATGTAAGCATATAAACATATTTGTAAAATTAATGAATTGGAACATTTATTATTCATTTAAAATGCCTTTATAATTAACTAATTAGGACGAAAAATGAATGCTAATTAATTTTTATCATCATGAGTGCTCAATGATCAATCAACTTTCAACAGAATATAAACGTGAAATAAAAATACTATTGTAGACTTGATATTGACTTTAGAAGAAAGTAAACACTAAGATTATAGTGGCTTTCTAAACACTCCAGCCCATTACAGCTTTCTAAAAACTTTTATGCCCATTAGATTTGAGATTGATATAAACATGATATTAAAGAGTGGAGGTTATATGCCATTGTATTATAATAATGTATAATTAATATTAAATACATATGTTTAACTGTTAATTTTCATACCATTCTGGAGGTGGAAATAATAATTGTTTTTAAGTTTATTAAAAATACTTTTTATCAAGTATCTTAAAATAAAAAGATCAACCAATAAATAAAAATTTAAATAATAGGAATATATAGGTCATGATAAAATAGTTACGTACCAATTTATACGCCTTAGCTTATCCAGCTAGTCGACTTTTCTTGATCGATTTTAGTTTACATATTTTATTCATTTATATAGCTTATTTTTTTATCAATTTTAATTTTTTTACATCAAATTATTGGGGAGTTTATATTCCCCTATATACAATACGATATATCGTATATATATACTATATATACGATAAATTATATTGTCGCAGGGAGGGACGATATTCTCACCCCTTCAACATTTTTATTAGGGGGGGGGTGATTTCCCCCTCCTCCCATCCCCCTGAAGTCTGCGCCTGAGTTTCTGACAATACCCCTATGTCATCATATTCAGGATCTTCAAAATCTTTATTTTTAATTGCAATACCATTAGTTATTCCAATGTTTTTTTATTTATTTTAACTTTAGTAAAATTACTTTTAGTATAAAGATCAACATGGAAGAACAGATGAGAAGCAGAGGCGGATCCATAAATTGACTATGGGGAAGGGGGAGAAAGATAAAAAAAAAAAAGTCTCTGTATTTGATTTATATTATATTCCTTTTATATATAAACTATAAGTAAACTTACAAAAAATAATACAATCAGTTACATCACTAAACTGTTTCTCTGAGTCATATTATTCTTTCGGGTTTTATTTAGGTGGCAATGACTTACAAAGTATTAGATAACCAGTTATCTCATTATGATTCAAACCATTTTTTGTTTAGAATAAAAATAAAATAATAATAAAATAAAATAAAGAGTTTAGAATAAACATAAAATTATACCAAAAATGAAAATTTTGTTTTATTTTGGCGCAATCCCCCCCTCCTCTGGATCCGCTAATTAAGGATAAATATTGAATCTAATAGTGCATATCGATGTGAAAAATAGATTGAATAATGAAAGAAGAAACAATAAAAATACATACCCATATATGTTTAAAAACCAACAACAAAAGTATAAGTACGTAATACACAAAATTGAGTGTTTTATTTTTAGGTATAAGTGTTATCTTCACAAAAATGTATATTTAAAAAACAATATTTTTATATTAATTTTGATAAATCATAAATGGGTGATAAATATTCAGGACGCAGTCATTATAAAGTTGGGAATAGTGCCAACGTTTCAACCCAAATATGTGGGTCATCATCAGGGCTGAAAATTTTTAAATACAATGAGATAATGAATACGACAGATAATGGTTAATAATAAAACAAATTTAGTTATTGATGATACGTGAATTTTAACTAATATTACAAATGAAATATGTAAAAAGTTATACAAACTAAAAATAATGTATATAATAAACTTATAAAAATTGTAATATTTTCTCTTATTAACCGTGCTTCGAGCACTGAAGGTATTTAAGTACTGACACTTCGGTAGGTAAGTGAAAGGGCCGAGGGAGGATTTCCCAGTTGTGTTTTTTCAGACAACAAACGATAGGTAAACCTATTCCAAGGGGGAGAGAGGTAACATTTCTGTTTGTGGAATTTACTAGTGGATTCAGGATTTAATTTGGGGGGAGGCTCCAGCCCGAAAGATTTTTTTTCATATACATATAACCATAAGTAATTTAAAAAAAAAATAAAGAAATTAATTACTTATATGAAATGGTGTTTAAGTGGTTCTTGAAGTCCTATTAAATGTCATTACACGAGCAAGAATACTTTAAGAGATAGTTTTTAATATTTTATTCTGTAAAACATGGTTATATTTTATCATTTTTGGGGGGGCAGGAGGGGCTTCAGCCCGAAAGTCGCCCCCGTAGATCCGCCTGTGGTAGAATGCAAATAATTTGCTGACTAAATATTTAAGATGTGTACAAGATTTGTGTTGTTTTTTATGGTTACAGAATTGTGACTATTGGCTAGTAATGAAATATTTTGTATTGTAATATTAGTTAAGATTCATGTATCATCAATCACTACATTTTTTTTATTATTAACCATTAACGTAGGCACTAATAAAAACTTTATAATGACTGCATCCTGAATGTTTATCATCCATGATATGTATAATAGTCGACTAACTTCCTTCAATAATTCAAAAAATCATAAATGTTCTGCAATTTTTTAGTGTCTCTTAAGGGAATTTAGAAATTTCCTAGTGTCTAACATCGACATGTTTTTGACCTCTCAGACGCTGAACAAAATTACCTGTAGCTATGTGGAGTGACTTAATTTTTTTTTTAAACTTAGTTATTGAGAAATATATGAATCAATTAAAGATATTTATAAAAGAGATCAGAGAGCACATTCATACCATATTAACAGAAAGACATAAAGAAAACAAATAAATTAATTAAACAATCGCAATATAATATAAACGAATAAGAACAAAATAAAATATTATAAAGAGAAAAAATATATAATAACTTCTTTTTTATTTTTTTTTTTATTGAATAATAATACAATCAGCCACTGTTGGAGGGCTATAAGTATTAAGGCTAGAAGTTCTCATTCATACAGTTATATAATAACTAAATTTAAAAAAAAAAAAAAAATTGAATAAATTACCGAGAAAAATGAAATGTACTTAAAAAAAAATGAAAATAAACATATTAGACTCTGGTAAACTTATATGCACTATTTACAATCAACCAGGGGAACTCCGAACAACTCTTGTCTTCCCACTTATGTAGGGAGAAGCGATGCTCATGGAGATCCCAGCGCTTCTCTGTCAACTACTTCACCGCATTTAATTTTAAGTTATGGTACAATTATAGGAATTAGAGTTGAGATATAAATTATAATTCTTTATTTCATTTTATTTTTAATGTATCCTTAATTATGACTGGACAAAGTCTTACAAACCAACGGAGATTGTCGAAACTATGTGAATAACATGTCACCACAGAATTGTGACAACATGGACAGTCAAATACTATCTACATTATTAGATAATTTTACATCCGCGGAATGGACCGAAGAACCCATATTAAAAAATATATTCAAGATGGCCAAATAGACTTATTGACAACACTATTGTGAATTACGTTCTCATCTCACCAAGTTTTCTGATAACACAGAGAATAATATGACATGTGCGTCCTAAAAAAGCATTACATAAACCTGACAATGTATGCGTTTGAAATACTTCGTAATTTCTATGATAACACTTATCTTATCCGTAAGTTGTTATTTTTATTATATTTTCCATAATGGAGCAGAATTGAATTTCAGTTCCAAAGGCGTGTCACCCCTTAATCCAATGATTTAAAAATTTTAAAAAAAGTTGGATAATTTGAGATTTAAGAACCTACATTAAACTGTTATAATCGTGGTAAAATATTTAACTCAACGAGTTACTAACACTTTAAATTAATACCAATGCCTTTTAAGTCAAGAAATTGAGACCTTATCGATACAATTTTATGTTTAAATAGAAACGGAAATTATTTTTGTGAAGTGACAAATTCGAAACAGATAAGTGAAAAGTTCGAAAAAAAAAGGATAATTAAAATATTTCTGTTCAAAGTAATGAAATTGTGTATTTTTATTGTTAACTAATTTTATTCCAACTTTTAATATATACTAGTAGGCCCGTGCGAAAAATTCGCACAGCATATTGTTATGAAATGCCAAATTAATAAGAAAATGCAACTTATCAAAAGATTAAGACATCAAATGTTACTTTATCGATAAATATAATCCACAAAGCAAACAAAAATTAATTTAAATTTTCATTTTTGTTTGGAACCAACATGTATACAAATTTCAGTAAGCTGTATATTTGCTAAAAATTGTCCGATTGCGATGATTTTTTTTTTCCTTTTGTAGGGAATTTAGCAATCTTTTACTATATAAAATAATTATTTATGGGCATAACCAAGGGAAAAGTGTGTAATTTTTCAGTTATTCGCAAATAAAGTTTATTTTCTTTCATAAGTTGTTTGCCTGAATTTTCTGGGTGATTGGACTATTTTGCCCGCTTGAAGGAGAAGGAAGCCTTCGAAACTGGTGGCTCAATCTTGAGATTTGGTGAAAAATTAACGATGATATGGATTGCCGATCAAAAACACCATCGATGAATAATATAAACTTCCCCTCTCTCGATCATAGAGACATCAAGTCGACGAAATGAGACATGTATTCAATGACAGTACTACAATTAATGTAAGGTTGTATGGATGCGAACCCTATGCCTTGCTTTATCTCAAAATAGTACGTTTTTCGGCTTAAAAACGCAGGATCCGATAGTTCTGAAGGAACTATCCGGGTCTTGCTGTACACATCAAAATCTTTAAGATCCAATTTGTCCCGTATCGATCTACAGACCTACCACCGTTCCAGTATCGAAGCCTAGCAAAATGCTTGTATCGATTTTATTTATTTTAGAAAGAAAAACAAAAGTGGAGAATATGATTCGCTATCCTCCCGTGAAATTCTGAATCCAACGGTACCCCATTCGTGGTATTTGAGCATGACAGGAGCTTATATTTGGTACAAAACCGATTTCGAGCCTTACTGTAATAATATATGTATATGTGTATTAATATAAGATAAATATAGTTTAAAATAAGGTAATAATACTTGATATTAAATCATATATTAGGTATATTTCTCTTGACTGGCGGTTACAATTTTGAAATATATATATATATATATATATATATATATATATATATATATATATTTGAAAAAAAAAGTATATATATATTGCACAATTTATCATGATATTATGAAATATGAGGTTAAGGTACGCCAGCGATGTAAATGCCGAAATTAGTTTACTAATAACCTGTCTTATCATATCATATTACATAATCAATGATATCTTCAATTAACAGGAAATTTAATAACTCAATATCTGTACTATTAAATAAATTATTACCATTGATTTGAAAAACACTATAGTATTTACATATATTAATATTATCTTTATCTATATAAATATTCCACACCTATAAAAACCGAAATGTAATCAGATTCTTCAACGCTTTTTTAAGAAACGTAACCAACAAATCACAAGAAGCGTTTTAGTAAGCCCGATGTATATATATATATATATATATTATTAGAAACATATTTAAATATTTATATTTGTTTAGTTTTTTTAAACAATTACAAATATTTTTTTATTCCGTAATACAAGTCTGAATATCACTAATTGAGAATAATCATAACTGATATTACCTCTGAAATATTAAGAAAATAGTTCTTTTTACATTTTTGTATTTCCGTTATTATAAAAAGTGGGTGATGGTAAAATCGTGTTATGTTAATAAGACACAAGAACATGTTATTGACAAGGTATTTATAAGATTATTCTTAGTTGAAAAGAAAACCGTTATCACCTCCAGAGACATTAACATAAAATATAATATGCCAACTCACATTTCCCGATCATCTACGCTTAAGTCTATTTTTTTAAACAGAAAATATATCAATCTATGTATTTTCAACAGTATGTATGCCGGTATATATATACATATATATACCAAAATTAATTGAATCAATTTGTCACTTCATAATAAAATTAATGTCAAAATCATAATATGGTACGAAAAGTGCGGTATCCATTTTAAAGTTGCTAATTTTAAATTTAATGTTCCTATTTTAAAACTTCCCGATTATATCATAAATTTAAATTATACTCGTAACTGGTTCAATCAAATCATAATATATTACAAAAATAGGGGGAGGGGAGTGTCAAACGTGGTATAATCTGTATATGTACTGAAATCTAAAAAATGATGTACTATAGGCGAAAAGTCCAGAACCGATTTACACATCATTTTTTGAAAAATTGTCCACGTTGTCTTGAGGTGATCTTAAATAAATTTTTGATCCAACAAGTCGAAATGAAGTTTAAAATATTTTTAAGGTATTTAGAGAGATTTCTGTGTATACATAATAATTTTGGTTCCTAAAGTGGTACGTACAATGTAAAATTACTTTTACTTAATTGTACCAAATGTATAATACAAAATTAGGACCGAACACCTCGGATTTGTATTGTAGTGTCGTTAAATTGTCACCTAAATAACAAATTATCGCTCATCGCACAAATACAGCCAAAAGAAACCGAGAAAAAAGATAACGAAATATAAGATTCGAAACATAACTTATTCAAAGGTATTATACATTTTTTTTCGATCATGAAATAGAAAAAGAAATAAACACTTGGACCTATACACAACCAAAATTAAATCTCCAACTCGCCAAATTCACCAAAGATAGTACATTACCTGCAGATTATAAAGAAAAAGAGAAAATTAAATCTCCAACTCGCCAAATTCACCAAAGATAGTACATTACCTGCAGATTATAAAGAAAAGTTCCACAAAATAAATTCATCTACTGCATCAGCCTTGGTTGTTCCTGTGATACTACCTATAAATATAAATTACATCATCTTTGTAGTGTTTACACAGCAGAAATTAACGCCATCGCAATGAGTCTCCGATACGTCAGAAGTCAATTGCAAGTGTTGTGGTATCGGATTCCCTAAGTACTCTGAAAGCCATGAATAACATGTATCCAGATTGATAGCGTAGGTCTTATAAAAATGCTTCATGGAGCTGGAACAACGGCACATTTTGTCTGGTCACCTGGCCATATAGGCGTTAAAGGAAACGAAATGGCTGATAGAGCAGCAAAAGAAGCTCTCTTCCAGACCGTGATAAAGCCTTTTTGACATCATCTGAACTTACACGACCTCTAAGAGACACCATATCCCAAGAAAGGAAAAGGCGATGGGACAACAGCGCACATAGAAAATTAAAGACAATAAAGAAAGAGGTGCAACAGCTCCAAACGCAGCAGTCGTAGAGAAGAAGTCGTCCTCAAGCGGCTGAGGATCGTATACACCAGACTGATAAACCTCCACCTCATAACAAAAGGTCATATCCCTAGATGCCAAAAGTGTGATCATACATTAACTATAAATCATGTTTTAGAAGAGTGCTCTTTTTACACTGCAAGGTTAAAAGATCTTGGAATACCCCAGAATACATCAGCATCCATGGGAAACCAGGAAGAAATCATTACTAAAGTTATGAAGTTCCTACACAATGAAAGTGTTATGAAACATATATGACAAGTTTGTATCTAATGATAATTTGCAGATTTTTGTTTTAATTTTAAAAGCTTTATTCCAATTCATTTATTGTTTTGTCGCTATTTATCCTTCTTTCAAGTTTATTTATTTATCTATTTTATTTTATTATTCTAAGTGTTTATTATTATCTTCGTTTATTTATTTTATTCTATTAATTCTTTTTTACCCATTTTTTATTTATTTATATTAATTTTTGTACCAACCACCTATCCAATATAAAAGCAGTGATATTTATTTGATCGGGCGCTGATGATCTAGATGTTTTGCTCCTAGACATCAAAACAAACAAACAAACAAAACAAACATTTTTTTTACAATAATATTTTTAGATATTAGAGATTGATCACCCAAAAATATTACTTAAAAATTATTAGTTAAATAAAGGAATGATATTTATTAATAAATAATTTAAACCAATTTTTTTCTCTTTGTGCATAAGGTGTATTACTAAAGAAAGTGATTGTGACTGAACTTTTTAGAACGATATTTTAGACGTTAATTATGTTTAAAGATTTTATATTAAAAAGGTTTAAATTGCCTTTTAGTTGTTGGTCCTGTTGATGAATGCAATGTTTGCCTAGCTACATCTAAAAACATTATTTTATGGTGGATAGTTTACGTCTCTCAAAATTTTCGCAGATTGAAGTTTTCGCACCGAAATAGTTCAACACTGCTCAAGTGAAAATTGCTGAACAATGAAAATAAATCTAGGATAGGTATTTATGTAAAGCGTTTTAATTAGGATAGGAATAGTTAAGGGGAGAGTTCATTGGCCCAACATATTACCACCTATACGACGCCAACTCTCCAACTACCATTCCATTAAGGCATCACAACTCTTGCCAATATTTATCGTTATTTTATTCGGCTATTATCTAATATTTATATTAATATTATTATACAGAGTGCGTCGGGAGGTACGAGGCAAACACTCAAATTGGGTTGGTAACTTAAAAAAAAAAAATAATAATATATATATATATATATATATATATATATAACTTTTATTTTTAACATTCAGTTTTATAATTCATTACATTATGAGCAAATATAAATAGGCAGTGATGATTGTTTTATTTGTTAAAGATTTCTTCCTTTGAAAATGGCCTAAGGGTTGCAACGTTGGTGTATAAAGAAAAATAAACAAAGCCTGTTGTGATTAAATATGTGTTTTTATTATTAATATTAAGGTAAAGTCCTAACCTACAAATTTGAATACATATATTTAGTTAAAATATTTACTATTTATTATTAGCAATGAGAAAATTCGGTACGTGACTTCAATAAATTAAAACGTTATAAGGTTTTAGTTATTAAACATTGAATAAAAAAAAAGAGTTAATCTAACAAACACAACTTTAATGGTCTTTCGGAAAAAAGGATTGGGTATTACTGAGAGGATAATCAGAAGAATGGCTTATTCCGGAACAGACATTCATTATAGAAGGAAGGAATAGTCACAAAGCTTCTTCTCAAACCAAGATCCCACTTGGTCAAGGATCAAGAAGGGTATGAATTTAGAAGAAAATCAACCCACCTCGCCATTCCTAATCCTCAACCTCTTCTTCCACCCACACGTTATTTATTTCAGGAGGATCAGGTACTATTTCAGCTTTCCTAAAAGGGATGCCTTTTCCTCCTGTTTCCTGGGAGACCGTCAACTTCAAATAGTTCGAACCCTGCAGGCATCACCAGGGGTGCCAAGAAGGGAATAGGCGATGAACGCAAGTTGCGCCATCACACATCATGAGGTGGGCATATTTTGCCGGGATTTTGAATTTTTGATGGAGGCACATTTCAATGGGGTTATGAATTTTCGAAATGAAAAGTTTCAGAATAGGGAACAAGGAGAAGATTAAAAAATAGGACGCAGCAATTGTAGTTGTGTATGATCTACGATTTTTCTAATTGTACTTTCCCTTGCTCTGTTTTTATGAAAAGGTGAGCAATGCAATGTCGTGGAAAGGGGAAAGGGTAGGTTCTTGAGCCATCGACCTTAGGGGGGGAGAGTACCCCTGGGTATCAACACTACCAAGCACAGGTGGTTCTAGGGAAGAAAAAAAAGGAAAGAAAATAATTTTTTAAAAATTATTGCAGTAGAGATCTCACGAAGTCATCCAAATAAATATTAAAAATAAAAATAATATAATATATAATTATAATAAACTAAAAATTCGTTTTTATGTTGGAGACTCATGGCTTCGTTCTTTGGATTTTGTCATTTATAATATATATATATTTATTTATATCCAGTATATATACATATATAATATATATAATATTCGTTAGGTTTATGTTGTAAGTCCAAAGAAAGAATCATCAAAAGTTTCTAAATTGTGTATTTTGATGTACAACTTTATGATAAAATAAGATTCGGCTATAACCTTAAACATTAACCAAATCAATTTTGTATGTTTCTTCAAACAAATTTTTGTTAACATTTTTTTGAAGAAACCTTAACTCGTCTCACCCTCTTCCACCCCTCCTCGCACTTCTATATATTTTCTTCAATGATTGAAGGATCATATTTTCCATAACCGTTTATCGTTTCCATCCGAAGAACATTATACAGTTTAATAGGTCTTGTAAATTCTTATTTACCGGTCCCTCGATGTTAGTAGCGAACTGAGTTATTTTGTTACGGAAAAATAATAGCCATTTAGGTTTTGTTCATGAAACGGAGAAGTAAAAGTTGACGTTGACAATCATGCTGCCTAATTTTCTACAAGGGTGGAGTTGGAGGGAACGCCAGTTTGGAAACGCCTATCCTATTCTAAACTGAAAAACAATAATATTTGTCTTATTATTTTTTATTCATCATAAAACATTCATGTAGAGGAGATCATTGAATATTTATAATATGGTAAATCCTAAATTGAATGTTCTGTCTTGATTCCAGGGGAATCCCGACTGGTTGCCGCCGTATGTTGGGGTTTTGAATTTGCCAGGAAAACATCCCTGGGAAAGCTATAAACAAATAAAACGCATATATAGCCGGCTTGGAGTTACGCAACCAGGCAAGGTCAATGCTGCAAAAACCGGACGGGCACGTGAGTCCGACTCACATGTCTTCGGTGACGTAAGGCCGTGGATAGCGGTACTCACGTGGTGCTCTCTCAAAGGGTTACGGCCTATTTAGGCACTTCAACCTTTGGTGTAGGTATGTATATCCGGGGGGCACCTCTCAAGAAACTTGCAGCCCCATCAAGAAATGCTTGAAAGGAAATTAGTTCGCGCTTCATCTTATCGGAACCTGATCTGATTAATTTAATAAGATACTAAAAATTCATGAATACCCTTTTACTTTTCAATTTAATAGTTAGATAACTTGGTAAGATAAAAATGGCCAACAAAATATTTTAGCCGTTTGGTGTAATATATAGGTATAACCTCGTTGTTTTGACATGGAGTTGGAGGTCATGCCAAACTACCCAATATTTTTGTAGGTCCCCTTTTTTCTCGATTTTGTGTTCAAATTATCTTACGATTTAAGTGTAAAGCAAATGGGTGCTCATGAATTATTAGTACATCATTAAATAGCCAAAATTTACCGATCTTCAGATTGAAAATTACCATAGTTCCGATAATTTTAGTGAATAAAAATGTTGTATGTTACAACAAAGTGAAGCGATTAACGAAGTTTTTGACGAGTGTTAATAATTTGGTAAAAAGGTGTCTGTACCGCGGTCTTATATAAAAAATAAATAAAAATATTGGAGGAAGTTGTTCGACTGTTCTACATATCGTGGGCGACAAATATTCAGGACGCAGTCATTTTAAAGTTTTCTTTAGTGACGACGTTTCAACCCAAAACATGTGGGTCATCATCAGGGCGAGTTTCGAGCACAATATTCGAGTGTCCTGAATATTTATCACCCATGATAAATAAAAATAAAAATGTATTGGTCGGTAATAGAATAACAAGGAAATAAAAAGATAAAAAGTATGAAAGAATATTTCACATCATCATATTCATTTTCCCTCTTTCCTATCTTAATTATTTATTCATATAAGTGATATTAACTTATAGTAATTACTAAATCTCATAATTTTCTGTTTTAATACTTATTCGTTAGACATTTATGTATTATTTTATTTTATTATTATGTGATATTTACTTAATAACTTCTTATATTTTATTAAATAATGTTTTATTATTAAGTTAGTGAGATGCCTCTGGATTGGTTTTCGCAATATGATTCCAAAAACAACAAGGAGCTTCTTTAAGGAATAACTGTTGAAGTTGGGGAGATTGAGAACACGTTATTCTGGACTCCTTGGGGATCATCAATTATCACTTCTATAAAAATCTGCGTTGTTTAAGTGAGGATATCTATGATTATTTATTTATTCATTTAATTTTTAATATTTATATATACATTTACGCTCTCATATTTATCTAATCATATATTTTTGTTTATATTCATAAATCTATATTGGTTGATTTTTTTACATTCCTGAAGTTATATTAGTCTCACCCAAATATGATTTGTGATGTGAAAAGGGATAAAAAAATAATGTATCTATTGGTGTTACGTCCAAAACGACATTGATCAGTACGCTGGGTATTAAGCAACACTACGTAGAACGGACTGCACTACTTTCAATAAAGTATTTCTCTATAAATATTACGATATTATATACGGTAATAAATATACTTATTTCATTCATAAATTATCATTTTTATTTTTCATTACTTACACATGTTTGTTTGATTTATTATAATTCTGTTCTTACTTTCTAAGTGTTTATATTTTATTATGGTCTAGACATAATGTTATATATTATCATGTCTTACCATCATATATAATACTTATATATTTTAATTTATCCGACTATAACTTACTTATCGTAATTTTTCGATCACACCTCATTATTTAATTATTAATATTATTTACTATGGCATTTATGTGGTTGGATGTCAAGGTGTGAGGTACAGACTCTGGTATTTTTTTATTTATAACATTTTTATATAAGTATATTTTGGAGTATGTGTAATTTTTGTCTTCTCTCTTATTACTTCCAATCAGCTGTTAAATATAACCTTGATTCACCGTTTTATGCAACCTCCGGTTTCCTTCAGTATGCTTCTGGATGGCTTGTTATATATGTGGCTTAGCATATATGTGATCTTGTTATGGCTCGGAATTTTTCATTTATATCCTGATTATTATTTACGCATACATATTTGATTTAGTCATTACCACTTTCATACTTTTTTTTTACCGTTATACTGTGTTTCTTAATATTTTCCTATCGAGTTTTATCTTAGCCCTGATGTAGGCCTAAAACTTAGGCCGAAACACCGGCACAGAATAAAATAAGAATCACCTTAAACACCATCCATATGCTACATATTTCATCAACTACACATATGCCTACCTTGATTTCATTCAAGTCGCATTGTTCAGAAAAAAGTAAATGGGTATAATGTAAACTGGTGGGAACATGGACTATAATTTAAAAAGAGAAAATATCGCATTTTTTTCTAAAAGTGTTTGATTCAAATCACTTATAGAAGCAAATATAGACAAATGAAAATTTTTCACTTTTGGGGGGTGGGAGGGGGAGGTTCAGCCACAAAAAGTTTTATCTTGAATCCACCAATGCTACCTACGATACCAAATTAACATTTTTTTTAATTTAAATCATATTAACAGTAATAATAATTTACTGCTAGCAACATTAGAAAAAAATATACAATGAAAAAACCATACATAAATTAATAATAAAGGTTTTACAAAGCACCCTTACAGCTCTGAATACCTATGACTTCATAAGTCTATTAGAGTTGCATGTCCTTAATTCGATTTGTTAATCTCCAAGTGGACATAAATCGAAATAGAATTTCGATTTATGTGAAATAATCTAGGATATTCTATCACTATGATTGCCACATGATTTAGATTTTATAACAGCTTTCCCATCTAACCCGATACACATCAATTGGGTAGAACTTTGTGCTCATATATGTTTTCCCGAATAGTGATATTTTCCTTGTTCACAAAACTGACTTTGAAAAGAGCGCAGTCAATTAATATTTATTTATTTTAATTGAAGGAAGTTTGTCGACTGTTCTACATATTATGGGTGATAAATATGCAGGAAGCATTCATTATAAATTTTTTATTATTTATTTACATGTGGGCCATCATCAGGGCTGAAAATTTTTAAATAGAATCAGAGATATAATATTATATGACCGATAATGGTTAATAATAAACTATAGTGACTGATGGTACATGAATCTTAAGTAATATTACAAATAAAATATGGAAAAAGTTATACAAACTACAAATAAAAATGAAGAGAAGAATAGTTGGGGTGCTCAGTCAAAAAAGGAAGGCAAAAAATAAATTATAATATTTATTTTTTACATATGCCGACGTTTCGACCTGAAGTTCACTTAATATTAATAATAATTTCTTCCCTCCTTCCTTTCATTCCTTTTCTCTGTTGTTAACTCTTTATTATATTATACATTGTCTGTACATCTTGATAGACTTTACAATATCTCAATTTTCTATCTAACTACTCCATTCTCAATGTTTTTAATTTTACTATTTATTTTATTTTCATTTCTTATATAACTTTATATTTCTTTTTTATGTTTTTACATTTTATTCTAAGATTCCCAATGTAACACTTTTGTCACCCCTTTTTGATTATGCATACTTCATCATTCCACACTATGTAACAGTTTTTATTATTTATCTCTTAGTTCTTAGTCATTATTCTAACAATTTCATTTTACTTTATATCTATCTATTTTATTTTTCTTATAAATTTTTTTTTCTCATTTTTTATCATCTTTTTTACCATCATTACTTATGTTTCTCATACCTTGTTATCTGGTTATTTTCTTAGCCCTGATGAAGGCCTGAACTTCAGGTCGAAAAGTCGGCATATGTAAAAAATAAATATTATAATTTATTTTTTGCCTTCCTTTTTTGACTGAGCACCCCAACTATTCTTCTCTTCATTATCCACGACAGTCAACCAATTACCAATTACAAATAAAAATAATTTATATTGTATTGTAATATTTTCTCTTACTAGCCGTGGTTCGAGCATTGAAGGTATTATGACTGAAAGGGTCGGGGGAGGATTGGGTTGAAACATCGGCACTAATAAAAACTTTATAATGACTGCGTCCCGAATATTTATCACCCACAGTTATTTTTTTTTATGAAATAATATATTAATTAAATAAATATTGATAGTCAAGTATAATTAGGAAAGCAGATGTGTTACATTGTTTCATATTTAAAATTTTATTTATATGTACCGGTATTTTCTTTTTTTCTTCCTCTCACCCTCTTAAAAAAAAAATTGGTAAAGATCACCATGTCACATATTTTTATTTGTTTATAGAGCCGATTTTCTATTACTTTGAGCTATTAAAATTTGTTAGTGAGTTATTAAATCATTTAATAAACAAATGGACCAGGTGTTCTTTACCTCCGGGGCACAGATATATTATAAAAAATTTTTATGATGAGTAGCTCTAATCTATAAAATCGAGAATTCCGTTTTCAAAACAAGACAAAGGAAAATATCAACGATATTACAGATAGCGACAATGGGCAGGGATTACCCTCAATGAAAAAGGGTCAAGCGATAAAGGAATTCGCTGAAAAGGGAATATCCGTTCAGTTCGGCTATAGGTTGCAACAAAACACTATCACGCAGATATTAAATATTATTCAATATCTTTTCTTATGTTAATATGTGAGCAATAAATATAAACCAGTTAAATTGTATTGTATTTGTATTTATTATTATTTTTTTTTTTTTTTTTTTTTGATTCTGGTTTATTTTATTTTTGACCTGACCACTCGAATTCTCGAATTATTTTTAAAGTATTATTTAAATGTTGTCCCGTTCTCAAATGTTCTTTCTCAGCACGCCACATAATAAACATAAAAAGTATTTTATTGTAATTTTGCAGATTATCACGTATAATATGAAATAATTTTTAAATAATATTAACTAAATTATAAAAGTAGACACCTTAGTTTCTAATTTGATCGCCGCACACTGGGTCGAGTTAACGCTACATTGGAAGAAAAAACAAAAGTTAAAATTTGGAAGTTTGATTAATAATGCCCTGATGTGAGATAATAGGAGAAGAAATAAACCCCATCTTTTTTTATATTTAGAGCTGCTCTCCCGGTATTTTTTAGAGGTATTTGCAAGGCAGAATTAGGTACTTCTTGTGAATCCTAAGACATCTGAAACATCGGTTTTTATAAATAAACTTTGTCGTTCTGACGTTTCAAAAAACTACAAGCAGCATTGCTCCATTTCGGCCGAAATCGCTCAAAAAACTACTTAGACCCTATTGTTAACAAAGGTTTGAACTTCTAAAAACAGTTTTCAGACCTTGCCCCAAACGGCAACTCTGGAAGTTACTGAGAATTTAACACGCGGGAACGTTAAATTTAGAGTGACTACCATTAAATTTTATTTATTTAATTTTTTTTTTTACTGTCGTATTCCAGTTACCACCGACCCAGCTTTTGACTAAATAACATATAATTGTCTATACTGACCAAATTATAAACATATCACGAGTTTAACAGCCAAGTTTTAAAAAACAAAAATAAATAAAATAGTTTTTTATTATTATTACATACATGTAACTTTATATATTTTTATTTTAGTATAATATGTCGTTATGAAATAGGTAATAAATTATAAAATATCCAAACAAAGTAATGTTTACAATACAAACTACAAGACATGAATTTTAAACAATTTGTTGGTATCTATCGCAAAAATGTTTTCAATATTTATTTTACGTGAAATACTTATACTTGCAATATTCATGTAGCATGAAATAATTATATTGTACAAAACACTTATTTAGCGCATTAATTAAATTTAGACCAATAACATTAAAATATATTTTGTTCATAGAATATTTATTTTAAAGAATTAAAATGAAAATAGGACTGTTTATCACATTTCAAAATATTGCTAACATTTGAACAAATACAATATTTTACTTCTGATAGTAAAAAAAAAAAATAAAAAAAATAACTAAGTATATCAGTTGACAAATTGAACTTCTAGTTCTTATAGATATAGTCAATGGATTGATAATAGCGGAGTTATTTTTGAAAATGAAAGATAAGACAATAATTGAACAAAACATGAACCATCAAATGAGTAGTTGCTTAGAGGGCTATATTTATCGTTTGGAACCGCTGAAATCAAAATAATTATGATTATCATCTAATTACACATCCGATGACACACATGTGTTGAGGAATAATTTTAATAAAAATATTTTAAACTTTATCAATGGTGAAAGTTTAAATTAACACAATTCTTTATTTAAATACAAGAATATTTCAAAACTACAAAACTTTTTCTAAGTAATAATCCCGACATTTATCTCGTTAAAGGAGATAAAACTAAGAAATCTGGTGTTTCCACTTACACGACTCTCCTACTTATTTCAGAAGAGTTTTTATATCTTTACATATGACCATAAAGAAACAAAAAAAAAAAGAATTAGGTTAATTTTCCTGAAAATTGATCAAAGAAAAGATAAGAGTACAATTTATCGTAACGTACGTAGTTATAAACGTATAGATTCGTCGAAAACCGATCACAATACTTTCCTTACCTCGTATAGGAAAGAAAGTAATAAATTAAAACATGTGTAGAAAATAGAATACGCTGTATCATCGCTAATACTGGCTCGATTCCAATGTTTTTTTTTTTTTTTTTTGTTTTGTTGGATATTTAATTACCTTTCAAAAGTTTTATTATAAATTTTACCATAAAATATATACTTAACGAGTTAGGCCCCAAAACATTTTTCTTTTCTTTATAAATGTTTTTTCTGATTTTTTTCGGGAATTTATTCCATGTACGAAAATTGAAAGGACAATTATTAGAACATTTTCAAATTTTTTCAAGTTTCATCAAAATTTTTAGAGCCGTTTTCGCACTACAGTCTATAGAAAAACATGTTTTTCATTTATTGCGCAGCAGCTATTGCGCATGGAGCATCCAATTTGTATCACAGGCATCAGTAGTTAAAACCCTGCAAAATAAAGAAAGAAGCAAAAAAACCGGTTGACTAGTTCCCGAGAAAATCTTGGCACAGACATACAGACAGACCAATGGCTAAAAATGTGTTTTTCGGACTCAGGTGGCTCTGAAACGTATAGATCCGTTGAAAACCGCATATCGCAAATGTGACCCGATCGCAATACTTTCCTTACCTAGTATAGGTAGGAAAGTAAAAAAGTAGTATTCATACAAGAACAAGATAACAAAAAAGAATAATATAATAACAAATAAAAGTAATAACAATACCTATATAAAAGTTTTCCCAGGTACTGATCTGATTTAAGTCATCTTGAATATGTATCTACATAGTTTTTTCACCTTTAAATATTAAAAAAAAAAAAAATTTTTTTTTTTTGCTTTTAGTAATTGGAGAATAATTCGGAACATTTTTTCTAAATGTATGAGAAAAGCTTAATGAAAATACATTGAGAAATCGAAGAAGTCAGGAAAATAGATTGAAAAGAAAGATAAGTTTTCATTTAACTGAAAACATTTGTCATAAAAAGTAATTTTCCCCAATAACTAACATAATGATAATAATAAGCCTTATTTTTCCTTCTTTATACAATTTAAATAAACATTTGAATTTAAAATGTTTGGTTCTTTGAGAAATATTAAATCTTTAGTCGCTCCTAATTGTATATAAATGTAAAATAGTATTATATATTTATGTTGAAATTACAAATTATACATGCATATTTATAATTTGTAATTTCAATTAATTGCTATATTCTTATATTTAATAATGTTTAGTTATTATTTATTTACTAGTAAAATAAATTAATATTTGCAGAAATATGTATTTTTTCATTATTCAAATACAAGGATTTTTAATGAAACATAATTTAATTCGATAAATTCTAAACATGAATGTTTGTGTTTACAAAAGGTCTTGTGAAAAATCTTCAAGGTAAGCCGTTCTACTTAATAATAAATATATTTAAAAATGTATTATGACCATTAATATTATCGCGATCCTATACTCAGGAAACGTGTCGTTGACAAGACATCGGTCATTGACTTTAATGACGTGCGTTGACAAATTTTGGCATTCATTCGCTGTACAGTCAAGAAAATATTTTGAAAATTTTGAAGCTATTATTAACATCTAATATTTATAATATATGTATAACATACATATATGAACATAGTGAATTATGCCAAATACATTTAATTGCTTATTCAGGCCTATATTCCGTATAAATAATACAATACGCTGTAGTATATTTTTTATACGAATTTTTACAGTTCTTGCAATCATAAAGACATATTGCATAAAGTGAGTAATATATATTAATACTGTATTGGTGTTATATTACTTTTAGTCACATTTTTTTTGGGGGGTTGAGTGTTAAAGTCATATCTTTTTTAAAAAATCTGCTTGTATCTCCATATTATCAGCGTAAGAAAACATTAAAATTAGTTTAAATTTATTTATATAATTTATTTTTCATTTCAATTGCTATATTAAAAGCGGTATTAAAAAAAAAAAAATTAAGAAATTCTTTATTTTTTTTTGCTTATTTCCAAAAATCACTGATTATTTCAATAATAATTTTTAAAAAAAGATACTCGGATAGGGCCGCTTTTGGAACGAATTTAAATAAGTTTTAATAAAGTTTACTTCAAGGCCTGTTTTTGACATTAAAAAAGAAAAATGATTGAGTTCGGTTTGAAAAGAAAAAATGGTGGGGGAATAATCTTTAAAAAAATGCACTATAAACAATCAACTTTTTGTTTGCAGTAATTATACAATACAATTAATTCATTTTTAATTGTCATTAGAATATAAAACAGTTGAAAAGGCTTTTGATTGTTTCATTATATTCTTCAAAAAATAATAATAATAAAAAAATAAACCCGTTTTGGAAATAAACTTATTTCCACATCACTATTTAAAAATATTTAGGTTATTATTTAAAAATAATAGTTTCATCGAATTCATTGCTTTTTACGTGTGGATTTACAAATCTACTATTGTTCACTTTAAAAATAAGCGATTCACCATAATAGCTTACAAATAAATATTTCAATGGTCATTAACGATTAAAGAATAAATGTAATAGTATTCGTTCTTCTTAATAAATTTTACACATTGTGAAATATGGGAAAAAATAATGCTTCTGCTAATTTAAACTTTAAAAAATAAATAAACCTTGTATTAGTTTCGTATATAATCTTTTTTGGGATTAAAATCAATCTTTCATCTTCTTGAGATCCATGTTTTTTTTTGTTTTTTTAATTAAAATTCATTAAATCAATTTATGGTTAACGTTTATACGAAAAGACCTCTTTTAATTCCACAGTTTTTATTATATAAATAAAAACTCTTTTTAACCATAATTTTTATTGTATCTATAACGTTTCGGCCTTAAAATACATTTCCAAAAACCTTACAAAAAAAATTACAATATACATTAAATCATCATTAAATATATTTTTATATAGTTTAATATGACAGCAAATGTTTAGATAAAATTATATATATATATATATATATATATATATATATATATATATATTTGTTATTTATTATTCTTTTTACATCCACAAACACTTGAGCCTTTTTTTCCTCTCATTTTTGTCAAAAAAAACCTTTTCTGTAAATAGATCCATCTCTTACAATGTCATAATTCAACAAATTTATACAATTACCTCTCTCTCTCTCTCTCTCTCTCTATATATATATATATATATATATATATATATATATATATATATATATATATGCTGTACAGTCAGTATATATTTGGTTATGTATATAACCAATATTTCATTAAAAATAATTTTGGATATAAATTTATTTTATAACAGAAAACTGTTCATTATTTCACTCTTTTTCACTCACACATACATATATTCATAATATATTTTTGTTAAAGAAATAATTTAGAATTTTTTACAAAATAGAATTTATTTTATTTTTTAATAATAAAAAGTTATATAATAATTCAGCCGTTATAGGTCGTTGAGCTAACTGCATAAATCAGTTTAAGACAGTAGACGTGAGGTCGGAGCTACAGGTGGTTTTTCCACCCTCCTACCCTCCCCCCTCTCCTCCTCCTCCCTCCCCACGGCCACAGAAGCAACACGTGTCACTGGCTAATCCAACCCTTATTTTCTCGAGATTTAAACCAGAGAGCCCATTATATCCCTCCCGCAAGGTCAATGTCATTTTTTTTTTCTGTTGCTTTAAGATTTCAGACAACATCCTATTTTGCCACAAATATTATTGCTTTCATTTTATTAATAATTATAAAGTATAATTATAAAAATCGTAGTTCATTTATAATTACAGCTGCTTATTTATATGTTGTTTTTTTTTAAATCTTTTTATTGGTAAATAATACATTTTGCCACACTTAAGGGCACTGAGTACTATAGCTGAGTGAGGCTCATTCATACAATATATACAATACAAAAATTGAAAAAAAAAATCAAATAAATGAAAATATATTTACATAACAAGGCCAAAACAACAAGGAAATGTAACTTGTGAAGATAAAATTAAATAAAATACAGAAATATTTGTATGTATAAATACCAAAAGTATTTTGTATTTTAATTATACAAAAACAAAATACGTCTCAAAAAGTGACGCTTTACATCTAATTCCTTGAAAAATAGATTTATTCTGGCGAGGTCAGAATAGAAGACTGTTATGAGAATAGAAGACAGTGGATACATTTACAAAAATAATTGGGAATAAATTGATTTATCGATTTTCATAGGGGAGAATTTATTCGGTAATTTATTACATGTATTTTAAATACAAAATAAATTAATATTTATATTTTAGTGCCTTGAAAAGAAAATACAAATTTTAAAATGAAATATAAATTTATTTAAAAAAAAAACAACATTTATTTCTTAAAATCCGAAATACAAAACTGCATTTTATTTTGTGTTTTAAAATATTTCAATTGAAAGACTGCCCATATCTGAGCACTGACTTTAGTATAATTCCTTTTCAGATAGCAATTACACAATTATTTAAATTTATAATTAGAAAACATATTAATAACATGTCATAAAACAAATCATAGATTAATAAAATTTTAAGTAACACTGAAATTAGTGTCAACAAATCAAAATAACCTAATTTAAAAAAAATATATAAAAAATAAATGACTAGTCCTATTTGAAAAATTATGTTTGCATTAGATAGTACAATTATTGAGGACGGCATTTATCACTCTACGAACCATAGAAACGGTGGAGCAATCGTTGACGTCAATCAGTGTGAAAAAGCGTCGGCAATTGGGCTTGCAAAGCTTCCCGTACACACTGCGCTCACTATAAATAAAGCGCAGGAAAAAAAAATAACATATTAGTGTCGATTTAAGTGAAGGATGTTTTTTCCAACAGAAAACTATATATTGTCTTGTCTAGAGCAGATTGCAGAGTAAAAAAAAAAAAAATAAGTAAAACCTGTATATACTTGTAACACAAGGGGAAAAACTAAAAATATAGTTTACACAAGGGGTCTCCAAACATTTTGGTCAGCGGGCCACACTAGAACTCCACTAAGTCAAGCGGGAAATGGACTACTGCTAACAAAAAACATGAATTTATCTATATTTAAAAACATTTAGAATCAAAGATTACTTTTTTTTTTTTAATTTATTTTCTGTCATAGTAATGCAGACACGTTTTGCAATAGATTTGTAAAATTGAAACTCCAACATATTTTTTTTATTCATCCAGCAATACTATTTGAAATTATTTATAAATTCAATAAATTTCATATTATATATTTAGGAGAAGACTTCAGTATGAATTACAAAACTGTGTTATTTTAAATAAAATAAACCATACTCCTATTGCAAAGCCAAAGAGGCAGGTTGTGACAATTTTCATTTAATTGTCCATGATTTTGTTAGTATACCAATTAGGTGGAAGAAAATTGGTTTTTATAGTACACTGTACATTTGACTACACATAAACACTAAACAATTATCCGTAAATACAATGATTAACTCATACGAGCAAATTTGAAAAAAAAAACGACCCCACTCCAGGAGCGGCTGTGAAAGTGCTTGGGATTGGTAGTAACAGGATCAAAAATTCAACCAAATGGCCTAAAATAACTTTTAATGTATTTTATAACAAGAGAAATAATATCTAGGGACATTCTAGTCGCTTATAACTAATAAAGGTTAAGGAACACATGGCCGTACCTCGTCCGAGCCGCATCACGAAAGCATGTAGTCCCGCATGTAGTTCGATGAAACCAAACCAACACTTAGGTCAGGTTAGTACAAATCATGTGTTCTATTTTTGCCTTTGCTCGGTTTCATCGAAAAGGTATTTCATACGGCCGTGGTGCGGGCATATCTGTCTCAACATTAATGCACAATAGCATTTATATATAGTTATTATAACAGTCTTCATATTAAAATCAGCCAAAAAGTTAACTAAAGATTTGTGTTTATACATTACAATAACCGTATTTACTTGTGTCACAAGCGTCCCATTTAAGAGGCAGCTACATTATGCTGAACATGAAATAGTTAAATATCAGAGTGGTTTCAGATGAGACAAATCAACGACGGATCAAATCTTCACTCTCCGTCTGCTTCTTGAGAAAAACAGAGAGTATAGAATTAGCAATCACCATGTATTTATGGACTTCCAGCAAGAAATCGACTCTGTAAACAGGAAAGAAGTCTACAAGACTATGATCGATATGCAGATACCTCCAAAACTGTTAAGCTCATACGCGTGACAATGGAAAGTGACCAGTTCTGCGTGTGAATGTTCGGGGATTTCTTAATAATCTTCAACACATTGACGGGAGTTAGTTAGAGCGATGGTTTGGCCTGTCTCGTATTTAATTTGGTTCTTGAGATAGCCGTGAGGAACTCTGGTAATCTGACAACAAGGACACTTCTAAAGAGACTTGTTCAGGTGCTTGAATTTGAGTATGATTTGGACCTTAGTGAAAGGGCACTAGAGTTAGTCACAGGAGGTATAATCTTTGGAAATAGAAGCAGCAAGTATGGGACTCCTAATAAACACGGATAAAACAAAGTATAAGTGAGAAAACCCAAAGCATCATATCCGGGAAGGCTTTGTTCAATTAGGTTCACACAAAATAGAAGTGGTACGAGAACATGTCTACTACATGTCTACAGAATGGCATTGGGGAAGAGATGAACAGGCGTATTATAGCTGCTAATCGGTGTTCTTTCGCACTTCCAAAGGAACTCGTGTCTAGAAACTTGTCAAAATCCTCAAAGGTCAGAATATATAAAGCTCTGATTTGACTTGTCTTAACAAATGGCGCCGAAACTTGAACACTAACAAGGAATCAGAAAATGGAACTGTCCAGGTTTGAACGAAAGATCCTGAGAAGAATTTATGGGGCTGCATGTGTTAACAGAGAATGGAGAAGAAGAACAGACCTGGAGCTGAGAAGTCTATATAGTGACTTAGACGTGGTCGATGTCGCTAGGATGAATCCAAAGGAAATTCCATCTAAAGTCCTATCGAAGAAGCTATTTGGAGCAACGAAGATTGGACGCCCTAGGCTCCGATGGGAAAACGGTGTTGCTACCGATGCATTATCGAAACTTGATATTCGCAACTGAAAGGCAGCAACAGAAAACAGATGATTGGCGGTCAATGCTGGAGCAAGCCAAGACTCAGCGTGTGGATCGCAGAGCCGTATAATAATAATAACAAGTGTCTCCGCAAATATGTCACAACCGCCCCCAATCCACCTCTTCGCAAATAAGCAATACAAAATTATCTACGTATAAAGTAATCACTGCTATTCAACTATTAATGTTTAGCTTATAACGAGGAAAAACAATAATCGCTATATCTGTAGATGTATAACAATGAATCAAAGTAATCAAATCAAAATAGTTACTTTTGTCCGTTAAAAAGTAATGAAGTCCTATACTTGTGTTAATTTCGCGCGATGGTTGATGCTATGCTGTAAAACATGTTCAGACAGGCACAAATTCCCTCACTTACTAATAAACTTATCGGCAATTCCTTATAATAATAATATTCCTTATAATATAACGACTGTAGCAACCGTACCCCGGCACAACCGATCCCAGTATCCCCTAATGATCGAAACGGGAAGTAATGTTACGAAAAATTTGGTCGAAATTATAATTGCTTAAATCTTATATATATATATATGGGGAAAAAACCAAAATGCTAACACGAACCATCAAAACAAATGGCCACACAAAAACTCGACAATTTTTCAATTTATAATAATAAAAAAAAAGATAACCAGTACCGGAGATTTACAATTATAAAATATAAATTAATATTAATAAAACTATTATTATTTTTTTATCTTAAATTTTAAATTTAATTTAATTTTATTGATTTTTCCTCCACACGTGGGGGACTAGATTGGTTCGGAGATTACCTGGCTGATTGCAAATAGTGTATATAGGTATACTTGTATCTAAGATGTTTGTTTTACTTTTGTTTTTACTTACTTATGTGTATTTATATATTTTTTTAATTGAGATTATAAATACATCTGTTGAAGAGTTTCTGGTGTTATTTGTTTACTGTGACCGTTTAAGTCCTTTTTTTTTTTCTATGGGGTGTATCAATTTTACTGTGAGCCACGAACCGAATATTTTGTGTTTTTCTATCGCATATCAACATGTATAGCTTATCCTACTGATTTAACTACTTGTTTATTTTTTATTTATAAATGTTTTGGGCTCTTCAGCAACCTGGGATTTACTACTTATAAATTCGGGCTCTGCTGCTGAAAAATGCAACGAAGCAAGCTTTTCGTATTTACATTCGGTATGTTTATAGTATTGGAGTTCCGAAGAGAGTCAGGGCAAGAAAACTGGCCTCGTATTTATTTCTATGGAGGAATGTTTACATTGGATGTGGTCAACATCACGCACCAACGAACCCAGATAGCCACCCTCCTCTCCCACAGTATGTGAAATATGAAAGGTCAAGCGTTACCTGGACAATCTGATGTCTTCGAATAAATATGTAATCTTGAAATAAAAAAAAAGTGTGATGTTTTTTGGACTGACTTTTCTTCCTATTGAGAGTTTGTCTAGTTTCCGATTTATCACTTTGGGTACATTCAATTTTAAACTATTTTAGAATCAGTAAGTACTACTATTTATTTATTTGGAAAATTAAAATTTCTTTTTTAAACATTTTATTGAGAAATATTACAATCTCTCTCAGTTAAGGACACTTATAATAGAGTTCAGAGATTTACATTCATCCGTATATACAGAAATATAAATAAATAAAGTAATAACAAAAGAATAAGAAAAAAAAAATATATATACACATAAGTAAGTAAAAATAAAAACAAAAGTAAAACAGACATCTTAGATACAAGTATACCTATATACACTATTTGCAATCAGCCAGGTAATCTCCGAACCAATCTTGTCCCCCCCACGTGTGGAGGAAAAAGCAATAAAATTAAATTAAATTTAAAATTTAAGGTAAAAAAATAATGATAGTTTTATTAATATTAATTTATATTTTAGAATTGTAAATCTCCGGTACTGCTTATCTTTTTTTTTTATTATTGAATAAATTGAAAAATTGTAGAGTTTTTTTGTGTGGCCATTTGTTTTGATGGTCCGTGTTAGCATTTTGGTTTTTATCCCATATATATATATATATATATATATATATAAGTTTTAAGCAATCGGCCTTACAGACATACAGACATCGGCCTAATCGAGAATTCGGAATTCAAATTCAAGTTTTTTTTTTTACAGGAATTTTTATTGCCTAATAATTAATCCATCCTTTTACTGACAAGTCAATAAAATAAATAAATAGAACATAACAATAAATCGTCGATATTTTTTTGTAATAGTAAAATTAGAACCACTTAATTTAATAAATTAAGTGGTTCAAATTTTATTATCGAAAACCTTAATGTATATAGGTATGTTTTTTGCTTTGTTTTAATTTCCTTATTTTTGAAGTTATTTTATTTTATTTATTATATATACTTTTTGGTTATTATTTTTGTTATTTTGCTTCTATTTATTTTATATTTTTATTGTAAATATAGTTTGAATATTATCCTACGTCACTATAAGGAATCTCCAAGTGAAAGAGAAATTAAAAAAAAAAATAAAAACCTGTTTTCAAAAGATATGAAAAGAAATGAGATAGAAATGACAACAAACGTCTTCTTGACTAGTGTTTAGTCTGAGCAAAGTATTTTCTTGTTTGGACGCCACTATAATATACATAAGCCTGGTTGGAAATATTTTGCTCTGTTCTCTTGCATATTTAGACTACATTTTCGAAAGAAAAAGAAAATTAACAAATACGACCTAATAGTTTCCATCTCATCTAGGTCAAATTTATACATATCCGATTTCATACACTGCTTTGTTTTTTTATTGCATACTCCTTTTCCTTAAAAGATTTTTAAGAACATACCATTAATGAAACATTTATAAAATTAATTTTGCGAATATCACAGGAAATCCGAAGAAAAAAGATATTCATAGAATTATTTTTTAAATAAAATTTAGTCGCAACCCGTATCGGTGTGGAAAATACTCTTAATTTTTTTTTTATACATAGCGTTTTCCTGTGTTCAACTTCAACTTTCTTAATTATTTAGTATGTGCTAACAAACAGGTCTAATTTCTAACAATAGTTAGTCATCTCTAATGGAAAGGATAAGTTTTCAATTTGAACAAAGTTTGTACATCCTCAAGAAAATAAATAAGTCGAATATTTCAAAAAATATATCGAGTTTTACAAAATAAAAATAAAAGTCTTTATAAACCTTAAGATTCCAGTCTATACACAATTCTGCAAGGAAAAACTTTGTTTTTTTTTGTTTCGAGATCTAATTCTTTGGGTTAACAATTTGATGAAACATAAAAAAAAATCTTGATGTAAGCCGGTATTCACGTTTTAGTATTTACTTGTCCTTAAAGTTTCCGCTTGATCGTATAGGATTTTCAAATTATAATACCCACTTTGACAATCAGAGTAATTCACTTTTTTCGCTACGAAATCTTTCAAATATAGTACCAAAGTAAATGAAACTTCGGAAAGAGAATGATTTTGTTTTTAACATGCAGGAATTTATAATTTCCCGAAAGTTTATTTATAACTTACAACTTTTTTAAATGATTCGGACATCCCTATTTTTAATGTATTAACTAGCTACACTGACATTTCACGCTTGATTGCAATATATAATTTCTTGTGGTAAAAATACAGACATAGATATTTTTTAAATTAATCTAAAGCTGATAAACTACACCCAAATCCTCTACAAACGTTCGATAGATAATTAAATCATTAGAAACAAACCAATTTAACAAATTCATAGAGATTGAGAGGAGTGATGGTTAAGTTTATACAAAGTATAAAACGATTGATCAATCTATGCCGCGAACACTTTTGATAGCAGAGGATATTTCTGTACAAACAGTTTTGTAGAGTAATCAATACATTACATTCGCTGCGTAAAAGTTTCACGACCTTATTCTGAAACGTTCAATAAAACATTATGGTGATCTATGGAAAATTATTAAACTATTTCAAATTTTTACAATTGAAAGTGAATAAACCGGGCTGGAACTATTACTAAACTTGAACCTTTTCGCAAAACGGTTTATGAGTAGTTGTCAAAGTCAGCTGCGAATGTTAAACGTGACAGCTGTACCTCAAGATAATAATTACATCTCCGATTAGACTATTCTTTTAACGTACGAAGTTAATTATGAGGTAAGATAATATCATCAAATACTAACGGACTTTAGAGGCTAAGATGCGAAAAAAATAATATAATTGTTTTTAAATATAAAATATAATACCAAACAAATTATACTTCCATACACCCATGGACAGATATATTTCTTAAATGGTCCGATTTATTTAGCTTTGTTTTTCTTTTAGATATTTTTTTCTGAAATTGTATTCTTAAAATAAAAATATATTCTTCAACACCTGAAAAACAGTATCTTTATTTATTAAATATTGTTGGTTTAAAAAACATGGATTGTTATTTTTTTTTTTTTTTTTTTTTTTTTTTTTTTTTTTTTTTTTTTTTTTTTTAGTGACACACATTCATTGTTCTTATTCTTCTAAAATTTATAGGACAAATATCGAATAAGCATGTGATTCAAAAATATATATACAGGGTCTCCCGTAAGTAGAGTGAAATATTTAAAAGGTTAATAGACATCAAGATCTATAAAAAAAAGTTCAAATAAATAATTGTCCAATTTCCAGCAGAAAAGTAGGAAATTTAAGATTTGTGTTTTTTTTTTTTTTTAAGTGAGTCATGTTTTTTGTTGAATAGGAAGCTATTACCAAAAAAATATTTGATTTAAGTAATTAAACATTGCTCCATAGTAAACAAGGCAGAATTTACTTAAAACGAAAGTAGAGTTTGTCATTGTTAAAACATTTGAGCGAACAAATTCAGCTAAGCTTGGTTTTAAAAAAAAGTCATATATTGTTGTGATTTTTTTATCACCCTTAAACTATACTACAGTTACCCCAATTTTAGGAAAACTTCCTCATTTAATAAGCTTTAAGTGCATATTAATTAAGTTGAGGTTTATTAGGAATAAAATTGGAGACTCCACACAAGTTGTGTAAAGAAATGTGTGATTTTCTAACCAGTCATCTAAAAGTACCCGTGTTTTCAGCAAAAATGACCACAATTAACTGTTGTAATGCTTTTATTTCTTGTTTTTCCATGATATGGGATGTATTTTAATACACATAATTACCTAATAACACATTTTATTTTTAAAAATACAAAAATTAAAAATAATAGTTTTTCAAATATTTTACATGTAAGGTGGTTATCAAATTGTGTTTTTCTCCCAGATTTTTGTCGTAGGAATTGATGCGTATTTATAAGTGACAAACTTAATGTTTCTAGACGTAATATTTACGTTTTCATGACAATAATTGAAGAAATCAGTAGATTTCATTATTTTAAACGTAAAATTTAGTTAAAAACATTAAGTTTGTCACTGATAAATAAATATCAATTTTCTTTTGATTATTGTCTTATTTAGGTTTAGCTATGGCAGACGAAATACTTAACGTTATATCGTATATAGTAATTATATTTAACTTTATTTTTTCCTACGTACTGTTAATATTGTATATATTTTTCTGTTAATAGACTAGACTAACTTGATACCCATTCTTTTTTTTTTTTTTTTTTTTTTTTTTTTTTACTATATTAATCAAAACCAGCTCTTTCAATCTAGCATGGTGTCTTTATGTGCGATAATATGTTATGGCCAAAATAATGGGCATGTATTTATTTATTTACTGTTTTTGTTTCTTTTCAGATTTGAGACAATAAGGCTAAAATATCCCGGCGCTCAATAGATTAACTCTAGTTTCACAATAGATACTTTTTTTTTATTAATTATTATTTTTAATAAATATTATATTAAAAAAAAAGAACACTTGATAGTTAAATATTAAACTTGTACGACTACAACCCTTGAAGGGTCTTGGGTTCAGTACTATTTTGGGAAAGCACTGTTTCTTGGTCTTCGGTTATACAAGGAAGTGATTTGACCGAGATCACGTTCAACCGCCTGGATTAATTATTTTAATTAAGAATGCCCATTTTATAGAATCTGGGCGTGCCCCAAAAGAGTCTACCTACCCAGGGTCGCCCCATTGCAAATGAAACAGAATAAATAATTTGTCTGCCATGAGCCGGGATTCGAACCTGGGACCTTTAGCATTGGAAGCTCAGCACCCTACCACTAAGCTACCCCATTCCCTAGTTAAATAGTAAAATTTAATATTTACAGTAAGTCATGAAACACATCAATATACATATGCATCATAAATACTGAAATATTTTTGATGAATGATATAAGCTATATTTTATTTCTTTTTTTCTAAAAAAATATGCTAAATAATTGAATCATCGTTCTGACTATAATAAAAAAAATAAAAATGGTGCTAGTAATATTCAGACATTAGTAGCATTTATTGATCCGAAGAATACCAAAATCAATGATATAACATTAAATAACTTTTTTATAATTAATGTGATATATTTGACCTTCTCGATGATCCAATGTCTCATCTCAAAAGATTAACGAAAACAGAAATTCCAGAATTTTCGTTGCTCATAGACACGCAGATACACAAACTCTTCCTATTGTTATTTTCTGATTATCACTCCTGATCTTTTGTAAAAATATAATGACAATAATGCATGATGATGCAGTGTATGAATCACTATATTCTATGGACAGGGCTAAACAAAATGATTTGGCAACAAATCCTTCTAGTCTAAGAAGGTACAAAAGAAGATTCTGGAAGAAATAAGGTGAGGGGATGGCTCTGCAAACTAATGAAAAAATCAATAATAAATGACAAAATCAATGTTTTCCAATTTTGTAAACGTAAGTATCAATTAAATAACATTATATATAAATGTATGTATTTGCATAAATTTAATCATTTGTTTTATGTAGGTTTTCAAAGACCTTCTGTAATCTATATCTCATACCTCTGCATCGGTTAGTATTGTTGATACTGCACTGTTGTATAGTTGTGACTGTACTGTTGTACAAGAAATGGATAACTTTTTCCTAAACTCAATTTTTTTTTTTTTCAAGAGGAAGCGAAATTCCCCTTCTTTTATCGCTCTTCGCCTCCCAAATAAAATCTAAAATTTGTATTATAGTATTCCAGACAATATTTTTTTTTTTAATTACCACCACATAAAATTATTTTATTGACTGAATTTAAACTTTTTTTTTCTGTTGACGTCACAGTTTTTGTAGATCTTTAGCCATCTTAAGTAGCCTTCTCTATCTCTGTCTATCTTGGGCTATTTCTTCCCAATTATCTGCATGCAGCTCTATTGTGTGCATTTATAAAAGCAGAAATAAATATTGCAATTTTATTCCTTCCTAGTTTCGGTCTTACTTCTTCCCATGTCACTTTAGTTAATGAAGCTCGGATTAGGAATACGTAACAGCTTGCCTGTTAACAGCTATTTGAAAGAATAAATGTTAATGTCTTCTAAAACTGACATTTCTAAAATTACCAAATCTTTAATTATTATTATTTTCTGCACTTATTATTAAACAGAAACGAACCTTTTTTTTCCTCATGAAATCTTATAATTCTTTCCGTAATATCCAAATCATTCAAAAAAATCCTGGATTTTTTTTACGAATCACGGCACAAATAATTTTATCTCAAAACACTTTGTATGGTGATGATTTGTTCCGAAACAGACATCCATGTTTACATTATAAATGCTGAACCAACCAATTAGTATCCTATCTTCCCAATCTATTATTGACAATCGTCTGAGAAGTCTGATAAGATGATGAATAACTGATTTAAAATAAAAATATCACAGGGGCGCAACAAGTGGACAGCATGTTCGCTTCTTAATATAACTTTAAATTTGACAAATCAATTTTTTTTTAGTATATATCTGTGGTTTGTTAGTAGCTCTTTACCGTAGAGATTGTCTGTTAGAACATGAGCCATCCGCTTCTCAAGACCTCATGCGATTATTTCATTACGAACCGGACCGGTCTGGAAAACCGAAATTAAGGTCAGGAGGAATTACGTATGGCTGACCACTATATACCTCTACTCCAACCATCATGGCGGCAACCGGTAGGTCCAGTTTCTTTTAAGAGATGTTCAATCACGGTGTCGTTATTATGCAGTTTATTTATTTTAACTTGTCAGAAAATACCTTCTTCTCTTTTTTTTAGTCATAATTTAAAAACAAACTAGATTTGTTAAAGCTTTACCTCTTTGAAATTTTATCGCAAATGTTTAGTGCAGATATCCAAGATCATTTAACCAGTGTAGTGTAGCAAAACTATTCTAGGGTGGAACTAGAATTTTTCCAAGCGAGATGAAGGGCAATTTTAATTTCTCCCCCTCCTTCCCGTAATAAAACTAATAGTATTTTAGGTAATGTAATAAGAAACGAATAACATTCCATAACTCATTTCATCGACTGAATTAAATTCATAATGATCAAAGAGCAAAAACAAACATATTTTATTAAATATAAAAATAAAATTTCGCTTGAAATTTTCCTCCTAAAATTGTCGCCCGGGGCGTGTTTCCCACTTCCTCCTAGCTCCGGCTCTGATCATTATTATAAAATTATTGTTCCATCTCCAAGTCTCCACTGTCGGTGCCACCATTTATATGTTTAAAACACCACATTGATTGAACCATTTACTTTTTTTTTTCAATGGATATAATGATTTAAGAAAATATTTCGAGAGTATTTAAAAAAAAAAATACATAAATATAATATCAAGGCATTTCGAAAAATGTGTATGTTTTCTTATTCAATCATTCATTGCTTTATCCAAAATGATTTATTCATTATTCCAAGTATTTGTTATAATCTTTCATAATAATAGTTCTTAATATGATTTTTGCAAAAGTTTTTATTGACTCATAATACTAATTTAAAATGCCATACTAAGAGATAATGTACCGTATCATTGTAAAATTAGCAAAATACGTTCTTAGGTTAGATAAATTGTAAGGAATATTTTTATCTCATGGATAACGTATCTGCTAATTGTTAATGAAATAAATACAACTGAAAATCTTTAAATAAATTAATACATTAATGTGCAGTATGAAATAATTGCATTAAGTTTTTTTTTCTGATGTCACACCTGTCATGTTGCCATCAACCGCACATGTGCAGCTGTAATCAAAACATGAAACTAATTAAGGTGTAACACTGTAAAGATTATAAAAACGTACTGTTGTCATCGAGTTTACACCATATCAAATGAAGCTAATAATGAAAACATGATGTATCAATTACATCATCGTAAACACAAAAAGCATTACTAAGAATAGGCAAATCATCAAATAAAAAGGAAGGTATACATGGAAATTTATGGATCAAGGACGAAGATCGAACTTGTTATATTTTATAATATTGTTATGGATAAACATGAAATGGTCGCACTGTAACTGAAATTCTTCTTGCGGGGATGCATTTCCGAAATTAAACAGCCGTAATGGTTTAGCGAATTCCTAACCTTGTCGTCAAAACCACCAAGGATCAACCAATTCCTTTATCGGTTTTGGAACTCCTTGTTCAATCCACTTTAATCGAAAAACAATTGAAATCCTATCAGCTTAGAACAATCTTAAAGGGCATACAGATGGGATCAAAACAAAAAAATGACAGGAACAAACTCACAAGTCATTACAAAAATACATTTGCCTAAGGATGGGGTGTCGAAAGAACTAACGGGACAGGAACGGTTGTATAATATTAAAAGGTAGGGAGAGGCGGATTGCAGAAGTTATGGAGCAAGGTCCGCCCAATGATCTCAACGCTCACGTAATAGGCGCTGTACCCTCCTAGTCAAGGTCCTAACCCGCCAAGGCATCTTGTGAACCTAGCGCCTATCCAGGCATCTCAATACTTCACCTCTTGGATCAAGGGATTCAAATTCAAAAGCACAACAAGTAGGTTACAAACTGTTACCATCCGGCCAAGTTAATGACATTGTTTATTGACAGTGTATCTGACGTGATTGTCATTCACAATTCTTGGCCATGTATAGGCCTGGATAGGAAGAGGGTGAGCTGGGCTGGATAGGCGAGGATTACTGAGATGGCTGGATGAGGAGTTTGCTTCAATCGAGGAGACCGCCACCGAATATTGTCAAGTAGAGGACTCACCGTAACAAGGCGGGCGATCGGCGAGCTGCCGTAGCGAACACTGACTCCGCCGGTGGAAGGGGGACTCCTCACTCAGGGCCTTACATAACCCCCCACCAGCCCCGCTCCCACGCACTGTATACACACGTAGTACGCACATACTTCTGTCTGTCTGTCTCCAAGCATCAATTTCAGCTATGGTAACCTGTCGGCGTCCCATCTGTTGCGTATCTAATCATGAAAAAACGTTTCAAATTTAAACCACTGTAATATCAGCTTGACATCAAAAGTTACATCGATAAAAAGCAAAACACAACCAACCTGTTGCAATGTTAAACGAACTGCACACCATTTTGATAACAAAAAGTATGATTTTATCCATTCATATAGATTATTTGTTATTGATTTGAATTTAATTTTTAAATGTTTGTACATTGAACTTTTGTGGAGGCAAATCATATTCTCGCCCTTGTCTTTTATTATTGGAAAGGGTGGGGGAGGGAGACGTGGATACCCAATTACTAAAATAAAAAAGATAGGAAAAAAAAATATTAATATAAAACAGGATAAAAGTGAAGAATTAGGCATAAATATAACACTTCAACAAACAAACCTATTTAATTTTCAAAAATTACATTACCTATGGTAACCTGTCACATCTGTTGCGTATCTACAAAATAGTATCTTGACATAAAAGGTTACATCGATACAAATCAAAACACAGCCAACCTGTTGCAAATTCAAGCAAACTCCTCACAATTTTGAGGAGAAAATCATGTAACTGTTTTATGCATTCATATGGTGTAAACAAATATTTTTCTGCACTCTCAACTCATAAGCGGTAAAAATGACACTTCCGACTTAATACTTAATGGCATAGCCATTCAAGTAAATCTTACTATAACAAAAAAAAAAAAAAAATAGTAGTCGCTAAAATGAATTACTAAAATGCACGTATTAAACTTTTTTTTTGTATAAAAATCATGATATTTTATCAACATCCAATTTAGATTCTAATAAATTCGTAGAAAAAATATGTGACTTCGTATACTATTTTGTAATGTTATAAACAGTAATCAGCACCAATACAGCATAAAATGGTATTAAACTGCAAGTAATAAAATTGGCAAACTTGCAATATGCACTTCACATTGAATGAATTATGAATTTCACGATATTATATTTCAAAATTAGACATTTTGAATTTATCTATTTATTTGGCCGTGTAGTGAAACCAAGGGCCCAAGGAGAATTTTCCCGAACCCTCATCAAATATTAAATTCACTACTAAAACCCAACCACATCCTTTATAATGTAGGTAACAAAAATATTATGTAAATACATTAAATATTTTTACAATTTTTTTTACACATCACTGCCTATCTTGTGCTTTTTCTTTCCAGTTATCTGCATGCAGTTTTATCCCATCTTCCATACAATATATATTTATATATATATGTTATATATACTTTATTTTAAAGTAAATTTAGAAGTGAAAAAATAAAATCTTGTAGGCCACGGGGCCAGTAGCGGATCCAGGATTTCATTTTGAGGGGAGTGGGCCCCAGCCCGAAAACTATTTTTTTTTTTTTAATATAACGATAATTACTTTGAAAGAAAAAGAAAGAAACTAACTACCAATAATAAATGGTGTTTAAGTGATTCTTGAAGTCCTGTTAAGCAATAATACTTTTAGATATAATGTTTTTATATTTTTTTTCTTAAGACATGGGAATATTTTACAATTTGGGGAGGGAGACTTCAGCCTGAAAGCACCCTTCCTCCCATCTCCCCTCCCTCCCCCCGGTAGATCCGTCTGTGCACGGGCGATTAATTTCGATTAATTTAATCGAAAAATAAAAATTATTTGCTCTATATTTCTAGTTTTAGAGGATGCATCTACTTTACTGGAAGCGTCTTTTGTTTTTTCCTCCCCTTATAAAGTAAAATATCTTAAATCGAACTTTAACTTATGCTACTATCACATTTTTTTCATTTTTTTTTTTTTTTTTTACAATATTCATATTAAAAACCAATTCAAAGATAAACAAATTTGAACCCAAGTACGGGACCCGTGCCGCCCAATAGCTACATATCCAAATAAAGTACTTCTCTACAACAATCACCGAACCCTAATGGATCGTTTAAATTAATGATTTCTCATGGTTCATATTTTGAATACAAATAAAACGGTAATATAAATATAAGAATTAATGTGCTTTAGGAGTAGGCAATTACTTATTGCTAATTTTTTTTTTTAATTGAGCTCAATATTTTGCATATATAGCTGCTTAAAGATGGGAAAGAACACCCAAAAGCCAAACTATTACAACTATCTCAGAAGATATGGGTGGAGGAGAGTTTGTGGTAATTACAGAGTAGAATAAAAATATATCAGGAGACTACTTAGAATGATTCAGACAGAAGAGGAAGGATGCACAACGGGTGCTTGAAAAATATAGGAAGAAGCTCTGGATGTGAAGGTTTTATTTCTTTGTCGCTTTCAATGCAATTTACGATTCCGTTGAGAAAAACTGTCTTTGGAGGAACATGACTGAGCTAGAAATTCCCAAAAAAATGGTGAGATTGAAGCGTGTAAAAATTATCCTAAATACTTTGATACTAGGAAAGAAGTGTTGCCCAAATGCGAGACCAAACGGAGTCTTGGTCTTGGTCTTGCGTAAGAGTCTCGCAACAGTCTAACAGTTACCTATTAGATTATTACAATAAAGATATTACTATATTTCTTATGTATATGTACTGTGTATTTTTTAGATCGAGAAACCTAACAAAGCCGGAATGAAAAATTAGAAGAGTTAAATGCAAATATATATTTGTCATATAACGAAAATTTTCAAGTATTAGAACTATTTAGCCTTAATGAGAAGGAATTAGTCGAGGGTGCGGTCAAAAAAATAAAAAAAATTAAAATATATAAATAATTTTAATTTTTGCCGACGTTTCGACCCACTTTGCAGGTCGTCTTCAGGGCTACAAAAGATACAAACATGTTGAAAATATAAAAATAAAATAAAAAATAAATATAAGTATATATAAATTACGAAGAAGTTGTCAGATACAGAAATAAAAGATAAAGAAAATAAATACATGATAAGAAAATAGATAAAAGAAAATAAATACATGAATGTTAACGAATAAATGAATGTTAACGAATAAATTGATTGAAAATTGAATAACTATTGTTACAGTAAAGTTAAAATATGGATAAGATAACATAATAATAAGATATCAGTGGATAACAAGCAAGTGGAGGTTACCTTTAATTGTAAATAAACAGATAACGGGACCAAAGGTTAAGAAGTGAAGAAATTGAAAGATTAATAGGGTAACATTAGTGTAATATTGTTGGGATAGATTATTAAGTATAAATAACTCTATAAGAAAACAATAATTTTAAAAAGAATACTTTAAAATGTAAGAATAAATGTAAAAACAAGGTTATGATGATAAAGAAACAAAAAACAGGTTGTACTATATATAGATGACAATTGACATTTAGTTTTTTGAAAGCGGTAATGGAATGGTAGGCTGTATGAAGATAATAATAAGGTGTATAGTTGAAGGATAGGTGTGTTAAGAAAGGAATCTCAATAAAAGTCAAAACGTACCGTTGGATGTGGCACTGCGGGAGGCGGTTGAAACACTGGCAGTGTCAAAAAAGTTCTAGTAAAAATAAACGCATACATACATACACATATATATATATATATATATATAAACATATATATACACATATATATATATATATATATATATATATATACATACATATATATATATATATATACACATATATATATATATATATATATATATATATATATATATATATATATATATATAAAAGGAGAAGTAAAAGAAAGTATAAATGGAAGTGAGAAGATTAAATAGAGGTTTATGATCGAGACTTTTTTAAAATGTTGATGATTTGGGAGTAGGCGAGTGATAGATTTTGCTTGTCGGTTTTTAAGTTAAGTGGTTTGTAGTCTAATTGAATGAAAACACTTTCCGTAAGTAGTCTTTTGTCGTGGTTAGGTACTGTGGCAAGAATGGAGGTATTGTCAAAGTCAAATGTGTGGTTTGAGGTTAAGGCGTGTTCAGAGAGTTTAGAAGCAGTAGAGTTCTTAGAAGTAATTGAGTATTTGTGTTGTTTGATGCGGTCTTTAAGTTGGTTTTTGGTTTCTCCAATATAGGCGGAGTTACAATTGGTGGTAGAGCAAGGAATGCGGTATACGATATTAGAGCGGTGTTGCGGAGGGATGGGGTCTTTTAGGTTGGAGTAAATATTGGCAAGTTTGTTATAGTTTTTAAAAGCAACTCGCAGGTTGGGAATAGAGGAACGTAAAGATTTTTGAATTCTATCCGAAAGTAAAGGGATGTATGGTAGAGATCTATATAAAGGAATGGGGGGCTGATTTTGAGAACTAGAGAAAGAGATGGAGGATGAGGGGCGGGTTTTGTAGTCAGTAATAAGTTTTTTAATGGTGTTGGAGGGGAAGTTATTAGACAATAGTATCCGTTGTATGCGTCTAGTGTTTGTTTCATGTAGGTAAGGGTCAGATAGAGAAAAACATCGGTGAATGAGGTTTTTGGCAACGTTAAGTTTTTGGTGAAAGGGGTGTTGAGAATAGTAGTTGAGTAATCTGCCAGAGTATGTTGGTTTTGTGTACCAGTCTGTGGATAAAGTATTGTTGGGATGTCTTTTAATGAGAAGATCGAGGAAAGGGAGGGAATAGTTATCTTCGTATTCAACTGTAAAAGAGAGGCGGGGATGATATGAGTTAAAGGCGGAAAGGATGTCAGGAATAGTATCAGGATTGACGATGAGAAGAAGGTCATCGACGTATTTTTTTATAAGAAATATGTCATTAGGAAACTGTGGGGCTATGGTGTTTAGGAGATCATTAAGAACAATGTTAGATAAGTCGGGTGCGAGAGGATTACCCATAGCTAATCCTGCAATTTGATTATAAAATTGTCCATGGAACTGGAGATAACCAGATTTGCAACAAAGTTGTAGGGATTCAATAAATGATGAACGGTTAAGGGAGGTATGAGACTCTAAGGATGACCAGTTATTTTCTACTATAAGAAGGGCTTTATCTATAGGGATGTTGGTGAAGAGGCTTTTAACGTCGAAAGAGACTAGAATGTAATTATCGGGAATGGTTAGGGATAATAACAAATTACGTAGATGAAAGGAGTTGTGGATATCATATGGATTGTCATGACTAAGGATTTGTAAGGATGGGAGTAGAAATTTGCTGAGTTTTAAAGAGGGAGAGTTGATATTAGAAGTGATAGGACGGAGGGGAGTGCCGGGTTTGTGAATTTTTGGAAGACCATAGAAACGGGGAGCCACGGAGTTATAAGAGATGAGGTTTCTGTAAGTAGGATATGTGATTTGTTTAGAGTGTAAGAGGTTTCTGATATGTTGGTTAAATTGGATTTTAAGAGAAGGAGTGGGGTCACGAGTTGTAGGAGCGTATGTAGATATGTCTGATAGGAGTTCAGTCATTTTTCTATTATAGTCTGTGAGGTCCATGATAACTGTTTTATTTCCTTTGTCCGCTTTAGTGATGATGATGTCGTCATGATTTTTAAGGAAGGAGCGTGTGGAAGAAAGATCTTTGAAGAATTGAGGGGAAAAGTTAGAAGTAGTGGATGGGGGGTGTTGGAGATGGTTAGAGATAATGTTAGTTATGGAAACACGAGATAATTCTTTATTATCATTAGAATGGTGAAAGATCGGATCGTTATAAATATATTCCAAGTCAGTAATAAGTTCAGGGATGAGTTTGGTAGAGGAATTAGGGGTGGAAAAATTCGGACCTAAGCTTAAAATGTTGAGGACGTTGGAAGGAATATCTATGGATGAGGAGTTGTGGACCCAATTATCGTCTCCTTTTGGGTATATCTTATGGACTAACGATTGCTGAAAAATGTCATTAAATTTAGTGGTGAGAATACTTTTTTTCTTTGATCTGGTAGTAATAAAGATAGTGGAGATAATTTGTGATAGGTTAGTCATGTGTTCGTCAGTCATGATGGTTTGTAATAATTGAGTGATGGCGGAAATTTGTTGGTTGAGGTGATGGATATGTTGTATGATTTCACGGATTTTCAAATTAAGGAGCGATTTTTTGAATTTTATAATCAAATTGCAGGATTAGCTATGGGTAATCCTCTCGCACCCGACTTATCTAACATTGTTCTTAATGATCTCCTAAACACCATAGCCCCACAGTTTCCTAATGACATATTTCTTATAAAGAAATACGTCGATGACCTTCTTCTCATCGTCAATCCTGATACTATTCCTGACATCCTTTCCGCCTTTAACTCATATCATCCCCGCCTCTCTTTTACAGTTGAATACGAAGATAACTATTCCCTCCCTTTCCTCGATCTTCTCATTAAAAGACATCCCAACAATACTTTATCCACAGACTGGTACACAAAACCAACATACTCTGGCAGATTACTCAACTACTATTCTCAACACCCCTTTCACCAAAAACTTAACGTTGCCAAAAACCTCATTCACCGATGCTTTTCTCTATCTGACCCTTACCTACATGAAACAAACACTAGACGCATACAACGGATACTATTGTCTAATAACTTCCCCTCCAACACCATTAAAAAACTTATTACTGACTACAAAACCCGCCCCTCATCCTCCATCCCTTTCTCTAGTTCTCAAAATCAGCCCCCCATTCCTTTATATAGATCTCTACCATACATCCCTTTACTTTCGGATAGAATTCAAAAATCTTTACGTTCCTCTATTCCCAACCTGCGAGTTGCTTTTAAAAACTATAACAAACTTGCCAATATTTACTCCAACCTAAAAGACCCCATCCCTCCGCAACACCGCTCTAATATCGTATACCGCATTCCTTGCTCTACCACCAATTGTAACTCCGCCTATATTGGAGAAACCAAAAACCAACTTAAAGACCGCATCAAACAACACAAATACTCAATTACTTCTAAGAACTCTACTGCTTCTAAACTCTCTGAACACGCCTTAACCTCAAACCACACATTTGACTTTGACAATACCTCCATTCTTGCCACAGTACCTAACCACGACAAAAGACTACTTACGGAAAGTGTTTTCATTCAATTAGACTACAAACCACTTAACTTAAAAACCGACAAGCAAAATCTATCACTCGCCTACTCCCAAATCATCAACATTTTAAAAAAGTCTCGATCATAAACCTCTATTTAATCTTCTCACTTCCATTTATACTTTCTTTTACTTCTCCTTTTATATATATATATATATATATATATATATATATATATATATATATGTGTATATATATATATATATATATGTATGTATATATATATATATATATATATATATATGTGTGTATATATATGTTTATATATATATATATATATATATGTGTATGTATGTATGCGTTTATTTTTACTAGAACTTTTTTGACACTGCCAGTGTTTCAACCGCCTCCCGCAGTGCCACATCCAACGGTATGTTTTGACTTTTATTGAGATTCCTTTCTTAACACACCTATCCTTCAACTATACACCTTATTATTATCTTCATACAGCCTACCATTCCATTACCGCTTTCAAAAAACTAAATGTCAATTGTCATCTATATATAGTACAACCTGTTTTTTGTTTCTTTATCATCATAACCTTGTTTTTACATTTATTCTTACATTTTAAAGTATTCTTTTAAAATTATTGTTTTCTTATAGAGTTATTTATACTTAATAATCTATCCCAACAATATTACACTAATGTTACCCTATTAATCTTTCAATTTCTTCACTTCTTAACCTTTGGTCCCGTTATCTGTTTATTTACAATTAAAGGTAACCTCCACTTGCTTGTTATCCACTGATATCTTATTATTATGTTATCTTATCCATATTTTAACTTTACTGTAACAATAGTTATTCAATTTTCAATCAATTTATTCGTTAACATTCATTTATTCGTTAACATTCATGTATTTATTTTCTTTTATCTATTTTCTTATCATGTATTTATTTTCTTTATCTTTTATTTCTGTATCTGACAACTTCTTCGTAATTTATATATACTTATATTTATTTTTTATTTTATTTTTATTTTTTCAACATGTTTGTATCTTTTGTAGCCCTGAAGACGACCTGCAAAGTGGGTCGAAACGTCGGCAAAAATTAAAATTATTTATATATTTTAATTTTTTTTTATTTTTTTGACCGCACCCTCGACTAATTCCTTCTCATATCATATCAACGGTCAACCAACTCTACATCATTATTTAGCCTTAATGTTTATTCAAAAAATCGATTTTTTTTTTTACCGGTCATGGTCTTGCAAAGTGCAGGACCAAGACCGATTTTGGGCAACACTGAAGGAAAGTATGCGAACTCTTCGAAGTTTGAAGAGCTTTGAGGCAGTGAAATAAATTCTCACTGATACTGTTCAACTTCAACTCATGCCCCTGAAAAACAGACAAAAATATCACTTAAAAATGGAGCTGGAATAAGTGATGGAATCATAAAATCCTTAGATATGTTGCTATACATGTTATTATTTGAATATAAAGGACATTTTAATAATAGGAACATTTATATAAGATTACAAAAAATATTAATGTCAAAGGGAATAACAAAATTATGAATTTCTTTAAAAGCATTTGATGATGAAATGGCCAAAAGCGAAGACTTTCGCTTAAATATAATAAGTCAATTAACAAACCTATATAAATTTCAAAATTTAAAATAAATACCTAGCCTGACAAGGAAATAATTTTAATAATTATAAATAAGATAACAGGTTTATACAATAACAATAAATTAAACAGATATATCACAAATATAAACAATTAAAAATTTTGTAATTTAGAAAATATCTCAAAAGTGCTTAAACAAAATAAGCAAATGCTAAAAATCCTCAAAATATTTTTAAACCTGCATTAGTCAAAGATTCAATAATAAAAAAATAATAATAACAATTTTACAATTAAATAACAAAAATAATTTTAAAAGCTAAAGATAACGTCTTATTTTCCATTTAACTTCTCTTTATTTAAAAAAAAAAAAAAAAAAATTAATGAAATATGAATAGACTTGACTAATCATAATAAAATGAATGATACAAAGATTAAAAAGAAGCACTAGCGGATCCAGGATTTAATTTTGGGGGGGCTTCAGCCCGGAAGCTTTTTTTTTTCATTAAAATAACGATAATTACTTTGGAAAAACAAAAAGAAACTAACTACCTATATGAAATGGTGTTTAAGTGATTCCTAAAGTCCTTTTAAATGTAATTACACGAACAATAATACTTTAAGAGGTATTTTTTAAAAAAAAATTTCCATAAAACATTGTTATGTTTTACCATTTTAGGGGGGGCTTCAGCCCGAAAGCCCCCCCCCCCGTAGATCCGCCCGTGAAAAGAAGGTATGATAAGAATTATAGATTGATACTGTTATCAATAGAATGAGATATAGTCGATTTTTAAGCAACATAATAAATGTGTAATTTTCATTTTTATTAATTACACAAGATAGTTAATGAATTTGATATACCTAAAAATGCGGTGAACAAAAATTTTGTAAGAATAATGATTAAGTAAAATTTTGTATAGTTTGAATTAGACGAAGGATGAAAAATACATAATAATAAGGTGTATAAAAAAATATGACAGTTTTTAAACGAAATATTTGTATTATTTCTTTGATATAAAATACAATTAATACTCAAAGTATAGTCCATTGTTATCTACCGTCATTAGCCATCTGCTAGCCAATTGCTCGATTCCACCCTGATACCATTCTCTGGGATGGCTTTCAAACTGTTGGACCGCGATTTCAATTTCCGAAAAATTATCAATTTTTTTCCAAGAAACAAATGGGCCGTGGATTTAAATAAGTAGTAATCCGATGGTGCGAGGTCTGGACTATATGCTGGATCAGGCAGGAGTTTTTTAGGCAAGGGGTTTTCAATAAATTTTCACAAAGTTCTGACCTCTTAGCTGATTGCTGAGGATTAAGTTCGTGAGGGACCAGTCTACTGCTCTTTTTCAACTTCCCCATGGAGAATTGATAGCTGCTAAACAGTATCTTTCGACACAGCACACTCTGGCAAGTTTGCGAGTATTTGTGGACGGATATAACTCAACAGCTCCCAGCAGAACCTCATCAATATCCATTAATGTTCGCCTGGAGCCCTTCTTCCTTTCCAACGTGATATACCCACTGCTAAATTTTTCAAACCAACTCCGCGGAGTGCGCTGGTCCAGGACACCTTCCCCTTCATATATAATAATGTCACGAGTTGCTTCAGCGGTTGTGGACTTTTTTTTTCCAGTAATGCCTTAAAATTGTGAGAATTTCGTACTGTCGTGTTTCTTCATTAAAACAAATAACTAAAATGAGGCCTTTTTTTTTTAAGAAGTCGAATGGGATTAAACTAGCTTAGAGAATGCTCTAAAGGGATTATTAAGTATTGGTAAGCATTAAATAGGATTAAAATATGCACAGTCCTTTGAAATCTTGAATTTGATAAAACGGTCATTTTTTTTTTTTTTATAGAAAAAAAGAAAGAAAGTAAATTTTATTCTGGGACATTTAGACACCTCAGAATAACTACAATGAACGGAAAAATGACAATTGTCTGGCGATTATGAATAATTAAATGACAATAAAAAATAAATTAATTTACAAAGTTGTCCAATCTTAATATTAAAATAAAGAAACATGTAGATTTTTCATTATATTATAAATTCTTAATATTAAAAATAAAGACACTGCAGTAAACATATGATCTTGAAGTAGACATATGAATATGCACCCTATTAATATAGTAGATGGAGGCACGTAGATGCAAACATATTAATATTTGATGGCTTATTAGTTTTTAGATTAAATGACTTTAAAATTGACAAATAAAAATCCGAAGCTTTGTAAAGATATAATAAAAATGGTCATGATGTTTTTTTTATTAATATATTTCTCGAAGTAAACCATAGTGTAAATTTAATAAAAATCTTAAACTGACAAACTGACAAAAAAGTGTATAATAAACAAATATTTATATAAAACGTCGAATTAAATTCCCAACAAAAATATACTAATAAAATTGGAACGATGATTATAGAAAAATATTACATCTGAATTACCCAATTGATATGACTGATAGTCTAAGATACCCATTATATAATGCATTAGATATAGAGGGCATTGCCGCCTGCTCTTGTATAAACGAATTATATGATATAGGTATCAGAGGAGAAGCAAAACAATCCGTTTTATTTCAAATACAAACGATGATATAATTTGTTTCAATTATTAATTAAGATTAAATCAATATAGAAATTAAGCGATTTTATAAAGATTTGATAAAAAAATATTTCCATTAACATTTTTTTCGGAAAATCAATATAACTCAAACCCTGTCGATTTCATAATTAAAAGCATATTTCCTCATCTTAAAAGATAATTACAGCTGTCAAAGTTGTAATTATATTGGGTTGCTATATACACAGCATAATCTTTAATTCTTAGGACAATAATTGAACTTATATATAAATACACAGAAGTGGTGAGTTTATATTAGTAATATATATATATATATATATATATATATATATATATATATATATATATATATACATATATACATTTTTTTTCCTCCTTTCATTGTTCATGCTTTTTTTTTTTTTTATAAATAAATTATTTATTGAAATATATTACAATCTGTCTCAGGGACATTAATAATAGTGTTCACAGATCACATTCACACTCTATGTACAGTAAATAAAATAAATTATACAGAAAAATAATATATATACAATAAATAAGAATAGAATAACCTAAAAATAAATAAATAAAAAGAACACATGCACACCTATATACAATATTTACAACTTGGCGAGAGAACTCCAAACCAGACTTGTCCCTCCAACTGTGGAGGGAAAAGTATGACTCCAGGAGTTCCCTGCACTCCTCTCTCAACCGCGTCACTAGGGCTAAACCCAGTGGATATTGAGCAAGAGTGCTGTTCATGCTTTAAAAAAAAAACAAAAAAAAAAACGGAATTGGAGAAGGATCACAGATGATAGTTCGCGGTACAGACCATTTTTTATCAAACCATTAAGACCCGGCTAGAACTCCGTGAATGGCTTCGTCTCATCATAACCCATAACTTTTTTATTTATGAAATTCTCTCGGATTTATCCCATTCTCGGAAATTGGACGTTATAAATCTGGATATCGGTAAACTTCGTCCATTTAATACGGTAATAAAAACCCATGAACGCCTAATTGCTTTCCTCTTGAAACGCAATATGTATCAGAAAAACGATGACAAAAATATTAGGTCCTTTGGCGTGACCTCCATTCCCAACATGTCGAAATAAAGAGGTTGAATAAGCCAAACGGCACAATATTTTTGTAGGCCGCCTTTTTTTTTGTGATCAAATTATCTTATGCTTCAAGTGGAAAACAAATGGTTATTCATGAGATTTTAGTACCACGTAATACTCAGGTGAAGAAATAAATCGTAATACTGCACTAAATCGTGATGCTCAGGTAAAGAAGTGAATTAGAGAGATAAAAAAAAAATCAAATCTATATATTATATATTCAGATCGCGCGTGTGCTTTAAAATTTGGGGAAACTTACGGAAATTCGCATTTTTACCACAAGGTTTCAAAGGAACTAGATTAACCACTAACGTGCTTCTTCCCTTTCTTATTTCCTTCTATCCTTGTAGAGGTTATTCGTCAGGTTTACAATACAGCCAAGTCTTAACATCATAGACAACATCCTATTTATAACAATTTTTATTTTCAAAAGATTTTTTTTTTAATATTTGGATTCAATGCATTTATGTTTTGTTTTTTATGAGAAGGAGTTTATCGGGGGGGGGGGGGTGCGGTCAAATAAATACTAAATTATAGAAATAGTATTATTTCATTTTAATGCCGACGTTTCGACCCACCTTGCAGGTCTTCATCAGGGCGCCGGGGATGTGGCACTGCGGGAGGCAGTTGAAACACTGAATTTTTTTTTAATTAAAAAATATAAAAGTTTTATATTAAAACACAACCCCATACATTAAACCCAACCAATGGCGTCGCAAAAATTACTGCCTTTCGTGACGACATTTTGGATGGAAGCCGTTTCATCTCATTGAGGAGGAGGAGGAAAACAATTTTTGGATTTATCAAATTTTATATATTTCAAAATGGATACAATTCAACAAGCCATTAATGTACTTGTGTATTCGAATGTGAGTGAATTTCAAAGTTTGAAGATAATATTCCCTACTTACGTCACTTTACCTGAGACATTTCCTGACAAAATAATATGCCCTAAAATCACCAAGTCTTTGTTTCTTTCAGGCGCAAAAGTTGACTAGGCCCGCAGAGTAGGACCGAAAAGCTTGTTATCTAGGTTGATTTTCTGGAATGCATTTTCACTAAAATATTCTCCTTTATTAACTTCCATGGGTTCTTACCCCATGTACTTCTTTTGTTGTATATGTTTGATTTTCCATAGCTAGAGATATGCTAGGTGATTCTTCTTTTTAACTTTCTTCAAGTCTCACTTATATATACTTTTTTTTTTTCAATTTATACTATATATATATATATATATATATATATATATATATATATATATCTGGTAAGTGATATTTTGCCATACTTATTAATATTTTAGGCAATTTGTTTTAATAAAATAGAAAAATAATTTTATCTGTGACGAAGTACCCTAAGAATAACTGAATTTTATAGAAAAAAAAGAATTACTTCTGACCAAAAGAACTGTTACATTAAATAAATAAATAAACCTTAAGTGAATTCACAGGCGGATCTACGAGGGGGAATTTCGGGCTGAAGTCCCCCCCCCAAAAAAAAAATGGTAAAATATAATCATGTTTTTCAGAAAAAAAGTATTAAAAACTATCTCTTAAAGTATTCTTGTTCGGGTAATTAAATTTCATAGGACTTCAAGAACCACTTGAACACTTTTATTTTCAAGTTAATAATCGTTATATACATAAATGAAAAAAAAAGCTTTCGGGCTGAAGCCTCCTCCCCCAAAAATTTAATCCTGTATCCGCTAGTCAGTGAACTGACAATGTACACAAAACAAAATTAATGAAACTGTTTGAAAAATACTTACAACTGTGTAAGAAACAAATAAGAAATGAAACAAAATAATTGCTGCTTAGCTAAAAAAAATAAAGAAATACAAAATATGGAAAGAAAAAAAAATACTTTAATAGATGATCACCAAGTCTCCAATAAACAAAATAAAATTACAACTTTTATTTAAATCAAGTTGGAATGGTAAACAGATACTTATATACGCACACAAATCTATTGTTATTGTAAAGACCATATTTAATGTTTTCTTGATACTGTTTAGGACTATTTCTTAAATTAATGTTGTTGTGTTCTTGATTATTATTATTTTAGATGTATTATTTTTTTTCTTATTTTATTTACATTTGGTTTATTTTATGTAGTTTTATTCTTATTATCCATTTTCGCATGTTCTGTATTATTTATGCATATCAAAATTTATTAAAGAGTTGTGCAGGGGTGCCCATCCCCCCCAAGTTCGATGGTGCAAGAATCCCCCCTCCTCCGACAATATTTCATTGCTCACCTTTTTTTTTAAAACAGAGCAAGCTAAGATAGAATTAGAAAAAATCGTAGATCATATACAATTACAATAGCTGCGGTATGTTCCATGTTTTTCCCTTTAGTCCGAAAATTCATAACTCCTTCGAAATTTGCTCCCCCCCCCCTTCAAAAATACAAAACCCGTCAAAATATGCCACCCTCAAAAATTTTGATGACGCAACTTGCGCCAAACCCCCTTCTGGGCACTCCTGGAGTTTTGTAGGGAATACATTTTCTCTTAGAATATTATATATTTCTTCCTTTTTAATGTTTTTGTGAATTTTCTATCTGTTAATTTAACAGCTATGTATTTTTTTTTAAGGGAAAGGGGGTCCTTTTTTCGAAACAATGGAAACGTCAGTAAGATATTTGAGATATTCTATCAGATAATAGATAAATAGATTATAAATTGTATTATGTAACAGGTGGTATGGTTGATTGTATATTTGTTACAGACAAAAAAAGTTCTAATAATGGGCAGAAATTCCCGAAACGTCAATCTACGTAAAAGATTAAAACAAAGGCAAATGATGCATGTTTTTTTTTTATCAACGTGATTTAAAAATGTAATAGAATTCCTACAAAATTAAAAATGATTAGGTAAAACTAATATTTATTCTCACACTATTTTCTAATTTATTAACAAAACTGTCTTTCAGGTGTAGGCAGTGAGATAAAATCCTCATCATTAATAGATTTGATCAATAAATGAAAGATTATTTTTCATTGAAGATCTTTTCAAGACGCTAAGACTCAGAATCAGGATCAATTCTTTCCTGATTTTGAAGACAGATATGATATACGTTGTCTTAAGCCAGTATCGCTGCTGGAGTTTGTCGAGTATTGAATGAGGTTGTGCCGTCATGCTCGGCTATATAACGCTCATTTGAATGAAGTCGGCTCGAGTCGATTAATTTTTGCATTAGGATTGAAATATCTCAAAAACTAAAATTCGGATCTGCATAATGTAAGCGAGGAAATTTGTCAGCATTCCATCTTCTTAGTAATGACCTTTAATTGTATTTTTTTTTTAAATGGTATTTTGAAGTGACGCCGACCTGGAAAGGGAAAGAGGTAATGGCGAAAAACGAAATGATAACGACTGCTTTAAATATATATGGACTGAAATATCTTAAAATGTAAATACCATGAAGAATGAGAAGAAGAACGAGCCGTAAAAATAAGAAATTAAGCGTTTCTGTAAACTTTGCAATGGAAAATAACTAATAGTGTCGTACAATTCATAATCAACGGATCATACAATCCATAATGAACCGTTGATATAATAAATAGGATTTTTTTCATTTTAATGGTATTAATGATTTGTTAGCTGTAAGATTTAAGCTTTAGCTCAGTTATTCATGAAAATACCGATAATTACATTGGAAAAAAAGAAAGAAACTAACTATCTGTATTAAATGGTGTTTAAGTGATTCTTAAAGTCCTTTTAAATGTAATTTAGTGTAACAATAATACTTTTTATTAAAACGTTATAATTTTTTAATTTTTTTTTTCAATAAAACGTGGTTATATTTTACCATCTTTTTCGGTGGAGGGAAGGGAGGCTTCAGCCCGAAAGTATCACCCGTAGATCCGCCTGTGACCAGACATACATTGCTTGAGTGGAGAATTTGGCCATTGCCTGAACTTGTATATATATGCTGACAACAGGTCTCTGCGCCACTGCTACTTCAACCTTCGGGGAGGATTATAGGGATGGATAGAGCTAGATACGGATTGTGCAAGTTGATTTGGGTGATATGTATGGTTTTGATGGAATTTGGAAAAATTTTCAGGGATAAGGTCTAGGACATATGGGATATTAAGGTCGTGATGTAGGGTTTTGTTGGTTACATAGAACGGATCACCAACTATTGTTCGAAGGACTTTGGACTGAAAGGATTGAATGCGTTAGATGTTAGAATATTTTTCTGTCCCCCAGAGTTCCAGTCCGTAAGGTCCAAATAAGTTTCTGTATTTCCTTGAAGATCAGTAATTTTTGAGGAATTAAAAGTTGAAATATTCTGTTCAGTAGGCTATATAGCTGGTCATATAGTCGGTTGAGTTCTTGTATTTTAAATCTATGACGTGGGTTCCATGTTAATCTTCATTCTAAGAGTAAGCCAAGATACCGGGCTGTCTGAGTAAGGAAGCTGGATGGAATTAAAGCGTACTGGTGGACAGGAATTGCGTCGGAACGTAAAACCGCATAACCAAATTTTAAAATTTATGTACTCGTTTGACGCGAAATTCAACGTTCTTTAATTTATTAAGGAATACATTTTTCGCTTTGATCCATCGTTTAGGAGTTATAGGTGAAAATCCCAAAAAATATCGAAAAAATCTGACTTTTTTGGCTGTAAAAAGTTTTCCCTTGGTGACCCGCATTAGCAATATTGTTGTTTACATGTCTAAACCCTATACGAGTTAAAAAAATAAAAACTTTTCTCACACTTTCCGCAATGGATTTCCGATTTCGATACTCAAATTATTGGCCTAATATTCTTTAAATCAGCCGCCATTTTTTAAAGCAGCTGCTCTGGAACGGCAGACAAGGTTCTTTTTACTCAGAATAACATACACTTTCGTAATTTACAATCAAACCTTCGCCTGCGATCAGGTCGATTTTTGGGACCTGGCTCCAGGACTATAAAGGTAATATATTTGCATTATGATTCAATTACTTTATTGCACCAGTGTTCAATCAGGGAGACGTGCCTTTGTAGATCCATTAAATTAATTACTTTAACGTAAAATGCCCCATTTTTGATATTTTTCGTAGATAAAAAAATGTAAAGTTACGATAAGCTGAAGCCATTCGTGAAGTTTTAGAGGGATGCACAAGCGGATCTACGGGAGGAGGGCTTTCGGGCTGAATCCTCCACCAAAAATGGTAAAATATAACCATATTTTACAGAATAAAATATTAAAAACTATCTCTTAAAATATTCTTGCTCGTATAATTACATTTAATAGGACTTCAAGAACCACTTAAACACCATTCCATATAGGTAATTAATTGCTTTATTTTTTTCAAATTAATTATCGTTATATGTATATGAAAAAAAAAATCTGTTAGTGAGAACGAATCCGCCAATGTCAACGTTGGTAAGAGAATGAAAATCAAGGAAAATTATGCAAAATTATTTTGTCCTCCATGACATAAAAAATATTTTTATTAATAATTAACAAGATGAATTTAGTAATCAATGGCGTTTTTATCAGATGTGAAATTGGAGGAATAGAGGAGTGATGAAGTAGATGTAGAGGAACGGCGTTGGTTGAAGCAATTGCGAGTGTTATACTCCGAAAAGAGGCGTAACGCCTGGCCGCACCCGAGGGCCTTAACCTCCAACTTCTTTAGTTCTTATCTCAGCCAGAATATTCTTATGTTCAGTCATTCTCACAAGAGATGATAACTAGGATCCGAATTTGAAAAGCTTAATACGTACATGTATATGTAATTAAATTTTTACAAATATGCAATAAAATATAACAAATATGTATGAATTGAATGAATTCCTAAAAGCCACTAGCGGATCCAAGATTTAATTTTTTTTTTTTTTTTTTTTTATGAGGGGGGAGGACTTCAGCCCTAAAGCTTTTTTTCCATAAAAATGACGATAATTACTTTGGAAAAAAAGAAAGAAACTAACTATCTATATGAAATTGTGTTTGAGTGGTTTCTAAAGTCCTTTTAAATGTAATTAAACGAATACTAATAGTTTAAGAGATAATTTTTAAATATTTTTTTCCGTAAAACATGGTTATATTTTACCATTTTGGGTGGGGCTTCTGCCCCAAAGCACCTCCCTCTCCCGTAGATCCGCGCATGCTAATAACCGAAGAAAAACTTATGAAAAAATCTTGTGCAGTAAAGAGGAACAAATTTTACTTACACAGTAATTTCAGTAAATTTGAAAAAAAAAATAATAATAATAAAGGTTGAGAATATTATTTTATTACAAAATGTCGTAGGAAGTATTAATGAATTTTTTTTATTTATATATTTATTAAAATTTACAACGGTACTAAATAAATACAACTACTAAATATGAGCAAATCAAGAGTAATGACATGAACAGACTTTGGGAATACTATCCACTCCCTAAATAATTTTAATAAAGAAGATCACGAGGCCATCTTCTTTTCAGACACCTAGGAGGATTATCAGGAATTGAAGAAGAAGCAAGGCTTGAAACAAGTGGATTCGGGTGGGAATGGAGTTTGTCATGAAAGGATGTATATCTTGCATGGGCTAAATCAGCAACATAATGAGGATTACATTTTTGTTTGTTTTTTTACAATTCTTTGTACACTTAACGTTTCGTTTCTTTAGTATTTTCTTTCACTTTATTATTTTCTTCTTTTGGCCTTTTTTTCATTTGTTATTCTGTCATTTTTACGTTTTGCCAATAAATAAAATTATTAAAAGATCTAAAAAAATAATCATTCTCAGCTTACAGAATTATTCTTTATTAATTTTTATTTGTACGTTTCAGGCATGGGTGCAAACTTTTCATTCTGGTTGGGAGGGAGGCGATGATCCCCTCCACAAAAAAAAAAAAAAAAGTATATATATATATATATATGAAGAGAAGAATAGTTGGGGTGCTCAGTCAAAAAAGGAAGGCAAAAAATAAATTATAATATTTATTTTTTACATATGCCGACGTTTCGACCTGAATTTCAGGCCTTCATCAGGGCTAAGAAAATAACCAGATAACAAGGTATGAGAAACATAAGTAATGATGGTAAAAAAGATAATAAAAACTGAGAAAATAAAATAAAATAAAAAAAATTATTAGAAAAATAAAATAGATAAATATAAAAAAAATGAAATTGTTAGAATAATGACTAAGAACTAAGAGATAAATAATAAAAACTGTTACATAGTGTGGAATGATGAAGTAGGCGTAATCAAAAAGGGGTGACAAAAGTGTTACATTGGGAATCTTAGAATAAAATGTAAAAACATAAAAAAGAAATATAAAGTTATATAAGAAATGAAAATAAAATAAATAGTAAAATTAAAACATTGAGAATGGAGTAGTTAGATAGAAAATTGAGATATTGTAAAGTCTATCAAGATGTACAGACAATGTATAATATAATAAAGAGTTAACAACAGAGAAAAGGAATGAGTAATAAGGAAGAAATTACTCAATAGTTATTTTTCTTTTGAATTTTTCTTTCACTTTCTATTAACTTTCGTTCAATATTCCATAATTTTTCTAAATAATATATCTCTCGTACCTATTTAGGCTTCTAGCGTTTAGTTCAAACTTCGTCTGATAACCGTTAGAGATGACGCCACCTTCACATCTCTTCTCTCTCCCCCTCCCTTGTAACGACTTTATTCTCCCCTTGACACTTAAGGGAAAGGTAGTACTTCTTTTATTTCTTTCTTATTTCAGCTTTCTCAATTTCTTCCCTCCTTCATTTCATTCCTTTTCTCTGTTGTTAACTCTTTATTATATTATACATTGTCTGTACATCTTGATAGACTTTACAATATCTCAATTTTCTATCTAACTACTCCATTCTCAATGTTTTAATTTTACTATTTATTTTATTTTCATTTCTTATATAACTTTATATTTCTTTTTTATGTTTTTACATTTTATTCTAAGATTCCCAATGTAACACTTTTGTCACCCCTTTTTGATTATGCCTACTTCATCATTCCACACTATGTAACAGTTTTTATTATTTATCTCTTAGTTCTTAGTCATTATTCTAACAATTTCATTTTACTTTATATCTATCTATTTTATTTTTCTAATAATTTTTTTTTTTCTCATTTTTTATTATCTTTTTTACCATCATTACTTATGTTTCTCATACCTTGTTATCTGGTTATTTTCTTAGCCCTGATGAAGGCCTGAACTTCAGGTCGAAACGTCGGCATATGTAAAAAATAAATATTATAATTTATTTTTTGCCTTCCTTTTTGACTGAGCACCCCAACTATTCTTCTCTTCATTATCCACGACAGTCAACCAATTACCAATTATATATATATATATATATATATATATATATATATATATATATATTATTTTTTTTTGCGTATGGGTTTATTAGAAAATACGTTGAAAAAGCAATTGTATATATTACATTTTTTTAAAGATATGAGACAGTGATATCAACTTTCAATTCTCCGATTCTTCAAATTTGCTCCAGGAAATGTGATAAAATCTTAACGTAAAAATGGAAGAGTTGGATTGAATCAATTATAAAATCCTATAATATATTGCAACATATAATCATCTATGAATGTAAACTAAAATTTCAATAATAGGAACATAGGCCGTAGTAAACTACTTGCGAGCCTACTGCTAGCCCTTAGCGTAGCCATTTAATCGACTTTTCCTATTTTCTTAATTTATTTTAGATTACTTATTTTATTCATTTATGTAGATTAATTGTTATTTTATTTATATTTCATCGAAATATTGGAGGGGAGGGGAACGAAACTATATTCTCGCCCCCTCTCTATTTTATAGGATGGGACGTTCTATGCCACAGAAATGTTTTAAAGAGCAAGGCTGGGTGTTTGTTTCAGGGAGATTTCCTTATCACTTTTACTTAGGTGCTAAGTTAGGAATTTTCAAAAAAAGAATTTCTTTTTTTACTTTTTTTTTTTTTTTTTATAAAATACCTATTGGCCCCAAAACTGGTGCAATATACGCTTTCGGAATTTCTCAAGTTTTTGGTGAATAATTGAGGCTTTGACAGTGAAAAGGTTGTAAGTGCCAAAAACGCGAGAAAAATAAAATTTCATTAAAATGAAACTATCTTCGGAGAGTAACTGCCAGTTGCCCTTAGTTTAGTTCTCCTTTGATGGCAAATATAGCGCTCACTCGAGCTGGCGACCCCTCCACCAAAGAAAATTAATTTTTTTTTGTTTCTATGATTGATCTGAACCAAATATTAAAATAATTACAATAGTTTATTTTTCTACTTCCCTACGTATTACTAGGTAAGGAAAGTATTGCGATCGGGTCAAATTTCCGATATGCGGTTTCCGAAAAACACATTTTTAGCCATTGGTCTGTCTGTCTGTGCCAAGATTTTCTCGGGAATTACTGAACCGATTTTGTCGCTTCTTTTTTTATTTTGTAGAGTTTTGACTAACGATGCCAGGGACAGAAATTTGGTGCTCCATGCGCAATAAATTAAAAACATGTTTTTCTACTGACTGTAGTGCGAAAATGGCTGTAACGATTTTGATGAAATTTTGCTATAATGTTTCAATAATTGTCCTTTCAATTTTCGTACATGGACTAAATTCCCGAAAAAATTTTATAAAGAAAAGGAAAATGTTTTGGAGCCTAACTCGCTAAATATATATTATATAGTAAAATTTATAATAAAACTTTTGAAAGATAATTAAATTATCAACAAAAAAAAAAAAAACATCATCGGAATCGAATCAGTATTAGCGATGATACAGCATATTCTATTTTCTACACATGTTTTAATTTATTACTACTTTCCTACCTATCCATGTAAGGAAAGTACTGCGATCTGGTCAAATTTCCGATAAGCTGTTTTCGACAGATCTTTAAGTTTCAGAGACTCCCGAGTTTTTTTTTTCTGAAAAATTATGAAATTCCCTACAAAACTATATAAAAATCGTTCATTTTGGACAACTATTAACGAAGTTACAGCTATTCAATTTCCAATGTAAGATTACAGGTACATATCCTGGTGACAGAAAGGCATGAATGAGAGAAAAAAGATAACTTAGTGAAGTAAGAAAATCTGTTGCCTGCATCACACAAGCTTCACTATTATCTCTACTTTTAACAGAAACTATTGTTTGACAAAATTGGGCTATGACAAAAAGTTTTTGATCAGCAATATTAGAGGATATTGAAATGTTTACACTGATCTGCCTTAAAATGGTTTACATTGCATTAGTTTATCAAATAAATCGTACTAAAATCTTTTCTTTGATCAATTTTCAGGAAAATAAATCTAATTCAATATTTTGTTTGTTTCTTGATGGACATATGTAAAGATATAAAATAGTAAATCCTGAATCCATTACTGTTACATTACTGGATACAGTAACTGGTGTTGTAGAAAACACTACTACACAGAACTACGTGAATGAATGGAAGCACTAGCGGATCCAGGATATAATTTTGGGGGGGGGGGGGGGGGGGCTTCAGCCCGAGAGATTTTTTTTTCATATACATATAACGATAATTAATTTGAAAAAAAAGAAAGAAATTAATTACCTATATGAAATGGTGTTTAAGTGGTTCTTGAAGTCCTATTAAATGTAATTAAACGAACAAGAATACTCTAAGAGATAGATTTTAATATTGTTTTCTGTAAAACGTGATTATATTTTTCCATTTTGGGGGTCTTCAGCCCGAAAGCCCTCCCCCCGTAGATCCACCTGTGAGTGGAAGGAGAAATGGTGATCGGGAAACCGAAAAACCGTAGTAGTCTATATGAATTATAGGCGCCAACACTTGAAAAAAATTGGAAGGAGAGACAAAGATTATTGTAACATGATGACAATATTTAATGCATGGGTAGGAAGTGGGAAATAGAACGCCATTGTATGACGTAAAGTACTAGTCCAGTCATAAGTTATAATTCGTAAGATATAATTATAACCTGTACGATAAATCGATTTTTTTCGATCAAGTAAATGACTGAAACATGGGGGGGGGGGTAGGGCAGAGTCTTCAACCTCCTCCCTCCCTCCTATCACCGGTCCCGGCCCCTAGGGTATTACGATTATGAACTGAGTTACCTCCATTATAACCTGTTAATATTATTATATTTACGTTTTTAATTACCCACAAGTATGCCTATGTAAAATAATAACAAGTTTTTTGGGTGGGTGGTGGGGAATTTTAATCGCTTTATTGTTTAAATCTTTATTGTTTTGTTGTTTTTTCAGGCTCTGGTTGCATGGACGTTATTTACGCTTATAAGAAATTTAAATGATGCTATTCATTTTTTTTTTCTTTCCCTCCATAAACTTTAAGTTCCGATATTTACAAATGAGTATCAATTTTTTTTTTTTTTTGGTAAATTAGTAATTTTGAACGATAATTTTAATTTACTGTTCTATTGTAACGTTCTCAGTATGAAGCATGGAGGACGCTAGGCTGACAAGCGAGCAACATTTGCCGAAAGGATTTCGCAACTATGGCTAAGTAACGAGAGGAGGAAGGTCAGGAGCGGCAACTATTTTGTTGAGGGAGGTCGTTGCTCTGCACTTGCGTAATCCTCTTCGGCATCTTGGCTCCACCATCGCCTCCAGTCCAATCCCCAACCGTCCCATCATCAATTATCCTAACATGAAGTCAATAGATTTATTGTAACAAATATAATCCGAATTAAAAAGCAAAATAAACACAATTATTGATGCTAACTTCCTTTAATCGATATATACAAAAGTTTTTTCATAAGAACTGTAAGCATAAGTTATTTTCACAATCTGCATGGCAATGCAATTAAAGAAAATAAATTTTTAAAACCTTACTGTTCAATAAACAAAAAAATAGGATCACAATGTAACCATGATTTTGGAGCTAAATATAAATATTTTTATAACCATTGAAGAAAACTGGAAATTATTTATTCGACAGTCGGTAGCGTAGCAAAAAGTACTGACGCCCGCGGAGAATTCTTGGATGACGCTAGGGTTGCCAAGCGTCCTACTTACAGTCAGGGATGGGCAAATGCTACTTTGAGTACTGACCAATACCAAGTATTTAACTCAAATACTGACCTTTTTTGAATACCAAAGAATTTAATTACTACTTCAGTTGATGTCCTACTTCATCAGTCATACTTTTATCAGCTATGCATTTTATATTTAAAATTATTTTAATCTAGAACTCATCTGATAATTAAGTTCCTGACAAGATTTAAACGCGCATCTATGAGTTCAATACTAACTTTTTTTAGCAGGGGTGTCCAGAAGGAGATTTTATAGCGTAACTTGCGTTATCAAACTTTTTGAGTGGATCATATTGCTACGATGCTTTGAATTTTTTAAAGGTAACATATTGGGTTGGCAAATAAGTCCTTTCGGTTTATCTGTTATTTTTATTTCGCTATGATACACTTCTTATTTGATTAATCAATCCCTAAGGTGGATTGTTTATCCTGTTTATAAAATGTCAACAACTATATATGTTAACTCTTGTTGAAACTAGCTTAGTATTGTGTTTCCTATTGCACTGTGAATATGGAAGAAAATATCATTCATTATCAGCATATTTTGTTGTATTATTTTAAAAAAGGTAAGCGTGCTGCAGAAGCTCATAGAAAAATTTGCAGTGTTTATCGGGATGATGCCTTAACCGAACGCACCTGTCAAAATTGGTTTGCCAAATTTCATTCAGGAAATTTTGACATCAATGATGCTCAACGGTCTGGTCGCCCACATGAAATTGAAACGAGCAATGTTAAGGCCATTGTTGATCAAAATCCCACCCAATCAGTGCGAGAGATTGCTATGGCCCTAAATGTGTCACACACAAGCGTAGAAAACCATTTGCACAAGCTCGGCTATGTTTCCAGGCTTAATGTTTGGGTCCCTCACTCTCTAACTGAAGTCAACTTGGCAACACGCATTTCTGTTTGTGATTCACTACGGAAACGGCAACAAAATGACCCATTTTTGAAAAGGTTGGTAACAGGAGATGAAAAATGGATATTTTACGATAATGTAGTCTGTAGAAAATCTTGGGGACCTACTAGTGAGGCTCCTAGAAGAATGTCGAATCCTGGATTGCATCCAAAGAAGATAATGCATTCCACATGGTGGGTTTTCAAGGGTGTTATTTTCTATGAGCTATTTCCATCAGGAAAAACAATTGATTCAACTCTATACTGCTCACAATTAACAAAATTGGATCAATAAATTAAAAATAAACGCCCAGAACTAGCAAATCGGAAGGGTGTTGTGTTCTGCCAAGAGAACGCTAGGCCCCACACCTCATTGGTCACTCGCAATTAATTATTGAGTCTTGGATTAGACCTCTTGCCCATCCAGACCTAGCTTCAAGTGACTACCACTTATTCCGGTCCCTGCGGAACTCCATGAATGGAAAGAAATTCCAAAAGGAAGAGGACATCAAAAACTACTTGGATCAGTTTTTTTAACATCCATAATACATTGAGTTTTATTTCACCCTGAAAAACCAAAAAGACTTACTTGCCAACCCAATATTTTTACTGGATTAGGAATTAGAGGGGCCAATATTTGTTTGCAGATTTTCAATTAGAAAGAACTTCCAAATCATGGAACAAGGCAGAAAATATTACAAATTTTCTAATTATATTTTTTCTTGCACTATTTTTATGAAAAGAAGTCATCGAACTAAGAAGGGATGGGCACCCCTGTTCTTTAGAATTCACAGAGGCACTAAAATACTTTTTGAGTTTTATCTACGAGTATAACCTATAACAACCAACTTTTTAGTTCTCTTATTTAAAAAAAAAATATATGTCTAATAACAATTTAAATAGCAAAAAAGTGCAAAATGAAAAATGTACTTAAAAAAACTAACTTGGTTACATCATATTTGAATTCATTACTTGTGTTAGGTATATAATTTTATATAAATTATAAGTAATATTATAGACCTATATCATTAAATTGACATCCAGATTATTATTTTTTTTAAAAAGAAATTCATAACGTTTTCCATTATACAATTTGTTTTTAATTTTTAAATTTTTGAATGTAAATAAAAAATTCTTGCCCACTCCTTACCAATTTAGTACTGTCCTCTTTCATATCATAAAATTCCTGGGAACCCTTTTTATTATTATTTACGGGTAGGGAATTCACAGAACAAACATTTTCGGTCTTCTAAAATTTTAAGAATATATTAAGTTTCTAGTAATTGCAATACAATAAACTGTAAATAAATATATAATAAAAAGTTTAAAAGTATTAAAAGTTTTTTAATATATAATGTAATTTGTATACCAGTTAAACGGATACCATTTCATGAAAGTTCAATATAATAAACAATCAAATTATTACAGTTTTTGAAATAAAAAGATTATTTGTGCTCATCACTCATTTTTATCTATACATGTCAATACAAGAGAAATTGTCAGAGAAAATCAACATAAACAATTTCAACTTTTCAAACTTTCTTTTTCCTACTTTAATAAATTTGATTTCCATGGAACAGAAGTTCAGCCTCTTAGTGTTTTAAACTATTTTCAAGTGTATTTTGGACAATACTTAATAATAATTTATAATGTCAAGTTATATTTTATGTATTGATAAAATTATTAACCAACACTATAATATATAACACATAACCAACATCCCTCGATACATATTTGATATACATGTGTGTAAATATAACATGATGGTAGATATTTAATATAATATTTATATTTTAAACTATCTTAAAATATAATATGTATTTTTTTTTATGTAAGGATAAAATGTAATTTTTATCCTAACAATCTAATCAATAATTTGTGATTTAAATGTTTAAATGAAATAGAAAATAACTTCAATATTGGTAAAAGTAGATAAAAGGAAATTATTACACAACTGTAATGATAAAATCATTACAAATAAACAAAAGAAAAATATATAATTAAAGATAATTGATAACAAGAATTAAAAAAGTACTGAATGCAACGATAAAATTACCACTAAAACAATAAATAGCAATCAATGTTTTAAATTAAAACACATTAGAAGAATCGCAGATAAAATTATAAAGGATTAAGCTAATACGATTATACTAATATAAAATTTGGCACATACAATTACTGGCGTAGGGAAGTAGCTTAGTCACGTAACTGCAATCAGCCACTGGTCCTCCAGGTTGGGGGAACAATAACTCTGACACTCAGACAGTACACCATATACAGCACACTACATACACCACACATTAGCATTCAAAGGTCATCAACAGTACACACCCTAGGGTCACCTTCCCTAGGTAGTTGCCCCGGACGGAGGAGTGTGTCAGTATGCTCTAAGGAGGCATTTCTTCACCTGACTTGGGGGCAGAGTTAGGGCTGATAACTCCCTCCCCTTAAATTTAATTATTGTGAAGCCCGTACAGAGACAAGCCGGACTGAACCTAAGGCAATGACACGGCACCCGTCTAATGGATTTTAAACTTGCAATATGGAACACTCTATCACTATACCGACCGGGAGCTCTAGATCAGCTCCTAACACAATTGGACCGAAATAAAATAGACATAGCTGCGATCCAAGAAATAAGGTGGACAGGCCAGGGAATATTTAACAAGAAAAATCATACTATATATTACAGCTGTCATGATCATCTGCATACCTATCGATCTGGGTTCGTCATCAATAATAAGCTGGCTCAGATCGTTGTCGGATTTAATGCTATTTATCCCCGAATATGGTACCTCCAAATGAGAGGTAAATTCTATAATTTCAGCATTATGAGCATCCATGCACCAACAGAGTCAACGGAGGAAGATGAAAAGGATCGTTTTTACCAAGATCTTGAAAGAAGCATTGATAGTTGTCTGAGAGCTGATGTCAAGATTGTGATTGGGGACTTCAGTGCCCAAATAGGAAAAGAACCTCAATACAGACCCACAACAGGTCTACACAGCATTCATAATGCCACAAATGAAAATGGTCAGAGGACCATAAACTTTGCAGCCTCAAAAGATTTAGTGGTGGGAAGCACGAGGTTTCCCCATAAAAGGATTCATCTGGCAACTTGGCGGCCTAACAACGGTGTCACTTGCAACCAAATGGACCATTTATTGATTTCCTCTAGACACATTTCAAGTCTACAGGATATCAGAGTTTACAGAGGGGCAAACATTGACTCTGATCACTGCCTCACAATTGCCCAGATCAGAGCACGAATTTCAATGGTGTGAGTCCAGCAAAGAACGCAACAAGCCAGGTTTAACGTGGAGGTATTCAAAGATTATGAGAAGAGAGAAAGCTTCTCTAGGCATATGAATCATAAGATAAGAAACCTCAATGAATCCGGAGACTTAAACCAACAATGGAGTAGTTGCAAGGAGGCAATAGTGGAAGTCGCAAATGAAACAATTGGATGCCAAGAAGTTACACGGAAAGCAGGATGGTACGATGAGGAGTGTCAGAGGATCACTGCTATTAAGAATAAAGCTTATCGGCAGATGGTCCAGCGAAGACACACCAGAAATTCTGTAGAAGAATACCGAGCCACGAAGAAGGGAAGAGAAAAGACCTGGGAAAGGAAACAACTGGAATATATAGAGAACATAAAGGACCAAAATGAAATCAGGAAATTCTACAACCGTATCAACCAGAGCCGAAGAACTTTCAAACCCCGGACCAGTGCTTGCAAGGATACAGAGAGAAACTTAGTCACTGATAAGAACAAAATAATGAAGCAATGGAAAAGCTATTTTCAAAGGCTCTTAAATGACAATATCCCCTGCTGTAGAGTGGAAAGGCAGGAATTACTGGTTGGTGATCTGGAGCCTCACGACATGGAAGATGTGGAAGAGGCCATAGAATTCCTGAAAAACAACAAATCCCCTGGGACAGATGGGATACCCTCGGAACTGTTTAAATATGGAGGGGAAGAACTCGCAAGATTTATGCATAATGTTATAATGGAAATATGGGTGGAAGAATTATTACCAGATGATTGGTACAAGACAATCATCTGCCCGATCCATAAGAAAGGTGATATCTTAGATTGTCACAACTATCGTGGAATATCTCTGGTATGGTGTGCATATAAAATTCACTCAAGAATTCTCTTTCAGAAGCTTTTTCCGTTCCCTGAGAGAGAAATAGGAATATATCAGGCTGGATTCATGCGAGGAAGATCTACGGTCAACCAGATATTCACTATTAGAACAATCCTAGAAAGGGCAAGAGAGTATGATGTATGCACACACTACCTCTTCATAGACTTTGAGAGAGCTTATGATAGCATCCTAAGAGATGAGCTCTACCATGATATGTTGAGTCTGGGTGTTCCACCTAAACTTGTGCGACTGATACAAGTTACAATGAAGGAGGTGCAATGCATTGTCAGAATCCAAGGCGATATGTCGGACTACTTTGAAATGCAGAAGGCAGGAGATTGCTTGGCATGTCTTCTATTCAACATTGCCCTCGAATGTGCCATTAGAAGATCCCACATTCAGTGCAATTTCTATGATTTGCCGATGACATTGCATTGATTGGAAGAACACAGGCAGCTGTAAAAGATGCTTTCTTAGCGCTACAAGGAACAGCAGCGAGAATCGGCTTAAAGGTCAATGAGAAGAAAACAAAGTTTATGGGGACCGACCCAAAGGATGGAGGCCACAGAGAGACAAATCTAGAAATGGGAGGGATGACTTTTGAAGATGTCTCGGAATTTATATACCTTGGCTCGCAAGTTAATGTAAATAACGTTTTGAATCCTGAAATACAGAGGCGCATTATGGCCGCAAATAGAGCATATTTTGGTCTCCAGGGACATCTCTAAAGTAGAGTGATCTCTCGTAAAACCAAGCTGCTCTTGTACATATGGATTGGAGTGCTGGACAATATCAAGAGCCCAAGAAACAGCTCTTCTTCGGTTTGAACGTCATGTGATAAGAAGAACATTCGGCCCAATAATAAATATTAATCAGGAACGACGAACGCGATCCAACGATGAGCTGATGCAGCTATATAAAGAAGCCGATGTTGTGAGGCTAATGAAAATTGGCAGGTTGAGATGGGCAGGACACATTATCTGTATGTCTGAACAAGGAAGTTGCATCCGTATGCTGCTAAGGAAGTTAATGGATGAGCAGATCTTTGCCACAAGGCGGGTAGGCAGACCGAGACTCAGATGGGCTGATGGAGTGAAAGCCGACGCCCGAAGTATCTTTGGTTCCACAACTGGAAGGTAGCAGCATTACTTGGAGAGGACTGGCGGTTGAAATTGTGGGAGGCCTTGACTCTTCAAGAGTTGTAGAGCCATTCATGATGATGATGACATACAATAACGATGAATTAAACAAACACATTATATGTATAAGATAAAATATAGAACAATTATTAGCAAAGTATTATTTACAAAATTAAATATGAACAATTCCCTAACCAATATTACATAAGAGGAACATCAGAAAATTAAAAAAAAAAAATAATAAAACAACTCAAAACAAATGTTAAGAACCTCAAAAATAAACGCATTACCTCATTTGTCAAACAGAGCGCAACGAACAATCGTAATTTAAATTTTAATAATGTAGAAATTTTAAATAAGGCTAGAAATTAAAAAAAGGAGTAGGGCAACATTATGCTGATGTAATTTACAAAATAGATATTTGGAAACTAATGAATAGAAGACACAATTGAGTATATAAAAATATTTATTTTCAAGCATTAATTTAAGCCCAACAGACTTAGTTTTAGGAATCAGAACATTTACAGTATTTTATACAGACACACCATTATTTCGTGATAAGGACAAATAGTAATAAATTTTATTTAATTTTTAATTAAATATTAGATGGTAAGAACATAGATATTCTTCTTCTTTTTATACAGCTCTACGTCCCACATGTAGACAATGTTACTTGCAGCTTTGACCCCCAGTCATCCCTGTTCTGTACTGCCGCCTTTCAGTTCTGGACCTCAAGCATGGATTAGGCATCCGCAGCTATGCCATCCATCCACCGCAACCATGGTCTTCATCTCCTTTTTGTTCCAAATATTTCTTCCATTAGTATGTTTTTTGGGACCCACCTCTCAGGCATTCTAATGACATGTCCAGCCCATCTGAGGTGGCTTACTTTAATAAGGTGGCCATCAGCATCCCCATACAGTTCCATTAATTTGACATTAAAATCCTACTATTGTAACTATACCTCCAGGTCCCAGTATCATGGGTCCTGCAAACCTTCCCCCACTCCTTCTCTGTCATATATACCTAATAGTTGGAGATAAAACTGATGGCACATCCATGTTGTCACTTTAAAAATCTTTCATCTTTTTCATGTTTCTTTCACTGCAAAAGACTAATAATTATACTTGTGATAGAATGAAGGAAAAACCATAGCAGTATAACGATAGAAAGAAAAATGATATTTTTTTACTTTGACAGTTGGTCCTACGTTATGAATAAAGAGTTAAAAATGGAATGTTTTTTATTATACTACTCACTTATATCTCCCAATTCGATTTCAATAAAGTAAAAATGTTAAATTAAATATATTTAGCTACTATAGTAGTACTTTTCAAGGGTACTCAATGTTCTTATATATAGTGTCTTCAAGGAATATATAAACCCTTATACCTTCAAATATTTTATTGTAATTCCAACGACATTTCGAGCTGATTAGCTCATTATCAAGTCATCTACAAATAACAATTAACAAAGAAAATTTACAACAATGATCACTCATTATCTAGTCATATAAAAAGTGAGAACTTACCAAAAAATGTTTTATCTACTAAAATGTATTTCAATATTATAATTTCATTGAACAACTATTTGTAGTACACCAAATACCAAAGATAACCATATTTCTTTTCTCCATAATCCTTAAATGTTTGCGCATTTATTGATGCTTGTACTTCTACAATAAAAATTTGTGTATGCGATTATTTCAGAACTTATACGATTTCTATTATTGATTACTATTTTGTTTTATTTAAAATACATGTTCACCCCATATGGTACTACCTCCTCCGTCTACTTTTTAATATTGACTGCACATTTTAGCCCTTTAGGGATGTATGTCTGGGTAGGAATTAACTAAATGATTGAATGGGATATCGCTCTGTTGATGTTTATTATTTTCCAATGCCCAATCTAATTAAAAATGTATCTCATTTAATATATGGACATAATGTAGGCCTATATTTTTAACATTAGATTTAAAATCGACTGTGTTATTTATATTTTTAGAAATATAAATTGATTCTAAGGTTTTTCTAATTTTATTGTTTTGTGCCATGTTTAAAATTTTTATATTGTAGAAATCAAATTTATGGTTATTTATAATTATGGATTGGTGGTTGACTGTAGTGAATAATTGAAGAGAAGAATGGTTGAGGTGATCAGTAAAAAAAATAGTTAAAAAAAATAATTATGCTTATCTTTATATTTGCCAACTTTTTCGCCCAAAGTTCAGGCCTTCATCAGGTCTGACCAAGTGAAAAGCTGTCACAAGACCTGTGATCACCCCAACCATTCTTCTCTTCAATTATGCTTATTTAATATGCTATGATTGGATAAAGCTGTGGATTTTATGTTTTTAGGATTTTTTACATTAGTTTTGTGTTGTTTTATTCTGTTTCTTAAATTTTGCAATGTTTCATCAATATAATGTTTGGGACATTGTATACAAGGAATTTTATATACCACGTCTTTTTTATATATTGTATTGATTCTATCTTTCATATTGGATATGCGTCTTTCCAGTTTGTTATCATTGTATAGTCCAAACTTGAGTTCGTAATGATCATATTTTTAAAACCATTTTTTTTTTCATTTGGAATGTTTTTAAATTTCTGGTATTTATTATATTCTATGTATCTTTTGATTTTCATCCTTTACTTTTTCCTAGCCATCCAACACTTTAAAATAATCTGTTATAATATTTTTATTTCTCTCATTCATTCATTATTATTTTTTATGTTAAAATTATTTTTATGTATTTTATGTCGGCTACTATCTTTCATATTATTATTTTTATTATTTATATATTTATACCACAGTTTATTGACAAATTTATATGGTAAATTACTCACCAAAATATTGTATATATTGTTTTTAACCTTCTTCATACCTCTTATATTTTGCAAATAATAATAATATAAACTCGGAAGATCACTTTATACTTTTGGGATACTTCCTAAAGAAATAAGAGGTTGTTAAATAATAAACACAATTATAAGAGTATTAATATATTAAATTGAAATTTATAATTATTTTTTCTCAGGTATGGGTTACTGAAAATCAGATCAAAACTCAGACAAACTAAAATTAACTCTACTAAACACTGCTTGATTTTAAAATAACATCAAATATGGATTGGCAAGCTAACCTTTTTTCTATATACACTGTTTCTTCCTTTGTTGCACTAAATTCATTTGTCTTCAAATGCTTTCCAATGTTCTGCCAAACACAACTTCCAAATTGGTGACACTATTTTCTACTCAACTCAAGCTCCCTGGGAGATACTCTCTCTTGAACTTCCAAACAACTAGTCTCTCTACCAAACAAAAACTTTCAAGATGGTAATACTATATCTGGGTTTTACTCACTGGAGCCAGGGATCCCTTCTCCCATCCTCTCTTCACTACACCCACACAACAACTGCTTGCCAAAACAAAAATCCTTTGTCCCTTCTCTTCTTTGGGATTTTCCTTTCTGAGGAAACTACAGAGTAGCCATTTTCTTTTCCCTGAACTAGTAAAACTAGATTAGCTTGCCTTTTAACTGTTGAACATTAATTTATTAAACCCTTTTTACCCACTTCCAATAAAGGTGTATATTACAATATATTTGGTTTCTGTAAATTTTTTAACTTTATTAATCAGATTAACGGCAGTATTTATAATGATGTTTAGCGTGGTTTGAGTAATAATTTAATATGAGATCACTGCATTTTTCTTTACTGGTCCAAGATGTTTCTATTTGATTTTTATTTATTATGATATTAATATCCAATATCTTATAATATTATTTATAGGTTTTCCATTGTAAATTTGATATTTTTGTTGGCATTATTTAATAATTAAAAAAAAATGTTGTAACTGCCATTTTTTGTGATGATCTGTATAAATAAAACAAAGGTTTTGTCTGTATATTAAATAGAATCACCCGTTTCATGATATCTTTCCGTTTCATACATTACAGAAACCAAATCCACTTTAAAAAAATTTTTGTATGTATGTCCGCATTGTCCAACAAAATTTTGTCAGGGGTATGCTCAGCAATCACTAATGGTAGAGTTTTGAAATTTTGATATTATATTTAGGTTTTCTTGACTTAAAGCATAGGTTTTAAATGAAAACAAAATATTGAGTAGAACCAATGTTATGAATCCTTGAGTACTTTGTCTAGAGATCCAGGTTAGGCAGTTACTTCCTTCGATTCTCATCAAAACCTCCTCCACCACGAGCCACATTTTAAAGTTTTGTTGTTCAACTGATCAATTATAATAACAAAACTATTTTTTTTTTTTCTCCCTTAACCCCAATAATATAATACTTTGAACAATTTATTTTACAACTAGCTGATGAACCCATCATTGACGGGTTAGAAAAAAAAAGGGTGTATAGTTAAAATTTGAGAATCTTTTTTTGAGATGGATTTTGTTCTATGGAAGGATCCTTATTTAATTTCATAAAATTGGTTGTTTTGAAATTTTTTATGGGAGAGGCTTATGAAAGTCAAGGTTTCATAGTAGTTATAATAAAAACTTTGTTATTTGGCTATTTATTTATTTGCCACACAACTAAATGGACCATCACCAATCCATTAAAATTTTTTAAGTGTTTAATTTTCATTTATGATGAAGCGAGGAGATTGTGGAGTTGATCGAAATAATCAAAAAGAGTTGTAGTCTCTCCACTTCTTTAAACTCTGCTGAGTTTATTGCTGGAAAAATAACATTGGACATTGAATCACCTACATCCGTGTAAGATTAGAACTTGATCTGAATATTCTGGTGGGCGTGGTGAAATTTTTTTTTTCAGATTTTTGGCCAATCTGTTTGGTTAATCCTAAAAATGTATACCACATTTTATACACACTAATAGTATAACTATTAGTCTTTTGTGGTCAGAGAAACGATGTTTATAAAGTTTTAAAGTGCCAGAATGGATGTGCCATCAATTTTTTCATCAACTATCAGAGGGGGTGGAGAGGTTGCATGACCCATGATATTTGGATCCGGAGGATCTAGAGGTTTAGTATCAATGGTAGGATTTTATAACCCAAGTTTGTAGCTTGTTAGAATTGAATATCATTAGGGACATTGTATAAAATATCTACTATGATGATTTATTTACACATACATACATATATCACTTGACAGGAGGAGTTCTGATGTAGTACCAAGGCCTGCTACAGCAATTGGGGACCCTGAAATCAGAGCAGTGGAGGATGAGGATAAGAAGGAGCATAAGGATGATTTTGAAGGCCGGTGTCAGCCAAGTTTCTGAGACCTCCAAAGCATCTTACTCAATATTTGAAGATGTGGTAGTATGCAAGACTTCCACATGATAATTTGTTTATTATAATACAATACAAAAATATTAAAAGTAGAAAAATTTGTTTAAAATTATTTCCTGAAACAAGACTCTTTATCTTATTTCAACATTAATTACTTAAATGATATCTCTATACTTTCAGGATACATGATACTGAAATATACTGTTCGATATAAGATTTAAAATTGTTCTCATATCAAGGGAAACATGAGTAATGTACTAATTTCATATTTTTCAATAAAAATTATCCTTAAATCACCTACAACTCACAAATTATACTTCTCCTAATTATTTGAACATGTTTTAACTCTTAACTATTCCTTTAACTTTGAAATGTTCTCGATCCTTGCTATAGTTTTTAACTATAAAAAAAGGTTAATTTTTGAGTCAACGTACATCCAGCTTGAATCTTACTGTAATAATAATACAGTAGATAAATAATAATTGTTAGGTAGATCCTTGACTTATAAACACATTTTAAAAGTAATTAAGAAGCAATAAATCTTCAGACTTTTCTTACCCTACACCACTTTCTTGTTATTTATTGTACCTTATACTACCAATTTCATCTCTATTCCCACCCTATTTATTTGTTATCCTTTCTACACTATGTTTTCCCTATTTTTAATCCTTCCTCCCATTTTAATTCACTAAGATTATTCTCTTTGATTTGCCCTCATGTTATGTATTGAATTTTATTTCCATAGAATGATTCTTTCTTTTGATATAAACTATTTATTGCCTACTTATCCATTTACACACCTAGATATTTATATACTTTTTTTTTATTTCTTATTTTTTCACTATGTATTTACTTTTTATCTCTAATTTTTGATTCACCAACTATTTGTAAATAAAATAATTGTTAGTATATAATTGGAAGATTCCTAATTGAGTTTCTAAAAAAAAAATTGAAAATCCCACCTTAGTCTTACAGTTAAAATAATAATAATTTATGAAATTAATTTTTTTAATTATTTGCTCTTTTATATAAAATCAAAATAAATAATAAACTTAAACCATTCAATTATATAATCATTTATTTATTTCACTAATTTATATAATTTTTACGCTGCTAATTTCATTCATTCATTTATTCAATGTTTGACTTCAATTTCAATACACAGATCTATTATATTTAATACATTATATAATTATTATATTATATTGTATACACAGCTCCTTCAATTCAAATTCTCAGTTCACACCCGCAATAACCTTTCCCGGTCTTCAGATTTATATAGAATAGAATAAAAAATTTAACTTTATTCTGGGACTAAGTCCAATGATGAACAAATACAAATTAAAATACAAATCTAGCCAAAAACTAACTTAAAAAAACAAAACAAATGAGCATAAAATCTTCTCAAAAATACTTATTATTGTGATGGAAGAAAAAAAAACAATAAAAAAAAAAAAGAAATTAAATATTTATATATACATAACTACACAATTTACAAGCAACAGGCTAACTAATAAAAAAACTAATTTAATACAAAATGTAATAATATCTGCAGTGATTTACATAATAATATGCAAACACTAAAAGAAAAAAAAAAAAAATCTTCTCAGGAATACTTGAAGTATAATGGAAAAAAAAAAGAAATATATATACATACATACACATATTGGTACACAGAGAGATAAAAAGATAACCTGGATAAATAAAAAAATAAAAAAAATAATAATATAATAAGGTAATAAAAGTAATAACAGAAAGATATTGATTTAGATGTTAAATTATAAACAGTAAGCTAAATTAATAAACTAATACTATAAAATAATATGTTAACAATTAAATAAAAAATCTTCTCGATTGAATGTTTAATAGTTGACCATTGTATTATAAAGGAAGGAGATGGTCTGGGGTGGCAGTCATAAGAAGGCTAAATAGTGGCAAAACTATTTTATTAAAAGCCAACGTTTTGACCCAACTTTGCAGATCTTCTTCAGGGCTAGAATGGACAAGTAAAATGAATACAAAGTGAAAACGGATGATCATACATTGATGTAGAATGTAAATATAAAATTAAAATTAAATAAAAGAGAGATCATACAAAGCGGAAATACTTGGAATAATGAACAATTAAATTTAATTAATCAATAAATATTAAAAGTAGATAAAAATAATACAATATAATATATAAGTTATTTTTCACTTATAAGATTTAAAATGTGTCTATGTGTGAAAGAAATGCAGTTTTTATCTACTTTATGATTAACAGGATTCTGTTCCATGTGAATGTGGATGGATTCGGAAATGAGACATTTTTCATGGTTAGGGACAGTGGCAAGAATAGAGATTTTTTAAAAATCAAATGAATAATTAAGGCATGTTCTGATAGTTTAGAGGCGGAAGGGTTCCGGGAAGTTATGGATGTTTTATGTTGGAAAATACGGGTTTTGAGATGGTTTTTGGTTTCGCCAATATAGGAGCTATTACAATTAGGATTAGAGAAGATTGGTGTTGTAAAAGTATGGGATTCTTCAAGTTAGTGAAAAGGAAAGAAAGTTTGTTATGGGACTTACGGCCAAGATGTAAGTTGGTTATAGTCGAGTTAAGGAATTTTTCTATATTATCTGAGAGAATAGGAATATAAGAGAGAGATTTGTATATGAAAGGAGTGGTAGGTGATTGTGGGGAGTTGAGAGAAGGGGAGGTTGTACTCTTTTTGGTTGTATAGCAGTTTAAAAGTTTAATTATAGTGTTGAGAGGGAAAACGTTGGCTTTTAATAAAATAGTTTTGCCACTATTTAGTCTATTTATGACCGCCACCCCGGACTAACTCCTTCCTTTAAAAAATCTGTGTTATAGTTGAAATGGAAAAATAGAGAAAATAAAAATACATAAAAAATATAATACATAAATGCCCAGAAAGAAAAAAGCAAAACCTGAAGCGAAGAGAAAAGCAAATAAATACTAAAAATAATAATCAAACTAGGTGACAAAAATTATTAATGTTTTATGCTAAAACTTAAACAGTAGGTACCAATATTTACTTCTCACTAATTCAATTCATAAAATGAAATCTATGGTTGTGGATTGTCTGATTGGGATGTAAGGAGGTATTTGGAAGATGACAGGGAAGAGGCATGACGAATGTTATGTGGCAAGGAATTCCAGAAGGTAACAGAGCGGGCTAAGAAGGAACATTCATAGGTTTTTGTCTGGGATGGGATATAGAGGTCAGAAACACGGGATCTCGTTTTTATTGAGTGGACTGAGGGTTTAGGCTGAAGGAGGCAGCAGATATAGGAAAGGTGCTGGGAGTTGATAGTTTAGTGCAAGAAATTTCCAAGGAAGTATTGGCAGCGGGAAGAGGGGAAGGCCACTTTGACTCGGCATATTGGTGGGACACATGAGACCATCTCAAAGTGACAAATACAAATCTTAAAAAACAGTTCATGATTCTCTTCTGTCTGTCCTCAAGCACCAACGAGAGGCCGCCATATACCACACAGCCATAGTCAAAGTGGGGGAAAATCAATGAGGAAATGAGGAGCTTGCGGATAGATTGTGGCAGATGCTGATGAGAACAACAGAATAGTTTAAGTGTACCAATTGACCTTCTGGAGATATGAGCAATATGGGGTTTCCTCCATAGGTTTTGATCAATGGTAATTTCTAAGTTTTTTACAGAGGAGGTGAAGGAGATTGGTTGGCCATTAATAATCAAGGAAGGAAGAGTGAGAATGGATCTAAGGAAGGAGTTGGAACCTATAAGAATGGCCTGAGTTTTTGATGCGTTTAACTTTAATTTATTCAAGCTTACCCAGGCACTGATCCTATCTAGGTCTTTCTGAATATTAGTAAACTCTTCTAATAACTCAGTGGGCAGAAAAGATAGATAAATTTGGGAGTCATCAGCATATAGATGGTATGAGCAATGGTGGTTGAACTAGGAAGGTCATTGATGTAAGAATTAGAAAGGAGAGGGGAAATGCTTGAACCCTGGGGTACTCCATGAGAAACAGTAAGGAAGGAAGATAAGGGTTGATTAGGGATACCAACACCTTGAGTCCAATCAGAAAGGAAGGATTGGAACCATAGGATAGAACTATTGGAGAAGGTTAGATTTTAATTTAGCAAAGAGGGTAGAATGGCCTAAGGAATCGAATGCTTTGGAGAAGTCGAGGAGTAGTAATACAGTCAGTTTTCTTTCGTCCATTGCAGTATGTATGTCATTTATGATTTTAACTAAAGTGGATTCAGTGGATAAGCCTGGGTGAAAGCCAGATTGGAGAGGATCTATAAGTTCGAACATTTCGAGGAAATAGAAAATTTGGGATTGGACTGTTCTTTCGATAGGTTTCGTCAGATTTGAGAGAATAGAAATTGGACAATAGTCTTTAGGAGAGATGGAATTAGGGATTTTGTTAATAGGATGGACTAAGGCTTTTTTTCCAAGGGGTAGGAAAAATAGAATTTTGAAGGAGAAAGTTATAAATGAATAGAAGGGCTGGAAGGATTTCAGGGAGGCATAACAGTTTTACAGGAATTCTATCAATTCCTATAGAGTTGGATAGGGATTTTATTATGGAGGAAATAAGGTCCGTAGGAGTGATGTAGAAAAAATAAAAACTGTCACTATTGAATGAAGATGATACAGTAATATGGGAAGAGGTGAGAGAAATGTTACTAGAACAAAAGAATAAAATGTATGAATTTAAAGCATCAGGAGAGACTGGGATGACTAAAGAGGAAGATGATCTGTAATGAGACAGCTTTCGAACTAAATGCTATTTGGATTTAGAATCAGAAGCAGAGGAGAAGGCTTTATGAAAGTAATTGGTTTTCGCTTGCCTGATCATTGTTTGCATCATGTTACAGAGTATCCTCAACGTAGTCATCTGCAAGCCTTGTTAGTCTAAAGCCTCTACGGGACTGCTTCACGTCTCTTTTGAATTTTTTGATGCATCCAAGGAGCAGGTTGGCGGCGAAATGTAGAGGTTTTAGGAGGAGCATGGGTATTGAGGATATAGAGGAGATTAGAAGTCAGGATATCTACCATGGTATCAATTGAGGAGCAGGTGTAAACATCATTCCAAACCAGAGTTTCAATATCTGGCAGGATGCTTTCATAAGTTAGGGAATTTATATTGCGGAAGGTTATTGTTTTAGGGATGATTGCAGGGGTCTGGATATTGTATGATAGTTGGATGAAGTCATGAGAAGAGAGGAAAGGAACAGGCAATTGGGACAAAGACAAAAAGTTATGCGCAGAATCGATGTCAAACAGGTCCAGCCATGTATCAGACCAGCAAGTGTGATGAATAGGAGCAAATGGGATAATAAAGAGTTTAAGAGAGTAGAAAAGGTTTTCCAAGTAATGTTTGTCGAGGGAATCGGAAAGGAGATTGGCATTAAAGTCACCAAAAACTATTATGTTACTGTAAAATGGGATAAATTTGTATAGGATAGATTCAAAGGATGGGCCAAAAGGAACCAGAGGAGGGCGATATACTACAACGTATAGGAGTGTACTATACTACAATGTATATATACAATAGCCCACCGAATCGCTGCTTTTATTATTCGATCCTTGACCCTATGGAACTCCATTCTTTCCTGCATCCATCGCTCCAATTCCCTCTCTACTTTTAAATCCTGCCTATTCAATCAATTCCTTTCCATTCAGTTCCCATAAAATTTTAAATAGATATTTCTGTAAATATGTATATATATTATTAGTTTGTTTTCAATTGCTTCATCAAGTTAGAAGATAGCTTTACATTTTTTTCTATTATATTTATCTGTTCAAATTGTAAATACACTTGTATATCTCTGAGATGCAAAAGCACACATTTCTATTCTTGTTTATTATTCTAAAGGGACTCATCCCAAAACTAATAAATTATTATTATTATTATTATTAATTATACACTTAAGATAGCTATATACTTTATTACTATATTTGATTTCCTATTTTATTTAATATTTATTTTTTACCATTGTATATACCTTTCAGTCTTCTCCTTTAATTGTTTTATGTTATTTTATATTCTGAAGAATAATTCTGGTATATGAAGTTTACAGATTTTGGTGTACCAATGAGAATCAAATATCAGCATCTTCTTCCCCCTATGTTTAATGTATATAAATATACATAATATATTCAATTGTTTTGTTTAAATATTTTCAAATATATCCGTATGACCAAAAAAAATTCCTACTACTATATGAACATATAAATTTATTTTGAAATATTCAGTATTGAAATATATTGTTTGTTTCACAATAATTGTGTTGACTTTATAGATAAATCATTTTATATATCTTTTACACAAAATAGAAATTCCCATTATATGTTTTTTTTTTTTTTTGGTCTATCATCCCCCTACCAAAATGGAAAGTCTACACCTATGATTACCAGCATTTTTTAAAGAGTTGATTCTGGGTTATTTGAAGTTGGAGTTAGGCATTATTGATAGTGCAGGTTGAAAAGCAAGTAACACTTTATAATGAAGTGTTTGAAATGAAAGAGCAGTCATCTTCTAGAAAGATTAATTTTGAATTGATAAGTAACTTTGCCATAAATCTAGAGAAAAAAAGGAAACTGACAGAGAGTTTCTGTTTGCCAATCAGATGTTTGGTATGTGTAATGATATCATTGATCATCAAATATCATTGATATGATATGTGAATGCCAATTTCCAATCCAAATACCCTCTCTGGTATCTAATGGAAGGATACCATCATTATACATATTATTACATGAAAAAATGAGGTTGAAAAGAGCTTGCCTGTAATTTTATTGTTTGATCTACAAAATCTTTCAGCTAATGGGGCATCTTCTACAAATGACCCTTAAAGTTAGTTTAAATAACAATTTGTACTCATTGTTATTTACTGTATATTTATAAAGTATTTACTGGCAGAGCTATGAACAAAACTGCCTCTGTTCATTTTCAATAAATCAATGCTTAGTATGTTTTGAGCAGTTTGGTTCTGCCTGTATTACTAACTTTGATTACTTTGGACGCTTAACTTAAAAATAAATTAAATAATAAGTAATGTATCATCTACACCAGTAAATAAATATTTTTAAACTTGCATAAGATTTAGTTATTAAAATAATCAACATAAAAGATAAGTAATATTTTAAGTATTTATTTTTTTAGAACAAAATATACTGCAATATAAAAAAGATAAAGAAAAAATAACTATTCAATTACATCAGTATCATTTGTTGACACTTTTGCAGAACTTTTTTCATCATTGTTTTCAATTGTAGCATTTCATTTTCCTTTATTCTCAGATGTTAATATCAGGGGTAGAGGATGGGATGGCCAAGGATATTAGGGCGTGGGTCCCAGAGTGCCCTGTTCTGAACGTTGTGGGTTCGATTTCCCCCTGGGTCATTTAATTTTCATTTCTGGTTGGCCCCGGGAAATGAATTTTGACATTCCAACTCAGGTAAGTGTGCAGTGGCAACCTCAAGGTAGCAGGCAGGGATAAATAAAAGGACCATGTAGCCCACTTGCCAGACTAGTTCCCTCCAAAAGTAACAGTACCAGTAATATCAGGGATACCCAGAAGAGGGTTTCGTACCTCAAGTTCCACCATCAAAATTTTCAAGGGGCCATATTTTGAGAGGTTTTTGGATTTTTGTGGGAGGGGGAATGAAAATTTCAAACCAAGGGTCAATAGGAAAATACGAAACAGATCGCTGTTAGTTTATACATAATAATCCTAAGTTTATATAAAATAATTACATAGTTTCTATTTTTTTTATTTAAGCCAACATTACACCAATTTTTGCACTTCAAAATCCTACAACGGCGATTCGGCTCGTCGAGCCATTTTCAAGTCAATCATGTACTTGTCTATTATATTTCTTATGTAAAATACATGATTCTTCTCATAATAACCAGTATCACGCTCGTCATGTCTAATTGTATATGATCAACGTCATAATTGTATATGATCAAAGATTTTTCTAATTTCACTTTTTCTTACACTGTTTTTAAAAAGAGGTTAGGAATAAAATATCTTGGGAGATGAGGAAATGTTCAAGCGCCATTGACCTTGGAAAGGATGTGCACCCCTGGTTAATATTAGTATTTCTTTCTTAATTTTCATTGACACCATGTGCTGTTGTGTTGAAAATCGTCTAGGAAACAAAGAGGTTTGATCGGTCAAAAGTCAGTCGGTTATCGTTTCTCATCATTCATCGTGCCGTGATTCCGAGACCAATGTAGGTACCTACATTCAATTTGGATGCTTGTTTGCTAGCGTTAATACAACTATTGTGTCTTTTTCTAACGTCAACGTATGACAATCACATTTCTTAATCCTGTCATGAAAATACGAGTCCCATGTAGGCACACACTTTCTATTTGGGTGTTCATTTATTTAATGGCAATGTATGACGTTCCTTCGTTATCGTGTCCATAGGAGCCGACTATTGGCTTGAGCCCCCTGAATGTTGCCGTAGTGGAGGCTCATAAAAAACGGGTCCTACATAGGCGCAGCCTAATGAATGAAATAGGAAGAAACATAAGCTGATCTAGTGAATGAATCTGATTTAGATCCATCTGCTCAAAACAATGTGTGATCGGCAATGCATGAATAATGTTTTCGATACGTTTCTAAGTTTTGTTGCTATGGAATTTCATCTAGAAATGTAACTGAATATGTATTTGAGATTTTGTAAAACGTAGTGTTTTGATTTATATTGTGTATATATATATATATATATATATACATATATACATATCAGTGGTGCCCATTCCCCCCCAAGGTCGATGGCGCAAGTACCTACCTCTCCCTCCTTTTCCAATGATATTTTATTTCTCACCTTTTCTTAAAAACAGAGGTGTAATTCTAGGTAGGTAATTAGTAGGTAAGGTAGAATTAGAAAAATCTTAGATCATATACAACTATACTTTCTGCGGTCTGTTCCAGGTTTCACTCTTGTCCCTGAGCCCCAAAAATTCATAACCCCGTTGAAATTTGTCACCTCAAAAATTTTGATGGCGCAACTTATATACATATATTATTATTTATTTTATTTTATTTTTTGGACGACACTGTACACCATGAAGAACTTAGACCGCTCGATTTGATTTTTGTCCTGACAATATTGCTTGACGGAACAGGCAGCCTGAAGAGAATGATCCAATCTCATGTTGTGACCTATGAACCTTGATTTTCTTGATGCCGCAGCAAACCATCCTTGGTAATCCAGATTTGGCGCTTCGACTGAGTGACATACTAGTCCTAACAGCTCATATACCAATACGTAGCCCTGCAAGGTGGTCTAAGTTCATAAATAGCGTTGAGTTTAAAAAGATCATACTATCTGGCAGAGCCTTAGGCGAAACTGTCACAACTCATCTTGGAAAATATCAATACTAAGTATATCTTATGGTTCAGTGTTCCCCCAACTAGGCATATTCTCAATAATTGATTTTTTTTCATTAATTTTTCTTTTTATATTTTTTTGGTAACTTTCCCATAAAAGCTGTCAAACTCCAATCTTACTAAAATATATGCATTAACTTTTTTTCAGTAGAGAACTTGGGACCTGAATTTCGTGACCGCTAGGTAATGTGATTCAGTAACACCTGCAGCTTTCCTTATATAGACACTTCTAATATATAAGGGATAGCTCATAGTCCACAAACAGCATTAGTTTTGCTCCACGTAGAAGAAATTGTCACCAGGTCACATTGTTCTATGAATGCGATTATGCTAAGAACACAACCTTGTGGGATACCATTTTTTTTTTTCATGTTTTTTAGATGTGTTTCCTAGTTTAAATTTAAAATGGCAACGAGCAAGAAATTTTTGGACATAGATCAGCAAGTTTTCCCACTCAAAAATTCTTAACATATTCAGGTTTTCTAGGTCCTATAGACATCCTGTTTTATATCTTATGGAATTGGCCAAGCTCACATTTTGAATCAAACAAAAGCTAGTCAACTGGATGGTCCATTTTTTTTAAGTATGGTCGATTTAATGGCATAGAGGATGACTTCCGTTATTCCGAAAAACTTTAATTTCCGAAAGCTAGATCAATCAGTTTTTTCGATAACATCTTGTCTTCCTACTGAACATATCTGGTGCATTAGTGAATTTGAACAGTGTAGGGGAATGGTTTTTGCCATAAATATAAAGGTATACACACCAATCTACGCTTTGGTATAAGGAAGCTCGGTACAAGAAGAAATCTATATCACTGCTGAAAAAGTGCTAATTATGGTTATAACACAGAAAACCAATTTTTTAATTAATTTAAATTGAATTAAATATGGAAACCGAATAAACTAGTTTTCACAGGAAAGTCTAACAACCATAGGTCAGTTGTTCTCACAGATCAAAGAGATAAATGGTCAGGGATATAACGCTTCGAAGGTTGGAAGAATCCATCCACCCTTACTTGGCCATTTCTGGCATACAAGTAAATAAAAGTAAGGCTGAAAGAACTGTTCTCCCATTGATTGTTTATAATATTAAGGATAACAAAAAAATTATAAGTTCGGCATTTTGACGGTTCAAATGGGCGTATTGGCATGTAACATTATTAGGCTTAGTAATGAACGCATCCTTAAAAACTAAATTAGTGCTGAACCAATAAATAAATGTCCGAGGGGTAGAGTGAAACATTGAAGGAAGATTTCTGTATTTGCTGACCTTTCCACAATTTATGTTTAGATCGGGGTTGTTGAACAAAGTATGTTTACAGTGATTTGTGGTAGAACATGAGACCTTTGACTTTTGCTAGGTGTTTTATTCTTATTATTCAAAATGTATGTTTTAAACATATTTTACTAACCGAATAGAAAATAACATACTGCCTCTAATTATAACATTGAATTATTTAAAAAAATATAAGATTGAATTTATATACTTAGTTAAATTGGTTGTTCTTTGTTAATAAACAATAAAACGTATAAAAGTTGACTGTCATTTCAATTTTCAAGATATTTAAAATTAAAAAAATTGAAAACTTGAAAAGGGACTTTAAGAAATCATAAAAACATTACTGGAGTAGTATGTGAGATTGGTAAGGAGGTTTATTCAGGAAACTAAAAATTCCATTTTACATATTATATTATATTTTATTACAAACTATTTATATAATTTAAAGAAGCAAATTAATTTTTAAAACAAAGATTAATCTTTGTTACATTAAACTGGAACAGTAAAATTAAAGCATAGTTAAAAAAATGCTAGAATAAGCTTTTTATTATTTATTAATGTGGCAAAGCTGGGCACGGCACTGTGAATTAGGATTCTTAGCTTTGCTCACAAATGATTCGTTTCGTTCGATTCAATTGCTGAATTCCCTGAACTTATAAATATATATATATATATATATATATATATATATATATATATATATATATATATATATAATATATATACATATATACCATACATATGATTATGATCTTTAAAAAAATATGTCTAATCCAGTGACATTTGCTTTAATTAAGAGATCAAATGTCAGGAAATTATTTTAAATACATATGTACAATAAGCAAAATACTTAATGTCTACAAATAACACAAAAGAAGAATATCAACTTCTGTACAGTGAAAGCTTCATGACATGTACAACAATAATCAACAATTTCGATTTATGAATGTATATAAATAGATATAACTTGCAATAAGAGAATGTTATTCTGCCATTTTAGAATTCTGAAATGCGTTTTCTAAAAATTTCCATATCTAATAAATTGAAGTAAAAAGCAGTGCTGACAAGACAGCATGTGTTGAAGTACAAATTAAAAAAAAAATAAATAAATGCCTTACATATTTATAATATGCAATATATGGCAAACTAATGCATTATTAAATAAGGCAATGCATAATACATCGGCATATTCTGTGGAAATTTTTTATGAATACAGAGAATTAAGCCATAGTAAGTGTGCCCGCTCCAAGCCCAAAGCCTACTCCACGTGGTCCAAAATGACGTCCATAGCAACCTCTACAATAGATGTCCCCATCAGGGCCATCATTAAGATTTGTAGAATCTAAAGATCGGCGACAATCACCACATGAAAAGCATCTCTTGTGCCATATCTGAAATTGGAAAAACAATTGTAAAAAATACTAAACATTATGAATTATATTTCATGGATTTGTATCAATTTAATAATATTGTTAAAGTTATATGCCATGAGACTTATGAATATTCGACATTGATTTAAAGAAATTTCAAACTTTATTGATAATTAATTATTTCTTTTACTCTTCATCAATGATGATTAATTATTTAGATAATAACAATGGTTTTGAGTTTATCATTTTTTTTTCCATACTTGACTCTACAGAAGATTTGTGCAATTTTCTTCAATGGATAATTAAATTTACATTGTGGTAAAGAATTATAACTAAAAAAAATTATAAATATTTTTTGCTTAAAAAATAAATACATACCCTGTTTTTGCTAATCATTTTCTCAGCTTCATAAACTTCAAAGCCACATCGTAAACAACCTTTGCCTTCAGCCGCTTTATGGCCAGTTAATGGCTTACAATCTGAACTGAAAAAATTAAGAAATATGCATTACATTTTTTACAGACAGAAAGTATACTGGGATTTGAAATATGATAATGTAAAAAAGAACCAATTCACTTATCATTTTGAATTATTGTGAAAAACATTTATTATGTACAACTATCAAGTTCATATAAAGAGTCAAAAATAATTTAGAACCAAATCATGTAAAAGATCTTTGATATAATAATAAAAAAAAATTAACTATTATCATTTTTACACAATGAACACCTTAATATATTAACTATAGGAGATGATGCCATTAAATATGTAGGTTAATGTGACTAAGTACATGACACTCAACTAGTATGAGTTGCCCTTTACAAATCATAACTTCTGAACATAGATTTGAATTCTTTAAAAGTGAAGTATAATTAGTTATAAATAAATTACTTCCAATCACTTGATTAAGTTTTATCTTAAAATTTCTGCTTTTTAAACATAATTTTGTTTATTTGATTTTAATTATTGTATAAAAATCAAATAAAATAAGAAATAAGTCTACTTCAGAAGCTATTCTTCAAAATACTTCGTAATTTACATTACTCTTGACAGTTATCTAGTTTTTAAGTGTTGTTCTGCAGGTATCCTGGCAAAACATTATAGTAAGAGTTAGTCTATTCATCTGTTGTGACAAGTAGGTGTGGTACGCACTTCATATACTATAATATTTTACTGAGGCAATAGCTGGCTAGTACATTGAAATATTTAAGGATTTGTTCGATATATTTACTCAATTATGTTCCACATCCCAATTTTATGACTTTCACTAAATATTTATTTTAAAATGTGAATCTCAGACCAACTTTAAATTTTTAGGATGATTAAATCAGTAAAATAGTCCTCTAGAAACAAACTGTTTTGCGCATTCCCCTAAACAGCTACTACTTGAATAATGAGTTCTTCAATCTCATTTTTTCTAATTAAGGAATTAATGTGACAATAAAGTAGTATAAGACTCCTAATAAAATGTTTCTTTTATTTTAAATATTGAAATATGGCTTTATAATAATAAATAAAACCTTTATTTATATTGGAAGTAATGGATAAAACAAGAATATGTAAATGTAGACCGCTTGAATATTTATATTATATTGATCCTGAAACATTGTAACCAATAAGTAAGAATATTAGTATTCACTTTATTCTCTAATATATATACATACATATAGTTATTTAAGGTCAAACATTGTAAAATCTTGAGTATATTTTACCCACATAATCCTATATCTATCTTGAATATTTTTATACTGTGCTTTTATCCTTTACATAAATAATTACTTAATAAATATGAAAACTATAAATTTATTTAAATTATTAATTATAGTTAATTATTTGATTGGAATTTATGTCTCTTGGCCTCAAACTTTCATTGAAAATGAGATTAATCATTCCCAGATAGATTTAGTTTTTTAAAGAAATAAATTGATAGTATCAACCAATAAATATGTATTTATTTCTACCTCAGCTTTATTTTTTATTTTCTAAAAAAAAAAAATATACTAGTTGATACATACTAAGTAACAGTTGATTCTCCATTGGTGGAAATCAAGGTAGGAGAGTGTCCATAGCCAAAGCCTTTTGGTCCAAAGTTTTTGCCATAACAAGCTTTGCAATAAATTTCCTTATCAGGTCCATCACAGGCCAACATAGAATCTAGTGGACGATGACATTGGCAACAATTGAAACAAATCTTATGCCACATCTAAACATAACAGAATTATAATTATTTTTTAAAATCTGTATTTTCACATCATGAAGACATTAAAATGAAGATATATGCAATTTCCATATTGCTACAGCAAGTTAGGATTTTAAATTTAAAAAAAATATATCTGTATATTTATCTTTAATTAAGTCGTTGTAACTGATTAAAAGTATTTACAAATTAATCAACTAAAGACTTTTACTGGAATTTCAAATCACTATTTTATAATTTATAATCATTAAATTTTAATTTGATCAAGATAATTTACATTAATTAAATTAAAATTGTCTAAATATTTGTTAGAAATGTGTTGCATATAAATATTTCATATTCATGCATATACATAAATCAATTTATGTGTGCTTAGTGACATAAAGCTTTAAAGTTATCAAGTTTGTTCTTTTATTCCTATGCTACTAAACACAAATATACTTACTGTTCCTTTAGCTAATTGTTGTTCTGCAGCAAAGACCATACCACCACATCTTGGACAACCTTGTCCTGGAGGGGCCTTAATAGAAGTTGTATCTGGATTGTAGAAGGGACGTCCTTGTGAAATTTCTTCCTCCCTAAAAAAAACAAAAGAAAACTATGTGTATATATACTTCCTTTTGTTATGGATTATTTGTTTTACTGTGATTGATTTATGCAAATAATTACTTTTAAAATATATCTACTACTTACGTGAGCCCATCAGTTTGCAGAAATCCAGAACCACAAGCAAATCCATAACCATGAGGTCCCCATTTTTTTCCATAGCAAGTTTTACAATACACATCCTTATCAGGGCCATCACAAGCAATTATTGAATCAAGTGTCTTGTTGCAGTCATGGCATTTAAAGCATTTTCTATGCCATTCCTAATTAGAAATCAGATCATTTTACTACTTATTAACATAATTAACTTATAGTCTTTATAATAATTAATAATACTTTTTTATCACCTTGCACTAAATAGCTATATTTTATAAAATATACATTGTAGCTTTATTAATATTAATCATTATTGTAACATCTCATAACTAAAGTCTAAAGAAAAAATAATTGTAAATATGTGCACTTTAAAGAAGTTGCAAGTTGCTCAATTTCTCTTTAGGTGTAGTTAGTTCTATTCAATTATCAGTTTTCTTGTGTACATGGGTGTGTGTATGATGTATATATTTATTCAGTGAACTATAGGAATTAAATGTTTATTTCAAAACAGAAATTCTGTTATTAAGATACTTACACGGCCTTTAGCAAGCACTTGTTCAGCTGCAAAAACTACGCCTCCACATCTAGGACAGCCTTGTCCAGGTGGAGCTTTAATTACTGCCGTGTCTACCAATGTAGTGCGTGGAGCAGGAACCTCACTATAAAAAGAAATATAATAACTTGAAAATAAAAAAATTAAATAAGTCTTTATTAATTGTAAAGACTCTTTAAATTAGTCATTTATTATTTATATTTTATGAATATTGTAGTTATTATAGAAGTTAAAAACAACAAACTAATGATAAATATGAAACAAAAAATCAATAAATGATAATACTTATTTGCTATGATTTGGTGCTTAGGATAGCATACTCTAAAAGTTATTAGAATAATACTCTGAAAATTAAAGTATAATAACAAACAGAAAATAGATTCTTAGAAAGAAATTTGATAGTGCTATATCATTTTAGTACTGTCTTTGGATTCAAATGGGTAGGTAACAGTATATAGCACTTGTTGAGTTTTAAAAAATATAATATCAGCATGCTTATCAGAACAAAATAAAAAAAACAAAAAATAAAAAACAATAACAACATCAACAACTTAATTTTGGGAGTATAAGGTTTTAAACTATATATATAAATCACAATGGACATCAGTGATTTGAAGTTATAACACAGCAAACATAGTAAAAAAGTGCCATTCTAAGACATGAATTGGAACAATAAATTCATTCCTTGGGTCACAAAATTATCATCTAGGATTTTTTTTTTTTTGGATTTTTAAACTCGGACAGGGTAAAACAATTCAAAAAATGCCCATTCTACCTGTTGTCATTGATATCGCAAGTCAGACCCACAGCTGACCCTCCAAACCCAACCCCTCGAGGGCCATATTTTTTAGCGTAGCACACTAAAGAAACAATATTTATTCATAAATTAAATTATACTTTCAATGGAATGTCCACTTTTATACTTTATTTTATTATTATTCTAAATTATTTTAAATGTTACATTATTAATTTCTACAATATATTTCATATAAAAGTGGAATGAACTTAAAACTATATTAGATAGGGTGAACGAACCCATTTGTCATAGGGTCACTCTGCAATGCACCACCTCCTTGGCCATAGCCGTAGCCTTTGGGCCCGAAGCGCTTCCCATAGCACACTGCAAACCCATGCAACATCACACACTAATGAAATCTACAAATTTACACATTCTAGGATACAATGATTAAATAAATACATGAGATATCAAATACATTTAAAAACATAATCAACCATGCATTTTTTAATTTTAAAAGATATGAAATTCATTTTGAACCACAGTAGCACTTTGGTTCAATCCTTTCTTTTATCTATCAGGCAATCATAATTGCATGTTAAAAAATAATAAGAATACCATAGTTAACTAATTCTATTATAAATTAAATATATTACTAGTTTTTATAAAGTGATAGATCGCTTCTATATATATCAAACATCTTATAATTTATCAAAATATTATATTAATTATAGTATTTTCAATATTTTTGAAATTAGGGACCTTAATAAAAATCTATTGAAACGTTTTTGTTGGAACTGAAAAGAATAAATAATGAAAATATTAATTCAAGATCATTTCAGTTGCGAAAAATTCAATCAACTGATTTTAGTTGGAATTGTGAAACGTTTTTGTGTCAAGGTGGCATAATTTTTAATTATTTGTGTTATATTGTTAAAAAGGAGGGCTTGGAACAATTTAAAAAGTTTCATTTTAACAATTTTAAAGAAACTTTTTTTAAAATAATTTATTAAGAAACTTTTTTGTAACAAACTTCTGAGTTTATTGTAATAATTTAACTTTTCATTATTTATGTTCTTGAAAAATTGACATTTAATGAGAAAAAAAGAGTAAATGGGCTAATATTTCATATATATTTTCTCTTGAATGATTGCCTGATTCTTATGTTTCTCTTGTTTTTGCAGCTAAAATGTATTGTACAGTAAAATCTATTAAATAGGAAAGATTTATTTTTTGTCAAATGAATTGATTTAACAGTACTTTTAAATAAAGATTTTTAAAATAAAATTTCTATAAAAACTTTCAATGAGGAAAAATTTTTAATTCCCAAAGAACAGAAAAAAGTATTTTAAAATAGAAATTCCAGTCATATCTATCAGGTATCATTAAAAATAAAAGTTTAATTTTAAATTTCAAGCCCTGGTAAAAAATACTCTATCAAAACAGAAAGGTTAAATTTTTAAACCATGATTAATTTTTTTTTAATTAGGGACAACAAAATAGTTTTAATATCAAGTGATTTTTTTAAAAATTATATTGACGAAGTTTCAGTTTTATAACAGAATTGGTGTATCCTGAATTCATTATCTTATAGTTATTTAATACTTTGTTTCATTTTTCAATTAAGGAAAACACAATTTGAGTGCTATTTTCTATTTTTTAAAATTGAATCTATAAGTTTAATTTATTATACCTTTGCAATAAATATCCTTGTCTGGTCCTTCACAACAATTGACAGAATCCAGTCGTTTCGAACACTCAGCACATTTAAAACACTCCCTATGCCAGCCCTGAAACCATGCACATGCACCAAACAAAAATTACAAAAATAAGTTTATATGTTTGCACATCAATTAAAAAATACAATTATAGGTAATACACATATATATAAAATGAACAAACAATTGATCAACCTTTGGAAAAGAAATATGAAAATAATAGGTGACTTTTCTTTTAATGTTTTACTCTTGATCACAAGCTAACATACAATTGTGAGTGGCTGTTCAACTTTTAAATAGCCTAAATATTTCCTTAAAGTTTTATGTATAAAACATTATTGCTTACATTATTTCAAAAGTTTTTTTTTTAATTGTAGCATAGCTGAAGGAAATGGGATATATTTTTTCATTGCTTGTAAATACTACTGTTTTTAGTAATTAATATTTCAAAACTAGAAGTATAATATAAGTAAAAATACTTGTTTTTATGTGCCTAAAATAATGAAAAATAATTACAAAATGAAATAGTAGTTAAAGATAAACAAAGTACCTCCTATTGAATATAAAAATTTACTTCTATATATAGAATTAATGTTTATATTTTATAAGATCAGATTGGATTTGTATGTTAAATATATGTTTTTGAACATATAATAAATATTTAATAACTTAATTTAAAAAAGTATCATAGCAACATTAATGGAAAGGGAAGGTTTATTTTTGATGCTAAAGAAATAAACTTCAAAATATAACGAGCGAATTGAAATTCATGCTTCATAATCAAAGGTGTTTCATACAAACAGAAACAGACAATGAAGTCAAATGCAGTAGATCGCCATGCCATGTATATTATAAACGTAACGAAATTGGAACTTACATCGACAATAAACTTCCCTATCAGGTCCATCACAATGTTCCAAAGAGTCTAGTGTGCGCTTACATCTAACACAGTAGAAACAGCTCCTGTGCCAACCCTATGTCATAGTCAGTGAAAATATTCCTTAACCAGTAAATTTTCAAAATTTTATTTTTATCGTTTAATAATTTTAATTGATAATCAAGATAAACTGCATAGCAACCAATTTACCTGTTATTATCTATATTATTGTCAACAAATATTTGACTAAAAAGGTCAGAACCATAAATCAGTGTGATATTTAAAAAAACAAAAACTCTGAATAACGCAATGTCAAGATACTGGAATTCATCATTTTAATATATAAGGTTAAGAAATTATATTAACACAGCATTAAATTCTGTCCATTAAATTCTCAAAACCAACCCTCACATTTTAAATTTAATTGATACATTTCTATGGTGATAGGTTTATTCTTACTAACCATGTTTTATATATTTTAAGGCAACTAAATTCAATTATTAATACTATCATTCAATTGAAATTTTTAATTTATGAATCTAAAGTTTAAAAGAATTCACATTTTTATTAGATGTGATTATATATGGCATAACTGATCATTTTATATCGATGATTGTTCTAAGAATAATTTTAGGTTTTCAGTGAATCATTGATTAATTTGTTTATGGACAGCAATTTATACTGAAATTGGAAACTGAAAGTTATTTAATTTACATATTACATCTAGTAAATTTCTAGCAATACATATGTCCATGATGTTTTTCATTATTTTATATACAGTTCTGATGTTTAAATCTGCTTTTAGTATTTAAATATTTGTACGTGCTACGTTTCTCAATTATAATTGTGAAAATAATATAAATTTTAGATTTTTATGGACAAATTTATTATTTCATTTTGACTGATCAATAAATAAAAAAATCATGTATTATAAAAATGAAATGTCTCAATACTCACCCTTCCTCTAGCTAACATCTGTTCAGCTGCATAAACATAACCACCACACCTTGGGCAGCCTTCTCCTTCTGGAGCTTTAGCAATCGCTCGAACAGGCATAGCTCCTCTAGATCTTTCCCTAACCAATTCATATTATTGAAACAAAATTATATAATGTTAATAAAATAAGAATAAGTAAATAGTGGTTAAAATTAATAGTGTGTATTAAGTGTCATTTGTATTAAAACTTTATTTTAAAAAATAAAGACTTAAGAAAAAAAATAATAATAAAAGATAATTTCTATGGAACTGATACATAATTATAAATAATAACTTATTATAGATAATTTTCTTCCTTTATTTTTTTTCTTTTTAATAATAGCACCAACAGTTTATGTAATTAGATACAAAATAAAAAAATAAATAATGTTATAAGCAAATTGAAAAAGAATGAAAAAAGTGTTAATTTATATTAATGAATTAATTTATAAAATGTGAAGTGATATTAGTTTTGTGTAGCTTTATAAGAATTTTGAATTTTTACACACCAATTCAAACACTTATAATTTAAGCATAAGTATCCAGCGATGATTAATTGCAGAAAGCTGCAAAATAATATAAGTACATTAAGTAAGTAGAATAAAACAAAATTAAGCCACTCAATGAAATTCAGTGAATGATTTTATAACAAGGAAGTGTTATATTTTAAATTTTAATAATAACTGTTTCACTGAATATTTTAAGTGAGGGCATTTTCCTTACCTTAATAAGCAATTAGAACAAATATAATTTTTTAGCATTAGTTGATTGATATCTAAGATTAACCCCCACTTTTACTGATTAAAAAAAAATGTAAGTTTCTAATTGTTAACTTTTGAAGACGACCACATAATTCAGGAAAAATGTCAGGAGCGAAAAAAAAAAAAAAAAAAAAACAACCTTCAAATAAATCTTAATGTTACTAATACATTTTCACTGTAATATATTATTTTATATGTTAATGAAGAGAAAGGGTTGTAATTAGAATGAGTATGGAACTATAAATACTTGATAGTATTTGTTGTGATCAATTTTACTTTTTTTTTTCAAGGTGAAATATTAGAAAAGTTAATTCATTAGAGTGTTAGAACAGTTAGCATGGACAGTTAATTTACAAATAATATTATTATATTAAGCAAATAAAACATTAAACAATATATATATTCCTATGTAAGCCTTAGCCATGCAGCCACTGATATTCAAATGATTCTCACCATGATGAGTTATCCCTGCTTTGTTTTCAGGTGAGTCAATAGTTTTTGGCGATGATTCCAAGAAGGGACAGGAATTTTAAGAGGTGGAATATAAACTTGTTTTTGATATTACAATAAAAACTTTTCAATATAAAATAACAATTTCTATTTTTATTAGGCTTAAACCAAAAGCTTATGCATAAGGGGTAATTAATAATATAGTTAATTTAATTAGATATAGTCTTGAATGGGTATTGTAATTATGTAGAATTCCTTAAAGTCTTTTAGGAATTGATAATTTGGAGAGTTGTTTTTATTTTTTATTTTCATATATAAATAAGCAACTACTTACAAATAATTTATTGATAACTTTGTCAAAGTTTTTCATATAAGTAAATGTGTTTTTCTTGCAAATTATTAAGTAGTTTAATTGTATTAACATGAATATGTTTTGGTAAATCTACTTGTGTAATTCCATGAAAAAGTGCTAATTTTGTGAAGACATAAAAGCAATATTTTACACGGTGGTTCTCATAACACATTGGAAATTACAGGAAGGTAGCAGTAAATATTTTATGATATAATAACTTAAATATGTGTTTTGAGAACCTTATGCATTAAGCTTTGGTAAGCGAACAAGCAATATTTGAAGCGATTCTCTTTGTGTAGACTTCACGATTTGTTAATCATTATGTTGTTACAAAGAAAATACATTCGTTATTACACACATATTTATATATATACTAATTTATGTGTATTTTCACCATCTTAATGAAGATTTATTATTTTTTGCAAAAATAATAATTTACGTAAATGATACTGACTATGCAGTATTTAAGTTGAAGTTGGAATATTTTGCTCAGCAAAAATAAAAATCATTGTAATTTTTATAAACTTTTATTCAGATATTTTACATAACAATTTTGATAACCCCAATTTAAGTTTAAAAAACAAAACAAAAAGATACATTTAAATACATAAGACGTTTTATGAAAAAAATATATATAAATTTATATATGTGAACTAGAAAAATATAAGATTGTAACTCTCTTCTTAAAAATTATAGAAAATGTGGGGTGTAGGGAAGTGCGATCCGTTGGCATCCTGGAGTTTAGTGACTGGGAACAAAAAGGGAAAAAAGGTGTCATGCATTGATCATTACTAGTAACTTCACAGCACTTTCCTAACAATTAATTAGGAAAATCTTGTGAGGAAAAACAGGGGGAAAATAATAAACAAAAAGAAAGAAATTTAATTGGATTTTTCATATTTAATTTAATTTTTTTTATGCACATGTAATTTTTAAATATTTTTATCATTTACTAAAATATAGCTGGGATCCTACTGGTATTATAAGGAAAATGCCCTTTCCTAAAAGTCATTACATGGACTGCTTGCTACAATGTGTTTAAATGGAAATTTTTAAAATCTATTTCAAATAAAATCCCTTAAATAATTAAAGTAAAGATATGTTAAGAAATATATATCATTTGTGTGTTTGTGGGTGTATTATATAAGAACTATTTGGTACTTACGCCTCAGCATTGCCAAATTGTTCTCCTTTGTCCATGCTGAGACATCCTGCACCTCCACCAAACCCATAGCCCTTAGGTCCGTATTTCCTTCCGTGGCACACCTTGCAGTACAGTTCACCTTCATGCTCTGCACAGTTGGTGGAGTCCAAGAATTTCCCGCACATGCCTTTGGAAGTGAATTTTAAATAAATCTTCTGGTACTTACTAAATTACTTTTATATATTATTGGATTAACCATTATTTCACAGTCTGTATCAGTTACAAATTAAAAACAATTCTTTCTGAAATTCTTAATCAAAAACAAAATAAGGAAAGAAAAGAATATTGTTGGCATAGTGGCTGAGTGTGTTATGTCAATATTTATTTCATATTAGTCCCATAAAAAAATTCATGGCATTTCCCAATCTAATGAAAAAAAAAAAGAGTTTCAACCTCTTAATAGCAGTTGTAAGATTGGAAACAAAAATTTACAGTATTTTTACTGTACAAATTTCCCAACCAATGAAAGTACCAGGATTGTAGAAAAATATCAATTGTGAAATATTTTATTTATATTGATATTTTTACTAATTTCAATTTGAAGTGGTCGGAAATCAAATTTAATAAGACAGGTTGATGAGTATATCAAATGTTTCTACATATTATTTCAAAGTCATTAATAAAAAAAAAATATAATTATTTTTTCTCCATAGCGTAAATACAATTGCTGTATTGATTATTGAACTATACTGTATAATAAACATTATCTCTTATTCATGAATGGATATGAATGTATGTCAGAAATGAATATGTATTTAAATAAAACAAATTTAATGAAATAAGTTCCTTCAAAAATCGGGGGGGGGGGGAGGGTGCTTTGGGGCTGAAGCCCCTAAATGGTAAAATATAACCATGTTTTATGGAAAAAAATATTAAAAAATTATCTCTTAAAGTATTATTGTTCCTGTAATTACATTTAAAAGGACTTTAGGAATCACTTAAACAACATTTCATATAGGTAGTCAGTTTCTTCCTTTTTTTCCAAAGTAATTATCATCATTTTTATGAAAAAAAAGCTTTCGGCCCCCAAAATTAAATCCTGGATCCGCTAGTGCTTCCCATATAAACAATTTTATAGAGATCTTAGTATTATATATTATCTAAAACAAAATTTTCAACGCTTACCACACTTGAAGCACATTTTGTGCCACTTCAGACCGCCGGCTACTCGCTCTTCTGCGGCATAGACGGATTTGCCACATTTTGGGCATTTAGGGTTCTCTGCTGGCTTGAAAGGCATTTTCGCTGATTATCTGAAACAATAATAGATTTTAAGTTAATAGTCACAAATATTTTGAAAGAGTTTGTCAGTGATTCTGGGTGAAGAAATCAAATTTATAAACGAACATTTCATGATTATTTACTTTTTGGTATTTGAAGGATTAAAAATTGGTCCTGAAGACAAAGGTAGACTTGTTTATAACCGCTTTTTGTTTGATATAGTTCAGATCATTAAACAAACAAATTTCTAAATCATAGGGTCCTTTAGAAAGGTTCCTCTTTAAATTAATTCACACGAGAAGCTTTGATAGAAGTTTACAGAAAATATAATTAATAATACTAGTGCATTGGATAATTGTTGCTATGCAGGAGAGGAAGAAGGAAAGGGTGAAGGATGCCAAGATCCGGGGCAATGCCAAGAAGGATCCAAGCCAAATTTGGAGCTGGCGAGGAGGGTGGGGCTCTCAGGTGACCAGCGACCAAAATACGTCCATCTTCCCCACCTCCCCTTTCTCCATATACCTCCCCCCTTCTCCCACACACACACACCACTCTCATTTCTATACTTCGGGACACTCCCATAATTATTTAAAGATTAACCATTTCAACAGCAAATAAAAGAAAACGATCTTCTGAAGATCCGACATTTTAAAACATCGCTATTAGTTATGTAGAAAAAAAGGTTTAACGGAAACTTGAAGTTTTGATTGGTATATTACCTAAAATAATTACGATTATCATTCATTGTTTTATTGCAGAGATAAATTTAAAAAAAAATTAAAATTATATATAAAATTTAAATCGGAAAGGCCTTACCTTAAAGAGTAGTTGTTTTATTTGAAGTTATATTTTTATCACTTCGATTTTTTTTTTAACTATATTGGTTTAAATTCAATTTTAATTTATAGATTAATAAAGCTACATAAATAATTATTAGCATGTTTTTATTTTGTAAAACACCGAGTTATTTTGAAATAAAACACTTTTTAACGGAATCATTGTTTAATACCTCTTCTAAGGAAAAGAAAAATATTAACTAAACGTGTTTTTGGAACAATCTAAATATCTCTAAACTAGTCAAAGAAATGTTTAGTTTAAAAATCATTTTTTGATTGTTGTTTATTCGCTTTATAAAAAAGCAATTTTTTATTATTAATTATAACTGTTAACTTATAAGATAATTCTTAATTTTAAACATATTACGTATGGTATACCAATCTAAAATTTATGCGAGAAGCTTAGAATGCTTTTAAAAAATAGGAACAAACATAGAATCTTGATAAAAACTTGGAATTAGTTAAATTTTTTAGTATTGACATATTCAAAGTTTACGTTTATAGAGTTGCATATTTTTAGTTTATTTCGTAAGTACTTTTGAGTTTCTCCAAGCCTTTAGTTTTTTTTTAATTTCAAGTTTAAGTTATTAGATATTTTGTTTTCTTAGCAATACATTTCGACTATATTACTTTTTACTTTCAATTATATTTTAGTTTAGAAAAAAAAAAACTCTTAACTATGAAAAAAATTAAATATATTTATCGAATGTTTTCTAAATTTGAAAAAAAAAAAATTAATACAAAAGTTTTAAAAACGATAACCAGTTTTCTTATAATTGGTTGTTTATATCGTATGGTATACGTAAAGCATTAATTTTTTATCATGTTGGTATATTGAAAAAGGGCAACATAAAGTTCTCCACGAAAATTAGCTTAAACACGTTATTATAAGGTTTGTGAGACATGCATTTAAATTATACCTGAAATAACAAAAAAAAACGAAGAAGATTCCGGTTTTTGTTTTCGTTTCCTCTAGTTTCACGTGTATATCCGCATTTTAAATAATTGAATAAAACTGTTTAAACTAAATTTAATTTATGTAAATTATATTTTACCTTCATCCATGCATTTAGAAAAATGAAGTTGATAATACGTTTATCTACTATCAAAAACGAAACAAAATATTCATTTAAAATAACTTTTGACGGGAATATAGTACATTAAGAAAAAACAAAACAATTTTTTTTCTGATCTGTAAGCACACTAAATTGCTCTAGAAGTAACTTTAGACTTCTTTATGGCTCTAAAAAATGACTACTTTTAAAATATGCATTGATTTTGTTTTTTCAAAAATTCTTTTATTAGACGTTTATTTTTTGCAAAGAATATTCCATTTCGTAATAAATGATTTCGATGAATTTTAAGTGGAGTAAATATTTTTGAAGGTTTCACAAGTTTTACACTCATATCACTTCCTTTAGGTAATTTAATATGTAATTGAATTTGTTCATTTTTTGTTAAAGTATACGGGCGAAAACACAAATAACCTTCCTATAATTTTAACCATATAACACAGCTAACTAAATATTACAGATCCCTTAAAAAAAAAGCTAAATTTTATTAAAAAATATATTATTTTTAAAAAAGCATGTGTTTGTTAAAACTTGAAATAAATAATTAATGGCGTATACCTTTTGATTTTAGTTCATTAGATTTTTGTAATAATTAATAAGAGTTAAAGAGGAAATGAAAATCATAAAGCTAAAGTAATATTAATTTATGCAATTAGAAATGTTTGCTATCAATATATTATTACTGATTTACGGATGAGGAAGTTAATAAAGGTTATTAATTATCTATAAAGTTATATACAATATACAAAACCAAAATGTTTAAGATAATAAAATATTAGAAGATTTCGTTACTGTTAAATTTCATATACACGTAAAGTTTTGATTTATTCTAGGGATGAAATGAATGAAAAATATTCATAAATAAAAAACTTAAACATTATCACTCAATAACTGTTCTTTTCTTATTAGGTACGGATTAAACAACATTTAATTTAAAAAAAATATTACAGATATAAAATAATAATTTAATAACTATAATGTTAACGGAATAATCAAAATATTAAAATTAGGAAGCTGGTACAACCACTCATGGATATTTAAGCTATAGTTGAACCAAGCTTTCCATTTATTCTGTTTCTATTTTTTTTTTAAATTAATATTCAATATGTTTATTTATGAGGCATATTTATTTTTTATTAATTATTTTGCTACTATCATTTTTCTCTTTTAATGTAGTTAATAGCAAAATTATTGAATTTAAAATATAAACAAGTGAAATGAAATGAAATTTTTTTTAGAAAAAAAAAAGAGGTTATTATTTTAGGTTTTTATCGTTTGTGGTCTTACCTTCTGTCGAAAGAATTCGTTGCAGCCGACGGATACACCTCACCACTATTACTTTACTACTGGTCCTCTCGAAGCCCGCAGCTCTTGTAAATAAGGTTCTCCCCTCCAAATCTTCTCCTCGCCTATGAATAGACTCCAACCCACCCCCACCCCCTCTGATTCACACCCTTTCCATTTATTATTTCTTTATTTTTACACTCCGTCTCATCTTTACGTAAATCCAATCACATTGCATATCTTGGCTAAATTAATAGTTCGCCTTGTGCCCTTAAAAAAAAAATCGTCAGTGCTTATGGAAGTTCAATGTGCAAGAGGAAGGTTAGCGAGTGGTGGGGAAATGTTTCGACCTTTGATAGGTTAGCGTCGGATCATACAACCCGGAGTTACTGACAACGCGTCATCGGCATCTACTTACTTCGTCGATTCTTTTCGTTATTGTTATTGTATTTATTATAATTATTGTTTTACACTTATTTGCCTTCAGGTCAATTTAATAAGTAATCACAACTAGTCTTTGATTACTATTTATTGATGGACGTTTCGGGAAATCTTCGTCCTCCTTTTCAGCAAATTATATACTCCCAAAAATTAGGTAAGTCACAATTATTAATAATAAGTTTGGTCAATGAATTATCAACATCTGTGGCTTATCCAATTTTTTTGGGGCATATAATTTGCTGAAGGGAGAGACAAAGATTCTCCGACACGTTGATGAATAAATGGTAATCAAAGACTAGTTGTGATTACTTATTATTGACTTAAAGGCAAATAAGTGTGAAAAAATATCTTAGAATAAATGTCAAAATTGGGCAATGGACAATTTTTTGTTTTGTTTTAATGACTACCTATGTGAAGCTAGTTTATGGTAAATCGGTATTTAATAATTAAGTAGTAAAAATTATTATTTAATTATTTTTCTCATTAGAAAACTTTTCCAATAGACTCTGATTTATTTATTTTCTGTGAATCTAAACAGTATTACTTAAAAATATCATCAATTAAACTCAGAAAATTAACTACCCATGGGAGTAGTATTTTGTTTTAAAACAATTTAGTTATAACAATATGTTTTATTTGTTAAATTATAACGCATATGCAGCTACTAGATATACACATGTTTTATGAAAAAAAAATCTCTGAAAATATTATTGTTCGTGTAAGTACTCTTTTTTTTTTTAATAGAGCTTCAAGAATCACTTAAACATCTGTATATATATATATATATATATATATATAAAGCTTTAGGGCTGAAGCCTCCCAAAATTAAGCCTTGGATTCGCTACCGCATCATAATAATCTCGACAAAATTTCAAGACATTTTCGTGTGTTATTGTTAAGCGGCCAGTCTTGAGAAAAATAATTTAAACGAATTAATATGCATTAATAAATTCGTAATATTTTTAATTTTGAGGGAAGGATGCATGACTAATAATCATTACAATATAAATTTATTATATTGTTTTTTAGATATTTGTTTGATCTCAGTTCTTTTGTACACAATAAAAAAAAAAACTTTGTTTAAATCAAATAATGTACAGATTAATGTACACCTATAACCAGGGGTACCCAGGAGGGGTTTGATGGCGCAAGTTGAGCCTTCAAAAGTTTGAGGGGTCACATTTTGAAGGGGTTTTGAATTTTTGAGGGGGGCACATTTCGAAGAGATTATGAATTTTCGAAATGAAAAGTTCCAAATCAGGAGACAAGAGGAAAGCATAGAACAGACCAATGAAAGTGTAAATTATATATCATCTACGGTTTTTAAAATTATACTTTAGCTTGCACTGTTATTAAGAAGAAGAGAGCAATAAAATATCTTAGGTCCTCCTAATGTATAATGAACCGGGGGGGAGGTTCATGCTCCATTAACCTTGGGGGGATAGGTACCCCTGCCTTTAACCTCTTTTCTTTTTCTATTCAATTAACGCTAAGTAGTGTTACCAACTGTATATATATTTATTTGATGGTTCTTTCAAGAAAAGCGTTGTAATAATAAATAACCAAGAATATTAGCAAGATTTAACATAGAACTGATAACTTGTTGGTATGGCATATCAATGATGAAAATAATTTTATCCCATAAAAAATCGGTAAATTTAATGTAATAAAAATAAATATACAGTAAATTAAATTAATAACAATAATTAAACAAACAATATGAGTTATTGTTAAGTAATTAGAAAATGGACTGCTTCTCCTACACAAGGGGTTTACAAACTACGGCCCGCGGACCGGATCCGGCCCTGATGCACCTTAATGCAATATAAAAATCGTTCGTTAATATTTTCCCTATTAAGTGCATTTTTTTATTATTTTTTTTTTATATATGTATTTATTTTTTTTTTTTTAGGCAATGAAAGGCAATGAAAATTATAATAACAAATCAGGTAGTTGAAAAATATATATTCTTCAATGTTTTATGCCTTAGAATTCTTAATAAATTGTTATTCAAAATTCAACAACGGAATTGTTGTTAACGATCTGGGTGCTTAATCTTTCAAAGTACACTGCGATAATATATTAAAAATGTCGTCCGACAAAAGAAAAACATTTGTAATTTTTTTTTTGCAGCTATGTAGGCAATGAAAGTATTTTTCCATTTATCATCGAGAATTTTCGCGAAAGATTGTTGTCGGGTTATCAGAAGAACAAAACAAAGGAGGAAGGATTTCTAAGGGAAAAAGTGTACAAAGTTTAAACCGCTACATCTATTTACTTTATTATTGTATTTAGTTTTATTGTTTCGGTGTCTTTGCTTAACAGTGCCAAATCATAGGCATAACCGAGTACGGATATTTTTTCACCCAAACCTTTTTCCGCACGCATCACCTCTCTAATGGCATGCTATAGTGCTAAATTAAATATGAAAGATGAAAGTGAATCACTTTGTTTTAAACCCGAAAGAACTAAAAAATTCTCGAAACAAATAATTACTAATTAAAACTTAATTGAATATTTTTTTGGAACTTTGGAATTTTTTTTTGGAATTTCCTTGCTCAATTAGAATATTATAAAGTTTCTGATGGCCAACGGAATCATAATCCTTTTTTAAATCTATATAAATCTGATAAACAAAATACTGTCGTACTCCAGTTTTTCTCTCTAATATTTGCTCTGTAGGGTATGTCATAATCATTCAAATTAGCATAATTTAACTTTTTTTTTTAAATGTATACTTTTTGAGTTAAACCTATAAAACAAAAAAACACAACAAATTAGGTCCACTCGTTAAAGAGATGGTCATAGCTCACTGTTCCAGCAGTGCGAAGGTTTTTTTAAAGTGTTTTGGAACAACGATTCTAAAACAGTTAATATTTTTGTCCTATCTTCATAAATTGTATATATATAGAGGCGTATAAAATTCCTAATCGGCAGCAATTTTGGAACGGAACATTTTGGGTCTGGGGTGGAATTATTTTTGGGATCCCCTGAAAAATCCGCTGGTATGAGGGGCCCCCTTTGTAAGTATGGGCCAGGGCGGGTTTAGTATTGACGAGCCTTAAAAAAAAAAATATATTCTTCAATGGTTTATGCCTTAGAATTCTTAATAAATTGTTATTATATTACATTGTAACGATCTAGGTGTTTAATTTTTCAAAGTACATTGCGTTAACTTGTAAAACATGTATTTTTTTTTTTAAGCAATCATTCTAAAAGAAATGCTATGCCTCTTTAATACTTAGGCACCGCGAAATCCGCGTTTTTATTGCTATTTGCTTTTTTGTTTTCATTTTAACTGCCTTTTCCACAATATTATTTTTAATAATTGTTTATCCTATACCTATCGTATTAATGGACAATATTTACATTATGTATATAAATAGTATGGCCACACTGTTTATGTCATTACGTGATGCACATTTAATTCGCTCTTCATTTGGTTTTAAATAATACGACTATCAGAGAATTCTACTCAATCATCTTTTTTGGTATTTCACTTTCGCACAGCCAAATGCTTTGGGACATAACCGTTTATAAATTGAAATATTTTATTTAAATTTAACCATGAAATAGACAATACTTGAGTTAGAGCAAATCACTTTATTTAATTGACGTTCAGTTCATTTTTTTTTATTAATCGATAGTTACAGTTATTTGTGTAAATGGTGTTGAAGAACTTCATTTTTATTAGATTTTCAACGGTCATTAATAGCTCACTGTGAGCACAGCCTTTGGTAATTTAACTTTATAATTATTGTAAGTATAAATTTTATTTTATGGTTTTTGCATTTTTCAATAGAGAAAATATTTTCTGAAAGATGTATAAATAAGTCATGTTAAGTAAAATTATGAATTATCAAATTCGAATATTGGATAAATATCGAGCTGTGATTTAATTCTATATTTTTAAAATAATATGCTTGTAAATAATTTGCAATTATTTGTAGAATTGCTGATATATTTAAGGTTGAAACTATCTTATTTCTTGTTATCATTGCAAATTGTGTTTGAAAAACTGTAATTTGAATATTTTAATTTATAATACAAAATGAACATTGTATGTCATTGTCAATTAAAAATTATAGTATAATTTGTTGCTTTTCTGCATTTATTTTCCTTCTCATTTATCTATTAGAGACTTTAAATTTAGATGTTAAAGTTCATATCAGACTGAAACGACAAGGACCCGTTCAACGTTTCCGATTACTTCAGCACTTACTAGACTAACGCTCTAAACTTCTAATTAATTACAAAAGACTCATATACATGACTATGATAAGGCCTATTTGGACTTACAGAGTTGAGCTATAGGGCTCCACTAAACCATCGAATTCCTCTCGTATCCAATCCTTACAATCCAAAATCCTTCGTAAAATCCTCAATGCTCCCTACTTTGTTACAAATAAAACCTTCCATAATGACCTTAATGTTTCTTATGTTTCAGATCTGGCCCAATCCAGATACCTATCCTTCCATAATAGACTAAAGTTAAAGTTAATCAGCCCATGAAATGCAGCTGGTTATGATAAATTAAACTTCGAACCCTCTCCACCAGCACAAGCTATATTTGTTTTTACATATGAATATTAACTACCCCCTTTCGCTAAACTTTGAAGTTAATTTATGAATGGTTTATACAAATACAAAAGAATTGATAATCAGTAATGATATTTAAGAAAATATAAAACAATTTTTCGCCAAGAAACAATTTATTCGTACTGCAACACAATCCACTGGTGATTCATAAAGGCTTATCTCGCTACTAATTTTATCACTTACGTTTGAATCAGTTTATGATTCTGTTTTTTAAGAAGTCATGTAAACTTCCTGTGTTCAAAGTTTTACAGAATATAAACTTTGCGCATAAATACCATTAAGTTTGGTGATAAAATTAGTGATGATAGCTGAAGTGGTGAAGTCAGAAAAATATCATTAGAACTCAATGCTGCTTGGGAGATAAGTTTTAGAGAGTTTAAAATCCAATCGGTTTATGGACGAAGTATGAGAGTTAGTAAAAAAAAAAAAGTGTTGCCTACCATACAAAACATAATTTCCGAGATTCCTTATACGTTAACCAGATAGTAGAAAAATATAATTAATAAAACTGCTTGATATACAAGAGAGATTTCTCAGTGATTTTAAGAAGTTTCGTTCCAATTCACCTCTGTGTTCCTATTCACGCCGTTTAACGGTACAGTCCAAAATAGTTGTCATCATTCCTGTTTTTCATAATTCCTTTCTCATTGTAATCTCAACTTTACACTCTAAAGAAATTTAATAGTATACAAATTATTTAGAATGAGATTTTTTAATTCATTTATAATATACAATTTCTTACACTTTTACGGTAAACATGTTAAAACGAAGTGATGTAGGAAATAAACTCATGAACCATAGGCAAATGAATATCGTAATTTTTTGATGTACCACAAATTTTTTAGAGTGAAATGTAGTAAAAATTGTTGCAACATGGCTCAGCTAAGAGTTGAATTTTGTTTTTAGTATAAAGAAATAGTTTTAAATGATACCCAACCTACCACACGTAAGATAAATACTAGTGCTATATAAGTAGTTAATAGATTATTAAATTATAGATATTTTTAGAAATCAAGGAATAAAAATAGGTTCTGTCCGTAGACATAACATTGCGACATTTAGGGCCTATCTAATGACACTGTAAACAGTGATTACTAAATTCAAACGCTATACTTAACAGACAAGTAATACTGAGGATGTGATGGCTGGGCGGTTGGGGTTGCTTGGGTTCATTTCCCATCTGGGTTAATAGAAACTTAGTTTTGTGACACTCCAGCGAAATGGATTTTAATACACATGGACCATCGATATTGGTTTCTGGCAAATTCGATGGTTAGTTTTACCCACCAATGCCAGGATCCGTAGCATTCATGAACCATGAATTATGGCCACCGCTAATCATTCAAAAGAAACAAAACTAAGCACTACATAAAAATTAAAATAAAAAGTTATTATTAATAAAATGTAACATATGTAAACAAATAACAACAAAAATGATTATAAAACCATCCAATAGAATTTGTTTACAGGTTTTTTAATCAGTTACTTAATATAATACTTTTAATTTTCGCGACATCCCTTTGATAAACATTGATTTCTACTAACTATTACTGCTCACTTAAAAACATTAGAATATTTTTAAAATATGCTTAAAACTTGTTTAACAATATAAAGTATTCTAAACTAATGTTATATTAACAATAGTAATAAGAACGATATCAAATTGTAACAACTCTTTATACAATTTTTTAAAAAAATTAAATGATTAAAATATCTTATAACTAAAAAAACATAGAATTAAGGTGCATGAATGCGTTGAAATCTGATAATTAATAATCACGATTTATGTAAAATTGTCTGCTTGATAGAGGTGTGAAAAAGATTATCTGCCCAGATCGTGAACTACCACGAAGTGTAGGATTGGTAAATGATCCCTATTGCCTGGAATGAGATGGCTTCAATCCATAAGCGATGATGTTGAGTCCATAGGTATTCACCTGAGCATCAGACATCTTCAGATTATTTGTGTTGAAATTGGTCTGTTCTGAGGGATGAACTACTACCTGACAAAATATATTCACCATATCAGTTTTGAATATAATGGGAACCTAACAGTTATTATTATTTTTTAAATTTTTATATTCCATCACTACAATGCTTTGCCTATAAAATTGATTTTGCGCTCCTTTCTAATTTCATTCAGTGATTATTATGCTATTGTTTTATATACAATATTGTAGTACTGAACCCCTATTACCCAACTGTTCTCGTTAATTTAAGAGCTTAATTAATACTTAATTTACTACTAGTATTTTGTTATTATTCATTCTAATAAGTCTTTTGGCCAGAGTTATGGTTAATTTATATGAACAATACTGTTATTCTAAAGGGATCTAGTCCCAGAATAAAAATGATTTTTCTAAAAAAAAACAAAAAAAAAAAACCTAACAATGAGACCCACTACTTCATCCTCCATTTACGGTTCAATTTTGTTATATTTCATTCAATGAACAACGGATACGTCGGTAAAAGCGTCGGAAGTCACTTGAATTGTATCTGATCCTTATTTTGAAACGATATGGTGTGAGATTATGTAGCTAAACGATGTTATTGCTAACTGCATATTGCCAAATTAAAAATACTCTATCAAAAACGTGCAGTTCTTGTGACGAAGTTTATTATGTTTATTATTATGGATAATTTATTTTCTAAGAGTAAACAAAGTTCTCCAAGTGCCTAAATCAGCTTGAGCTTAATGAAAAAGAAACCATATAAACACCCTTTTCTGGAATAACTCTTCAAAATCCTAGCCTTCATTCGAAAGAGAAATAGACCTAAGAAAAAAAACATATGTTGCAGTGGTTTTTATCAATGGTCCCATAACTACTTATTCAAAAAGATCTGAAGCAACACCACCTTGGCTAGTGTGTTGAATTCTTGATTTCTATTGACGATAGATAGAAATTTATTTATATAGATGTATTTCAATGTCAGGTAAAAATATTTTATCCTGCTTTTTTATTATTTTGACTTTAATCTACTGAATGAAATCGTTTAATATTATGAGATGGTGATTTACCTATTTTTTTTATTCTTAGGGGACTAAATCTCCTTTGTCTCCTTGAGCCTCCTTTTGATGGTGGGAGGTTGTGTAGCTAAACAGTTCTGTAGCTAACTGCATATGACCCAACTTAAGGGATAATTCTTCGAGTGAAATTGCTCGATAGTTATTGCAATCCGTCCTCGGACCCTTTTTGTGAATTGGAATAAGAATAGTTTCTTTCCATACTTCAGTTAATTTCTCATTCCCCTAGATCTTTTTAACCAACATATATATTTTAGAAACTCCAGCTTCCCCCGCATGCCTTAATTAGTTCACTAGGAATGTCATCGGTTCACGTTGATTTATATGATTTTAATTTTCTGATAGCTACTTTAACTTCCTCTTTACTCTTCTATTAAAGATTCAGCACCCTGGTACCCAGAAGGAGGACACAGATAATTATTTCCCGTATGAAAATATTGTCAAAGTGGTTTTTAAACTTATTTAATATGTCTACCGAATCGGTCAGAATATTGTTATTTTCATCCCTAATTCTAGACGTGACGGACCCTAAACAATTATGTGATCTGTTTATCCCTTTTTGACATGTTTCCTTGTACCTTTTTTTTTTAATTTTTGAGCAGTTCTGTCGTTTCATTCTTTGAGGAACGGAAGTATTCGAGATTGTCTTTGCTAGGATTATTTAGAGCATTTAATTTAGCAGATTTTCTCTTATCACACATGTATAACAATCTTTATCGAACCATGGGTTCTTCCTTTTATTTTATTTTCTCCCAAGACACGAGTTACCAACCGCTTCAATGTTATCCCTGGTCCCTACCCATAACTTGTCTATATCGTCGCAGTCCTCGTCAGAAGGTTATAAAGCTTCAAATCTATTCTTAACGTCTAGCTCGAATGGAGTTCTAATTGATGGATATTTTAATGTTTCCAAATTAAAATTCTCGATATCAAAACGGTTTTCTTTTCCCTTTTTTATATTAAGTTTTTGTAGATCACTAATTCATGATCCGACCCAAATTCTGCTCTGAGATTAGACCGTAGATTAATTATACAGATTTGCCACAGATATTCAGATGCACGCGCATATTATTATGTCGAACTAAATGTTCACCAATCTTACTGGTGTCACTGATTTCTTGTGTCTTTCCTATACCAAATTATCAGATATCAGCGCCCAATTTATATATTACAGAGCGTGCAATTTAAATATTCTATCCAATCCAGTCCTTCCCGATCTTGCCCTTCTGACTTCTACATTCTCTCCGTCGAACTGCTGCGTTGACATGTCCTTCCCAACATGCTTCACTGGTCTCGTCGTTAAAAGCTCTACTTTTCAACCACCTTTTCTCGCCCAGTTTAATTAATATTATTTTACATAAAATGATTTTCTCTAATATTTCTAAAGGTTCCCAGGCTATTTTCTTATCCTATTTTCTACGTTACTGTTAACCTTTTCTCTCTATGTTGCACACTGTTTTGGCCACTACGCAATGTTCTTTTAATTTTTTTCTAAACGAATTTTTGTCTCAGAATAATAAGGAAATCTTTCTTTTCCTTTTTTTCAAATATAGATGAAGAACAATGGAACTATAAGTGAGCATATCTGCATATATATAGTTTGATAATATGGTGTCTGTCGGAACGGAACTTTATTTAAGACAGTGTCGTGAACAGGTTCCTTGTTTAAAGGATTCATTCATTCAATCAAGGTTACGAATCCACTTTGATCCTTTAATTGGGGAATCCTATTTTAGATACCGAAAGGTTGTTAAACTCATTATTAATAGTTTCACACGTGACACAAAATTATCCAACTACTATGAATCTTAATTTAAATCTTAAATGTGTAGCCAAGAAGATAAAAATATTGTTTGTTTTTTTATTCATCTGATTACTCCAATTGTCCAAAATTAAAAATAAGTATAAAAATAATCATATTACGAAATAATAATCGTAAATGAATTGTTTCATTAGATTTATACTTGGAGTCCACAGGCGCTCCCACGTCTCCAGTTGCTATGCCGAGTTGAAGTGGCTCTATCCAGTTGTGTGACGGCAATATTACCTAGGTGTATTCCTTTTCCTAACCTTTACAACCAAAAAACCTTATTACCTTCTTGATTTCTTTACTCCTTGTTTCTCTGTTCATTCGTTCATCACGAGATCCCAATCCTCAAATTTGTTTATTCCTTCTCATGGAACTGTTTCCTTTAAAAAATCCTTCGTCATACGTGCTACCTCGTTTTGGAATTCCCTACCAACCTCTTTACGGAAATCCTCATCCCTGGCCTCATTTAAACATAATTTATTTTTCCATCTCCTCAGTAATCAATCTTCCGAATATATGTAAAATAAAGTTATTTTGTACTTTAGAGATGTCAGTTACACTATACCGATATCTTGCAGATATCTATGTATGTGTCATATTGCTTATTTGTACAAATACGTGAACTCACCCGTATGTAATCATCTTTAAATTCATATGTCTACTTCAAGATCATATGTTTACTACAGTGTCTTTATTTTTAATATTAAGAATTTTTATTATTATGAAAGATTTACATACTCCTTTATTTTAATATTAAGGTTAGACAACTTTGTAAATTAATTTATTTTTAATTGTCATTTCACATTATTCACAGTAGCCAGACAATTGTCATTTCTCCGTTCATTGTAGTTATTCTGAGGGGACTAAATGTTCCAGAATAAAGTTTACTTTCTTTCTTTAAATGCCTACAAAAAAACAGTTTTTCGAGATGATGAACTTAATTTTTGTCCACATCTTTTAACTTATACACATTTTCTTAAATTATCACTCTTTGATGAATACAATTTGATAGTATATAAATTTACGAAGAGGGTTGAGAAACATATGGGTCTTTTTTAGAGACTGGAATTTTACTGTTTGACTAAACTGAGACAATTGGAAATTCGCCAAACCAAGGTGTATTCTTAACTTAGGAGAAAACACTTTTTCCAAGACATGGGTTATTAGTTTACAATTTGTATCTGGTGTATGAAATAATTTAAAAATGGACCTCAATAATTATATATATATATATATATATATATATATCACTATGATCTTTTCAATTAAATAAAAATATAGTAAAAATTTATTTTTGTTACGATCATAAAAAAAAACATATTTTAACAAATTGCAGTCAGATACAAATTATAGCATCCATGTGATATACCTACAAGTTAAACATTAGCCGCCGGTCTATCTTTAATTTCTAGCTTACAGGAAACGTTCCAAAAATATTCAAAATTAATGTGAATTCAAAATAGAAGAAGGATACAGTCGGATCAGTGCTAGGCCTTGTTTCACATTTCGAAAATAATTAATTTCACTACCAGATAATTATGATAGTATGCTTTTGATAGCCATCCTTCAACAGTTCGGTCTATTTTAAACATTCTCGGCTAATAAGAATATATTGCATGTCTTACCAATAATTTATATGTTTTAGCTTGTTTATGATAGGTTCTATTGATAATTTTTTTTTTGAATTTTATTTATTTTGTAAATACGATATGAACCAGAACCATTATTATACAACCCTCTCGTATGAAAAATAGAGATAATTAAAAATTAACCAGTTTAAAAAAAAAAATAAAAGTTTTTTCAGGCCATACTACGACTATATGGTGGTTCTGACAGTTACTTTTGAATTCGACAAAGAATAGAAAAATATCTTAATTCTGATACCAAGTTCCATAAGAAATAATGTATAATGTTGTACACACAAAAAAAAGGGGTAGGGAGTTATTTTTGACCAAAAGACGTACTGCTCTGACTGGATAAAAAAAAAAGCAAGGCTATAAAAAAAAAAATATATATATATATAGATACATAGAAAATAAACTTTATTTTGGGACAAGGTCTAAGGATGGGCATAGGGGCATTTGCCCCGGGAGCAAAATTTAGGGAACGGCAAATTTTAGAAAAATAATTAAGTTAAATATTAAATAATTTCGACCATATTTTTTTTAATTATTATTACCTTAATAGAGTAAATGAAACGAGTTAATATTATTTGATGATGCCTGTTTGTTCTGCATGTGAATAAATTTATGGTGTCTCCCATGATAATCATAAATTGAACAGTGTCCCAGTATTCACTCACACTAAAACACACTGAAATAGACAAGCAGATGAGCAACAACTGTTATTGCTTATATTTCATTTGTTTATCAGGTGATTAAAACCTGTTATTTAGTATTAAACACGTTAAACTTCATACAGTCAGTCTTAATGTAGTAAATAAATAATAAATTTTTAACCTTTGATATCTGTTTAATCAATGAGTTTGAGATATATGTTAATATGAACTTTTTTGTTTATTTTGTGTTAGTGAACACATACCTAAAATAGTGCCGTGCAATTACGCTCCTGTATAATTACGCTGATCACCAGCAGTTAATTGATAAGTCATTTTCCTTTTATTTATTAACTTTTTTTATATCTCAGTATTTATTGTATATATCTGTGTTTTTCCTTAGTATTATTTGTAGACATTTATATTTTCCTTTAAATATTTGTATTTTCCCTTAGTATCTTTATATATATATTTACAATTTCCTAAGTATTTTTTGTATATATTAGTATGATATCCGGACTAATGTACATATTTTTTTGACTACTATTATAATACTAAGGGGACTTCAGTTCCAGAATAAAATTATTTTTCATGTCATTTCAAATATTTGTTCATATTCATAAAAGAAACGCGAATAATGGAAAAAGACATGGTTAGCCAGCTCTTGATTGTTTTGTGAAGAGAAATTGGAATGGGAGGGTTTTAAATTTGAAGAAAGAGGGAGCGAACCGAATACTTGTATATGTGGGTAGTATAAAACTATTCTAGCTTAGGAGATAAATAACCTAAACATAATTACATCAAATCGAAAAAAATCCCTTAATCAAGACATTGTAAGCCAAAAGGAATGAGGTCACTGGAATTGAACAGTTCATACAGAACGGAGTAGTCGTATCTCTGAAGCTGGACCAAGCTTTAAGGCAACCATTAAAATAGCTCGGCAAGAGTGATTTATGTCGGCTCAACTGTAAATAGACCACACTGAAACCCTTCGGAAAATTGGAATAGTCCAATCCTGTCCAGGTGATAGAGGAATGTGGCAACCCAAACCTTCGTAGTCATCCTCTAAAACAACTACAACCACTAGCGGATCCAGGATTTAATTTGTGGGGAAGCTTCAGCCCGACTTTTTTTTTTCATAAAAATAACGATAATTACTTTGGAAAAACAGAAAGAAACTAACTACCTATATTTTTTTTTATTATTTTAATGGAATTTACAACTGTATTACATAGAAAACACAATAAGTAAATGTGAAATTGGTAACATGACATGTACAACATGAAGAGAAACTACCCATTGGTAGAACTCAAATAACTACCTATATGAAATGGTGTTTAAGTGATTCCTTAAGTTCTTTTAAATGTAATTACACGAACAATAATACTTTAAGAGTTATTTAAAAAAAAAAAAATCCATAAAATAAGGTTATATTTTACCATTTTGGAGGGGCTTCAGCCCGAAAGCCTGAAAACTTCAAACCGTTTCAATTTCTGTAGAATAGCGTATTGAAATTTCATTTTCGCGTTTTTTTTTTGTTTTTGTTGCATGATATTGCATATTTCGAAATTTAAGAGCTAAATTTCAGTTTTAATTGCTTAAATTAAAATATTTGAACCAAAATATTTTATAAAATGTAGGTAGGCATGTATGTCAACATTTATTTACTTTTATTATATATTATATTAGATTTGTAGTCGAGAACAGAGGCGTCCAAAACATGGAATATATAAGAACAGACATTAAATTTTGTGTTCCTAATTTTTATATTCAAAAGAACGTTTTTAAGTTGTCTTTCTGGATCGAAAAGATATTTTAGACTCGACTTGTTTGATATAAGTAACAAAATCATTATAAAAGTACACACATTTTTTTTTTAAATAATAGTATATTTGGGGGTAACATATTTAATAAATTAATTGAATGCAAGTGTATAGAGCCACTTACAAATCCCTTATCCTCATGATCCTATTATCCGCGGTTCCTGTATATCTATATACATTTATTTTCCAGTTTTCAAACAAAAAAGTATGAAAGTAAAAAACATTTTATTGCCACTTGGCTGAATGTTCCTTGACAAAACTCCGCCGGGTTACTGGAGGGACTACGAATTTTAATAAAAGATAAGGAGCTTAACGCAAAATCAACTTTAAAAAAAAATTAAATTTCGGCTGTAAAATCAAGGCTCGATTAAAAAATGCACGGTTTTTAAAAAATATCTTTAATTTTGAGTTTTAAAAAATACTTAGAATTAAGTTAATCGTCGTACATTTACTTTAATTCTACGTAAAAAAAAGAAGAAAAAGAAGCAATATAAGTGCTTTAACCACCCACAGTTCAATGGGGTTCCCAATCTCTTGAATGGGGAAAGCTTTGGGGTATTTGTTTTCAAATCGTAAGAAGACGATAAATTCTTTTTTCATTATGAATATGGTTTGAATATGTTAAATTTATGTTTTATTTATATATCAAATTTCTTAATATTATGTACTGCCAAATAAATAAAATAAATTCCTAAAAAAAAAATACAAAAATATACATATATTTAAAAATATCATAAATTGTAACCTTACATTTTTTTTTATAACTGTTTCCACTTAGGAAGCCTAAAAGCTTATGTGTCTACACTTTCAGTTAAGGGTAACATACCCACTTACTATCTTATTATTCGTTCGTTTCAACATCTTTTTCTCCGTTAGAGAAAACTTTTTCAGATAAATTTGAAATTTGATGAGTTTTCATTCTTTTGAGATAGGTAAGTATTTTCGAAGCATAGCACCATTAATCCCATTAATTATCGGTCGTTTTGAGTTTGCCTGGACTAATTTTTTTTTTTTTTTCCCTCGAAAAGTGACTTTCTCAACTCATTTATTAATTTAATCTTTGGCACTATATATGCCTTTTAGTTTACCTAGACAACGTGGATTCCAAATTACAAAACAGATTCTGACATTGCGTCTACCTCCCTAAATTACAAGCTACTAACAGTCAACAAACATACACGGGCTCACTACAAACGATCTAATGGTAAATTACTAAGATATCCAATCTTCCTCGAGGACATAGCCACAAAATTCATAACTGTCAACACCTGTAGAAACCAAAGAGGGTTTTTAAAATATATCTCTGGTTATGATTAAATTAATGCCGAAGTTCTACGGCTTATATCCTGGAAAGCTGTGTTGTTTTTAACTACCATTTCCATTGCTAAACCGAGGATAGTCAAGTTTCCTATTTAGTGGGAGTACAAATCCATGATAAGCCAGGTAAAGAAATTTCCTCTACTTCATCTCACAGATCTATCAGTTAACTTCCTACATGCGCAAACATTTTTTTTAAAGCTACTATACAAAAGACTCCATTCTTTATTAATGGACAAACAAACTTTACTGGACCATCTGTTTGGATTTCCTTCATTACATTCTACTAGTCAACAGTGACACTGAGAGACTGGCTACATAGCAACACGGGCGGATCTACGGGGGGGGGGAGGCTTTCGGGCTGAAGCCCCCCCCCCCAAAATGGAAAAATATAACCATTTTTTATGGGAAATTTTTTTAAAAAATACCTCTTAAAGCATTATTGTTCGTGTAATTACATTTAAAAGTACTTAAGGAATAAATTAAACACCATTTCATATAGGTAGTTAGTTTCTTTCTGTTTTTCCAAAGTAATTATCGTTATTTTTATGAAAAAAAAGTGTCGGGCTGAAGCCCTCCCCCCCCCCAAAAAAATTAAATCCTGGATCCGCTAGTGCATAGACAACGCTCACTTTGTCTCCTGTCCTCTCGCATCCACATCTCCCACGTCCAGTCTGGCTTCTATGTTCTCTTTCTTTAATCCTGATCACTTCTTTCTTTCCCATATTACACCAGAAGAGCTCCTTAAATCCATTCAGAAGTCCCATACCAATGATTACGGTCCCGACAACATCCCAGTCAGACTGATTAAAGCCGCATTGCCATCCATTCTTCCGATCGTTTATCATATATACAATTATTCTCTTCAAAATGCTACCTTCCCTACAACCTGGAAAACCGCCCTAGTACGCCCATTGAAGAAGACTTCAAACCCATCAGTTCCTAATGATTTCCGACCGATTTCCCTCCTTTCAAACCTCTCAAAACCATTAGAGCGGTTAGTCCAATCCCAGCTATCCTATTTTTTAGAGGACAATAATCTCCTAAATCCCTACCAGTCCGATTTCAGGCCTGGTTATTCTACTCAGTCTGCCCTAATCAAAATTTCCCAAGACCTTCACACAGCCATAGATCAGCAGAAACTAACCATCCTTATTCTCCTAGACTTCTCCAAAGCTTTTGATTCAGTAGACCACAACATCCTCCTAACAAAACTTAAAAATATCTCTTTTTCTTCTAGTTCCCTTAATTGGTTCCAATCCTTCCTAACCGGTCGCTCCCAGTACGTTGTAATTTCTAATAACCCACCATCAGAATCTCTACCTCTGACCAGAGGCGTCCCACAAGGCTCTTCCTTATCCCCCACCCTTTTCTCCATCTATATAAATGACCTCCCATTCTCTATCCTGCACTGTCATTACCACCTGTATGCCGACGACATTCAAATTTACCTCTCCTTTAATCCGACAGATATCTCAGATGCCACTCAAAAACTTCAGGAAGATATTGACAGAATAAGTGCTTGGGCAAACCTCAATAGGCTCACTCTGAACTCCGAGAAGACAAAAACCATCTTGATCGGATCCCCTTCACTCCTCAAATCCTCCCCGGTATCTCCCAACCTCTTCCTGAACAACTCACCTATCTTATTCTACACCACCGTTAAAAACCTAGGTGTTACTTTCGATCAATCCCTATCCTGGAAACCTCACATCTCCCAAATTTCCCGTCGCACTATCTCCACCCTAAAACAGTTCAATCGTCTACGATATCTCCTTCCATATAAGTCCCGTCAACTCCTAGTTTCCTCCCTTGTTTTCCCCCACTTCGACTATGGTTGTATGGTGTACGGTGTACTCCCGGGAGATTCCGAGGTCAAACTTAAACGCCTAATGAATTGCGCACTACGATTTGTTTTCGGAATCTCAAGGGATACGCATATTACCCAGTATTACACTGAGTTGAGGTGGCTCTACCCATCCTATCGCCGTCAGTACTTCCTAGCCACCTTTCTGTACCAAATCATTAGAACCCATCGACCCTCCTATATTTTTCACAGCTTACAATTCAAATATTCCATCCAATCCCGTCCCACCAGATCTCGTACTTCCGACCACTACCTCCTCCTCACCGAACTGCTGCGTTTGACAAATCCTTTGTAATACAAGCCGCCTCCCTCTGGAATTCCATCCCAGCTGATATTCGACACGCTCAATCAGTTTCCTCGTTCAAACCTCTCCTCTTTAAGCACCTACTCCTTTCTCAATCCGAATGATTGTGAAATATATCCAAGAGTAATATCTGAGCACCACCAGAGACTACCTCAATTTATTAAGGTTATTTTAGTTTCTCATACATATGTACAATTTACTTGTTCTTTTCTTTCCCTTTTTGTATTTTTATCGTAAGTCAACTTTCATTGTAAATATACAATTTAATTGTAGCCACACAGACATAAAATCTGTATTCATATTTTGTTCTTAAGGGACAACAGTCCCAGAATAATAAAACATTTTTTTCATTTTCATTTCATTTCATAGCAACACCACTACAGTAAAAGATGTACGCCACCGGTGGATATCAGCATGTAGCTGAGGCATTTGATTGGGTCCAGTATAAGGCACTCCTTTTTAAACTCAAAACAATACTTCATCCTTCTTACTAGCTTATCCTGCTATCATTCCTCTCAAATAGATTTTTCTCCGTCCATCAAGGCTGCGAAATCTCATCTTTTAGACCAATCACGGCCGGAGTACCCCATGGATCAATTCTTGAACCACTGCTGTACAAAATATACACACAACACATACCCAACTTTAATGACTATTTGAAAGCCAATTACGCAGATGATTCTACTATTATCATGAGGCATAAAGTTCTCACATAGGCCTCACAAATACAAAATTACTTATTTAAAAAAAAAAAACTGGTCTAATCTTTGGAAAACAAAACCGAATCACAACAAAGTCCAACACATCAATTTTTGATTTCGACATGAAATCATCCCTCCAGCATGTATTGACAACGAACACAACCCCCAATCTGTCAAAACACATTACCTGGGATATCACTCTCAATTAGACCTAAGACAAAAACCTATTCGGATACACGATACAGATATATGAAATCGTTATAAAAAAATATATATATATTCAGAAACTACAAACATTTTAGGCTGAAACTCTTAGGCAATAAAAAAAGCACCCAGGTATGTCAATAACATAACTCTCCACAAAGATTTACACATGCGATACGTAACATATAAGGACGTACTACAAAAGGTTTTAAAAGCTCACGCATAGTGTTTTCAAGGAATATATAACCCCTTATACTTTAACTATTTATTCTAAATTCAATGACGTTTCTAGGTAATTTTCTCATTCTCAAGCTTATTAGTCCATCCAATTGACTCATAAAAGACACGGCCAACAAAAACATGGCTGCTAACATCCTTAGAAGAGTAAAAAGGAGCTGGATGAGAGATTTACTCGTCTAAAAATATTAGCAACTGGATAATTCTCTTATTTTTACCTATCATCCTGTATATGGTTGAAAAACAAATGAAAATTAATTTACATTAAAAGAATTATATGCACCAATAAAAAAAAAAAAGCAAAAATATTATATAAAAAATTTAAATTAATTAGTCTTAATGAAAGGTGTTAATTTTTTATTTATATCATGTTTTAAACCCCCAGAAGTAAGTATTTATAACATTTTATTGAATATGAGGAATAATTATGCAATTACTAGATTTCAAAATAGATTAACATTGAAAATGATGTTGTTTAGGAAATTTAATTAAATTAATAGTTATTTACATGTTAAAAACCATATAATTGCTTCCTATCCTTTTCCACTTCCACCCAATTCAGATTTTCTTTTTTGCTATGGCCACTTTGGGAAATTGCTAATTGTGGAAGGTGTGGGTAGATGTCCACCTGTCTATATATGTCTAGCTCTTTCCCTAAACCGTACATCATTTTATCCACGGTTTTAAGTTACCACATTCAAATTCTAAAGTTTTTAGCTCTTTTAAAATACATATATATATATATATTTATAAAATATTCCACTAAAATAGAATCTTTACTAAAGCAGCGTGCAATTTACTAGAGAAAATTATGCCAAGTAATCGATTAATATTTAGAGATAATATATTTATAATGTTAAGAGCTTCTTATCATTATATTAATGTATATTTATTCAACAAAAACATATCATATTATTTATTATATTAAATACAGTGGTTTGACCAAAATCAACCTCAAATCCTTTCAGAAAAACTGCTAAATAAATGCAAGGATTGATAATATCAAATATTACATTAATGAAAGAAAAAAAAATCTTTCATACAGAATAAAGATACGAAATACCTTATACTACTAGCAGATATCATTTCGAGACTCACTTTTAGGTTAGATAGGATGTTATAAATTAAATTCTGCTATTTTGTACAATAAAAGTTCGTAACTCAATAGAAAAAATACTACAATAAAGTTTTATGAAGATATGTAAAATTATTTTGACATTAATTTCTTAAAAGAAAGTCTGCCCAAGCACAATTTTTCATTTAAAATTTATATATATATCAATAAACATTAATACCATTAAAGTACAATAAAATTCGCAAGGCTGCTCAATTGGTGAAATCAGACTGTGGTATTATCATAAACACCTCATATTGAGATATTTTCTTTTTATAAAGCAAAGACCAAAATAATGATTTCTGCCATACTCTGTAGCTGGTTCAATTTAAAACCAGAGATTCCAAAAAAAATCTGTAGAAACATCCCTTTTCTCTCTTATTTTAAATCAAAGACACTAAACCGAAAATTCGGATCGCCATGCAATTTTCATAAATCTCCTCTTTCTATAACTGTATCTTGACCTCCTGATCTTCCTCATTCGTTTCTAATTTATCTAATTCTGAAGTATACTTTTAGAATATCTAAAAAATATCTAACATAGATAAAAACAGAGATTTGTCTTACCGTATCTATCTGAGCTTACCGTATAAAATATGAACCGTGAATTGAAGTTGAGGACGAATGAATCATTCTAAAGAATTATGGTTCTTTCTAGTGGTACAAAATCTTCGATATTTTCAGTAGATTTTCGCTGATAGAATTTGTCTAGGATTCGTTTCTTAATTTGTCAGATTTTGATTTTGTAATGATATTTTAATAAATATTATTAATCAGTATCAGGAATATGAATCTCAACATAATATGGTGCTATTAATATCATGCTTACAGAATGTTTTGATTTTAGACAATCCTTCGCAGAAAGTTAGTATTAATTCTGCTTTGGATCACTACATTCAGACGTACCCCCTCTCCACCCGATCGAGCACGTAGAATTAGAAATTTACTTCATTTACCATTACACTAGATGTGATCTGTTTGAAAGTTTCTATAAATTGAAACCTAGAAAAAATATGGTTCCTCAAAAAATTCAGGAACTCATCAAAATGGAACCCTTCAAAAATTCAAAACTTCGTAAAAAATCTTTATGAGACAGGTTGTCCTATACCACCCTGACCTGACTACAACAACCAATTTCTTCCGTAATTATCATATTCCAAAATAATTATTGCTCCATACTATGTCACACAGAGATGGGCATATTTATATTCAAAAAGATAAATATGAATACCATTTATATTTATAGCACTTATGAATATATTTATATTCATAAAAAGAAATATGAATACAGATGATACCTATTCACAGCTGTAAATATAAATACAGCCATATTCACGATTGTAAAAGTAAATATGGCTGTATTTACTTTTATTAAAATGAATACGCTTAATTTCACAGAAGTGAATGAAAATATTTTCACACAACCTTATAAATTTTTTTTATTTCTTTATGACATTTACAACTGTATTACATAAATACATCAAGTAAATTTGGACATAATTGATATAATGACATGAATACACTTGCTGAGTAACTACTCAATGGTAGCACTCTAAACCTTATAAATGAATACTCTTATTTATTAAATAAATATTAATTTTTAGTAACGTCCAATTTCACTCTCCTTGAATTTATATTTTGGTATTTTCCAAAATATACATTCATAGATAAATGGGGTTTATTGAATTGAATCAATCTCTTCAAAAATGTTATAATAATGCTAATAAGTTGTTGTGTGCTCCTCTCCCCCCCCCAATAAAAATTTTGAAGGAGCGAGAATATCTTATCAGCCCTCTCTCTCCTCCCCCCCACAATATTTCGATGAACAAAAACAAAACCAAAATTAATAACAGTTAATCTACACGAATGTATAAATTATGGAAACTAAAGTAAATTAAGATAATTGAAAAATTCGACTAGATGACTAATCAAAGGCTTAGAAGTATATACCAAGTATTTTATCAAGCCCTATTTTCCTATTATAGAAATTTTAGTTAATATTCAAAGATTATATGTAGCGACATATCCTAGGATATTAAGATTAAGTCATGTACACTCTTCCAATTTTACGTGAAAATTTTATTGCATTTTCGGCAACAAATATAAAGCGATGAGTTCATCTCATTGACTCAAACACATAGTATTATATTATTCGTTTTACAATATGTTATGTTAATTATGTATTATGTTATGTTAATTATACTCGTAACTTTTGTACTTAAAATAATTTTCCAAGACTTTTTTTTTTTGTTGGATCCATCGCCCCTCCCTCCTACCAGAATGGAAAGCCTGCGTCTATGATCCTAGACCTACAGGGCTTTCGGTGCACTGTTTATTTATGGGTTTAGTAATGGCAATAAAGATAAGCTTAATGGACGGTAAGGGTAAGTAGTATTGTCATAAACAAAACAATTCACAATGACTTACAAATCTTCATACCCGTTTACGGTATTCCTTCGAGAATTTAGAAAATATGGCAGGTTCTTGACCTCGATATAGTTGTCGAATTACGCCCAATGATTAGTTTCTCACAAGGTGCTGCCATTTATATTAATCAGAGAGCACATTTAAATATAATTTTGATAAGACTGTAAATCTCAAAATATTAAAAAATATATATATTATTATTCTGCAGTCATATATCAATATTTATATTTCTCTTATCTCTACTTTTAGCATCAGCTAACTGCTAACACACACACCCAGGGGCGCCGAACTGAAGGGGGGCCCGCTACTAGTTAAGAATAATAAAAGTGTACGAGATAAATTAATTGTAGTCAATTAATTAAGAAAATTAACTAGAAACACATGGGAAAAAGCACACTTCAAGTATAAAGTAATATAAAACAGCATAGACAATTTATTTAATTTTTATTTTGTGGGGGGACGCTCATGACGCAGTACACGGGGGCGTCTAATGGCTGTGGCTGTTGTGTAAATAAGTTTTTCTCAATTCTGTGAATGATAAAGCATCAGACGATGAGTGAATATTATTTTGCTATTTACATTTTTTCAACAAATATATTTTACCCTTCCTTGTGTTTTACAAAAATAATTTAAGAATGAATATCTGCTAATAAAAGAAGAAATGTAGTATTGAACCAATCAAAATCCGCCAGGTTCGTAGGCTATCGGCCTTTTCTTTCTCCTAAACGAAAAATACATATTTTTAAAATTTGCTCTCTACTCATAGTTTGCGATCTTGCCAAGTTGTAATACCCTTCCAAGACAACCAGCTATTTTAAAATGACTTGTACAACTTGAAATCAAAGCTATTTCTTTGCATTATGTGACAGCAAATCGTGCCATTAGTGTTGTGAGTAAAATATTCTGGATTAGTTCCAATGTACATTGGCATATCACATAATCTGTTATCGATTCGGATGTACCACGAATTTTCCTGATCCGTTATTTATTGAGAAGCTCGTAAATTAAGAATGTCTCGTTATGAGGCATGATTTGTGAAGTTTTCATCCCATATTACTATCTATAAAGTTTACGACAACTGAAAAAATAATTGCTTATGAATATTAAATAACATGAATTATCAGCAGTGCCGGCCTTAGACGTTCGGCGCCCCCGGGTAATAACATCTTCTTCTCCCCACCCCTAAAAAAAATTAATTTATTTCTGAAACTGTTTAAATTTTGTAATATTTGAATTTTATTTCATTCAACATTTCTCTAATACATTTTGCTTTATTGATGGGCAAAAATTAATTATTTGCATACGTTTTGCATATTTGTTTTAATTTTTAACAATTGGCGCCCAAAAGATCGGCCGCAGCCCCCCTCGGGCGCCCTCCAAGCCGGCGCTCCGGAGAAATTGCACAATATCAGCAATTTTTTATCCATAAGATGCTTCCATTGACGATACAGTGTGAATGCCACGAATCATCCAAAAATATCAGACCCCACATAGAACATAATCTCAGATTTTAATCATAATACACCAGTGGTTACTAAACTCCAACAGAGAGTTCGAACAAACCCGAAACGAAAGCTTTCCACAGGAAACAGGACGTTAAGGTTTACGTTGAACAAGAAAGAATCGGATGGGATTGGGTCATGTGTCGAGTGCACTGGCAATAGAATCCCAGTCTAATATTTATGTTGAATTACAAATAGAACACTGGATATAAAAAAACTCGGAGGCAATAAAATCATTTTAAATTTGCAGATATAAGCTTATTAAATATTAATATTTTAAAGAGACATCATAAAATTTCTAGAAAACTAACATTATCTGATATTAATTAATTAGTATAGCACTCTTTCTGTGTGAGACTTTAAGTAAATAAGTTCATATTAATAATATCCATTCCCAAAGCCAATATAAAGCCATATTCGTCCGATCATACCTATAATCAAACTTCATTCCAATCACAATAGAAATTGATTGATATTTAGCTCGGCCCAAGTTTACTATAATTATTGTTAGGTAATCTTGAAAAACGTTCATATAGGTTTCCAAAAATAGAATATAGTATTATTAGAATATAATTTGCGTAACCGAACACCTTGTATACACTCACTGCTTACATTTCCCTTTTTTGAACGACCGATTTATAGCACGTATCTGTTTTATAATAGGTTTAAAACATTCCCTAAAGATAGAGAATCGCCTTTGTTTTATTTAGTTCAGCATTGGATTAGTTTGTGTTTGGGCTACACATAGAAACCGGCGCGGCATTTATACTTGAAATCGACATAAATAAATAAAACATATTATACAATCAGTAGCAAAAAGGACGTTTTTGAAAATATATATTTTAGGAAGAATAAATTTAAATAGGAAGAGAAGGTTGAGGGTTGTACAATACCTTTAAAAAACGAAAAAGTATAAAATAAAACTATGTTGGAAATTTGAAATCATGCACAATCTCATAAACATGAAAGTAAGGATTCACAATTTTATCATATTTTATGTAAGTAACATGATCTCTCAAATCAAGAACAACTCATCATTTTCGTAATCAAGTACTGAGTAGGCCCTAGTTTACGAAAGAGTAAGCTAGATATTTGCTGAAAATTAGGGGTGCGAAAAAAATAGGACAAAAATGTTGAACAACGGAAAAGTAATGATATTAAAGTAAGGATACGTTTTTCGAAAATACATGTTAAATGTTTCATTTAAAATCATAGCTGATAGAAGGTTAATATTCCTGTGCTTTCTCGATAAGAGAAACACACTTGAAAATGACTTTACATTTAGTGTAGTAAATATGTTTTTATGTTATATTTGTTAAAGGTTGTCAAATACGTAAATATTTAAAGATAATCAAACGTTTTTTAAAATAATTATATTATATTCATCACGCATTGTATTTGAAAATCTTTGAAGAAAACATACTGATTTGTCAGGATTTTTTTTTTTTGCTTCTGTTTCTTTTTCTACCGCTGATTAGTGTAAGGGGCCTACGTGCAGTGGCTGATCCAGAAGTTTCGATCGTATTCCAGCTAGCCTCGTATTATTCATAACACTCATATCGAATGATTCCTTAGCCGTATCTTCCAAAGTGCTTCTAGGCCTTGTTTCCTCTTCTCTCTTTTCGAAAGTTATTTTCCTCCTGCATTCTTTTAACATGGTGGAACAATTGTAGCCTGTTTTCGTCTATTATATTTATTTCGGTTTGATTTCCAGGTAACTTCTTATTGCTGTTTTTCTTGCCTTGCTCTTTATCCTCCTCAGATGTCATGTCTTTCCTATTGCTTTGTCTTTCCCTCTGTGCCTTGATATTACAGTTCAGGACTAAGGAGAAAAACTTAGTCTTACATACTACTTTTTGTAACCTATTTCTTACCTAATAAAACAACTTTGATGAAATCATATTTTTAATCAATTTTTAATACTTCCTCGGATATCTCCCATCTATCCAACCATTATTGTTGAGATATGCTCTTAGGTACTTAAAACCAATGTTCCAATGTTCCCTCCTCTTCAGGCGAAATATAAAATCTTCTCGTACATACTATTTTCCTATTCTCATTATTTTACTTTTATTGGTCTTAATCTCTTTGTTTAAGAACTGTAATTCTTCCTGTGGGATTTGGAAGTTGAATCGAAGGGGTTTCTACTATTGTTGGAGTCAGGAGAGCCCACCCCCCCCTCACCAATATCGATAGTCCCAAGATATTTAATAAAATATCAATAGTCACCTTTTCATAAAATCATAGCAAGCTAAAGTAGAATTAGATAAATCGTAGACCATATACAATTACACTTGCTGCGGTCTGTTCCATGTTTTTCTCGTGTCCCTTAGCTCGAAAATTCATAACCCTGCAGAAATTTTCCCCCCTCAAAAATTTTGAACTTGCGCTATGAAGCCCCCTTTTGGACACCCTTGGTTGGAGTGCGATGGCGTCATCCGTATAAACTTGGAAGTAAACTAGACTGTCTAGCGATAGGCGCCACAAACAGGGTATCAAGTTTTATGACAAAGAGGAAACACTGCTAACCAGACCAAAATTATTTAAAATATACGAACTGCAGAGATGAAATTTCATATGAAAACTCTTAGAAAGATAGGATTGTTCAGCTTGGTCATGAAGCTAGGACGGAAGACTAGGAACATATTAAAATTTACAAGTTGATCAAGATTCGTACATGGTTATAATCATCAATCTACGTGTACTGGTTTATATTTGCATTTACATTGACTGGAAAGTAGTTTTTTATTTGTTCCAAGTACTTAGAAAGATTTTTACATGATAACTATCCTATAAAGTGAGTCCTCCTTTTTTTTGTTTCTTTTTGCTACTTCTTTATATATATATATATATATATATATATATATATATATACACACATACATATTATTATTATTTCTCACTTTCATAGGTTAATTTTTGGAACATTACACGCTTGATCGCAAATAGATGCGCGTGTAAACCTTGTTACAAAACATATGATTAATCTCAATCACATCAAGACAAGATGAACATAATCACATTAACAAATTGTATGATCTATCATTGCTAAGTTTCCTAACTGTACAAGAGAATCGAAAACATTCCAAAACACTATAAGACTTAAGCACTTATAGGAGGAAGAAGAAAAATCATTCTTTAACAAATGAGTGATACTACTAGACTTGAGGGCGGCTGGCGTCGGTCGTATTGCAGAAATAAATGTTTAAGAATAGAAAAGCCGTACCAAATCCTTCCAGCTGTTTGGCGGCGAGCCAAGCTAAGACATTTCAGTGTTCGCTCATTCCATATCAGCAAGCCGTAATATAATAATAGGAGGGAATCATAGCCTAGCTCTGTGTCAAGGGCAATCTCATGAGCCGCTTCATGGTTCACTGCTTAAAAATAGTGGATCCCTGATTCAGCCGCCCCTAAGAACCACGCGTGCAGATATTAAATAGGTGACTTTTATAGAGATGTCGGCTTAGAAAACAAACACATATAAAACCGTTGGGCATCGCCAACTAGTAGGAGATATTTATGTCAATTTTCGAGGAAAATTTAGGAATAATTCAGATTGTTTATTATTTTCTTTTGCATCTTCGATTAGTAACTGGATATCACAGGCGGATCTACGGGGAGGGGGGGCATTCGGGCTGAAGTCCCCCCCCCCTTCCCAAAATGGTAAAATATAACCATGTTTTACAGAAAAAAATATTAAAAACTATCTCTTAAAGTATTCTTGTTCCTGTAATTACATTTAATAGTGCTTCAGGAACCACTTAAACACCATTTCATATAGGTAGTTAATTTCTTTATTTTTTTCAAATTAATTATCGTTATATGAATATGAAAAAAAAAATCTTTCGGGCTGAAGCCCCCCCAAAATTAAATCCTGGATCCGTTAGTGCTGTCCTACTATCCTACTCCTCTACTAAATCATAACAGATAGCTGAGAGTTACGTATAGCTTTACATTTTTCAATATACGATTTTGTTTAACGGGACTTGGGATTTATTTGAAAATATTTTTGAGACTCTTACCATGTAACGTTGATTCCAACGTAGCCTTAGAAATATCCGTTTAAAAGTTATTTACATGCCTATTTTCCATCAACATTAAGTGATAGCAGATTGGGGATGGATGATACTGAAAAATGTTCCGATACTCAAAGTATTTACAATCCCTAACATCCACACTGGATAAACATACGTTGTTAACGCAGAAGCAAGTATCCTCTCTTTAGCTATCTCTCCTGACGACAACCAGGTTACTTCTCTCTCTGTTTCCTATTGGATTGGATTGACCCGCACAGGCAGGATTCGAACTGAAGCCGGTTCTTTACTCGAGGTTGCAAAGGTGAGTTCTCACCTTGGCAGTGACTGTTAACACTCGACCATCACGGACTGCTTTCTGTTGAATCGTTGTTTCAAAGATTAAGATGATCGTCCGACTTCTTTTTTTCCTTATGGGTTTCAGTTTCTTTCAATATTTTACCTTATTTGTCAATAACTATGATCTATCCAAATCGGTTGTTTTCCCTCTTTAATCTTGAATAAATCCTTATTGCTAATTCTCTTAAGAAACCTAAAACACGTACAACAACTTTGGATTTTCTTTGAGTCGGTGAGGTAAGTATGGTTTTAAAAAATAATTTGTTTAAAATGAAGAATTTTATGGAGTTATAAGAGTTCTTAACTCAATCGAGCCGACTGTCTGCATACCTGATGGCGCAGTGTGGGTGATGTTTGAGTAATCCAAAGAGTACCAAATTGAATTGAAGCTGATGTTTGTGTAATTATCCAAGGCCTTTGACAGAGTTAATACTTATGTAAAATAAGAAATTCGTTTCCAGAAAATCAGGGCTTGTTATCTTTTGATATCTCTAAAAAATATTAACGTAGTCCTGATTAGCAATGGAGTAAACACCGCCTCATGAATTTGAATTAATAAATCTTTCTTTAAGTAAAAATTCTAAAATAGAAGAAAAAACAAAGAAAAGTATTTATTTAACGATCTAAATATAAATTTACTGCCTGGTATTATATATTTGTTTTAATTTATCAATTATTTATCACAGTGCTATAATAACCCACTGTTCTAGATCAATTAACTTGACAACTTATGTTTCCTATACCTCATTAATTCTCTTGGTGGTTAATCGCATTGTGGATTTACTTAGTTTAACACCTGAACGGTAGGGATTACATGAAGTGAACTTTTATATTTTCTTTTGAGGTTAATTATAACAATGAACGCTTATAATATTTTTATCACTGTTCCCAATATGGTTCTTCAGCATCGTCTCTTGATTGTAAAAATCTTGTAGTTCTCTTTTCCACGATTCGTTAACTTTAAACGTGGTTTAGTGCGCTAGCGCGAGCTATTTAAGGTCGACATTAAACTCAACTACTGCATTGTTTACACTCTCTTTAACAAGGGATGGAACCAGAATAGTGAGTGGGAGTGCACTCAGTATCGGATTAAGGATTTATTTTTTTTTTTTTTTTTGGAAGATGGAGGGATTTATTTATTTATTTTTATTTTTATAATTGGTAAATGGTTGACTGTCGTGGATAATGAAGACCTTCCTTCCATTCCTTTTCTCTGTTTTAACTCTTTATTATTTCATACTTTGTCTGTAGATATTGATAGACTTTACAACATCTCAATTTTCTATCTAAATATTCTATTCACTATATCTTAATTTTACTATTTATTTCCATTTCTTATATAACTTCATATTTTTCTGTTTTACATTTTATTCTAAGATTCCCTTTACAATACTTATGTCACCTTTTTTGACTATGTTTACTTCATCATTCCACACTTTGTACCTGTTATTATTATTTGTCTCTTGTTCTTACTATTGTCATTATTCTAATAACTTCATTTTACTGTAATTTTTATATTACTCATACCTTGTTATCTGGTTCTTTTCTTAGCCCTGATGATGGCCTGAACTCCAGGTCGAAACGTCGGCATATGTAAAAATATATATTATCATTTATTTTTGCCTTCTTTTTTGACTGACCACCCCAACTATTCTTCTATTCATTTTTATTTTTATTAATATATAACGGCAATTACTCTAAAAGAAAATATAAATAATACTTTTAGGGGTAAATGTTTTACATTTTTTTCTTCACACGGTACTTACACGCATTATTTGTATATTGGTTGTAATTTAAAAATGTGACCTTATTATGTCAAGCTTGGAAATTAACAAAAGTCCAACAGAATAAGATCAAGGAATGGTATCGAAAGAAAGAAGTATCATGAATGTGAAGAAAAATAACAGAATAAAATTCTAGAAGCTTAAGAAGGAGAAATAGGCCTCAAAGACACTATCATTCACACAAGAAAAAATAAATGGAAGTGGGCAGGACAACTCTTACGTGCAAAATCAGTCATGGAGTCGCCTGCATACGATCTTAAAAGGAAATGGGCGACAAATAAAGAGATGGGGTGATGTATTTAAAGTTCATGGTAGGATCCCACATGGTGGAGAGCTGCTAGGGACAAAATGTTCGGAAAAAGAAATGGGCGGAGCTCACAAACCCCGCTTTCCACCGGGACTAGTTTTCCACGGAAGTATTGATTATTACTCCCTTAAGGGAAGCTATCTGTTAGAAAAAAGAGGAATTTAAAAAAAAAAAATCTTAAAATAAAATTTCATTTTGATTTTTAATTCATGTGTATTATTACAAAAAATTATATTGAACATTTAACTTCAATTGCATAAATAAAGCATATTTAATTTCATTTCACATAATGTGATTGATAAAGTATTTAGCTCAGTTCACTCATAGAAACAAATGTGTACCAATGAAAAAAAAACTATTATTATCTATAGGAAGAGATTTAGCCCGAAAGTTTCAGCCACCTCAATGGATCCGCCAGTAAGTGCGCTAAAAGTTTAGGTTTCATTTATAATCAGCCTAAAGTGTCATTTCTGAGACTGTTTCACTAATAGATTAATTTTGTTTTAATAATAGTAATTAATTTTTTTTTTTACGCCCATGTAAAAGATTTTTCGACCATCTGGGATGTGGACCATCTTCCTCCACATGAATTACATCGATCCACTAGTTGATACTCTATGCATCTTTTTATTTATTTATTGAAAATTAAAACTGTATTAACTAAAAACACAGCCTGTAAATGTGAATTGGTATATGGCATGTAAAGAAGAGAAACCCACTCGAATTATAGTTCTATATCAGAAAGTCTCGAGGCCATCTTCTTTTCTAGGAGGGTTGTCAGGAATCGATATTAGATACTAGTAGATTTGGATAGGTTTGAAGATTATTATGTAAGGACAGGTATCTAGATTGGGGTTGATCGGCAACATGTGGAACATTAAGGTCATTGTGGGTAATTTTATTTGTGACAAATTAAGAATCATTGATGATTTTGGGAAGTATTTTGTATTATAACGCTGAATACGAGAGGATTTTTGTGGATTGTTGGACTTTAAATTATTATTTGGGGTTATTCGGCCATTTCTGCTAAACCCATCATAAGGTTTTCTTTTATTTTTTTTCATGTTAGTTAACATGCCATTCTCGTGTCTATTGACGAAAGATATGCCTTCCGCTACCTCATTAATTTAATATTTTAATTAAATTGTATCAACAATCCTGTCTACTATTACATTTTCGACTCTTAAATTATAAAAAAATCCCTGAATATTTGATATTGTGTAGGAGAGAAAACAACACCTTCACGTAACGGTTACTGTACACTTGGTTAAGACATTGACAGCAACCTAATCTATTATTGAAGGATCATCGGAATTATTCTCGTCATTTGAAATAAAATGCGACTCGTACGTAAAGAAAATAAGAGGAAAAGTGGTGCTGATAAAATTTTTTTGTTTACCCATTCCTTGGCAGTAATTTATAAATAGGTGAGGTAAAGTTTGGCTGAGAAGCGAACCACCGCAAATACCCTAGCTAGAGAAAATGCGGTACCTATATTTGTCCCCTTCGTCCTAGTAGATTCCGAGTACCCTGAGTCAGTGAGTTTGGACTGAGGATCGGTTAGGCTTTCTAGTCAGCTCAAATTAGACTATATCTGAATTTGGAGCTACTGACTCACGCTTTTTGACTTGGCGTTTTTTCAGGCAGAATTTATCGTAAAATTATTTTAGGATCACCTGCAACACAAATACCATGCCATTTGATAGTGAATTATACCTACCGCACTTGACATTGTAAACATCTATTCATTCTGTTTTAGACTTTCTTTTTTTTTTAATTTCTTCTATACACCGTTTAGAATAACATTTGTTATGCAAAATTGTAAGCAGAGTCATCGCTGTAGCATTATATATTTGCCAAGCTAAAACTTCGCGAACTTGTACCTAATGTGTCTTATGATTTTAGTACTATGCAATGGAAAATAACATATATTCTTGGTCAAATTGTTGCACAAGATTAAAAGAATGAAGCATTCAAGTATAAAGTAAATGTCGTTGCAATCAGCTGCAAATAAATGTTGATAACGTAAAAATATATAGTGCACATTATTATAATTAGCACCATCGATTAGCTTTACAAGTCACATTAAGGAAAAGACAGTAAGATCTTTAGCAATGATCTATCATTTATCTATATAGAATGTTGTTTATTGTTAAACAAAATAAAATAATAAAGATCATACAAATATAGTATTTCAGAAATAAATACAAATTTTCTTTGTCAATTTTTCTACTTTTTTTTGTTGGTCATGTCTTGTATGAGTCAATTGGATTGACTATCAAGCTTGAGAATGAGCAAATTTAAGAATGAGCAATTTGCTTAGTTTTAATTTTCTTATTTTTAGGTTATTTTATTTTGTTTATTGTATATACTTTTCGATTATTACTTATTGTTATTTTTCTTCTATTTGCTTTATATTTTTTGTACATATAGTGTGAATGTTATCCTACCTCCCTATAACTAGTGTCCATGTGGACAGATTGTTGTAATACTCAATAAATAAATAAAACAAAAAAAAACTTTTTTTTTAACATGTGCGACATGGCCGTTCGTCGCACAGTGGGACGAATGTGCAATATAGGTGGAAAATACTCTAACACTTGATATCTTATTTGTATTCCAGCTGTGGTTATAAGTGCCGTACAGACATGTGATATTCTACTGATTTATATACAAATATAAGGAAAAAAAGTAAGGAAACACGTAAGAACAATAAATGAATATATATATACTTATAAGTCGGATCTTCTTATTTTGTACATTTCAAATACAAAAAAAAATACATTTTTTGTATTTCTTAATTTAAAACAATACAGGATCAAAAAATGTATTAATATTATATAATAATATTAATATATTAATTAATTTAAAATTCTAAATTCGAAAAATGAATTTTTTTTTTATATTTTGAAATACTACTTAGGTTTGATCCAACATTTAAATTGCAGTTGGCGTGGTGATTTAACTGAGACTTCTGTGGCAAATGCATTTTTTTCTCACCTCTCATACCAATTACATTTGAAACTTTATTGATTTTACCTCGAGTATAGCAGTCGTTGAATCGTGTAAAATGGCTTAGCAAAGATTCTTCACCACAAGCACTCAAATTTTATTTTATTGTACTACCAAAAAGTATGTTAAAAGACTAATTTAACGCATTCTTGACATCCCGTTTTAAGTTTTGCCACTGCCAATTTGAGATAATTTCTTAACTTAGCAAAAGTGAGATGTTTTCCGACTCGAATAGTTGCTAAATGATATTAATTATAGGCTATATATCAGTAGGATTTTTCCAAATGCCGAATGATTCCCTTATTTAAATAGAATATATTTAAAAATAAAATAAAATAATGTCTCAAAATGCAGGCAAAGGCAATCAACTCTTTTATTTATCTTTAATATACCTACTGAGCAACATCTGAGGAAAATTTCACAGGGGTATTTTTGGGTATATTTTAGTAAATTAATTTTGAACTTATAAAATTACTTTATTTTAGAGGATGTAGAAATAAATAAGTTAGTTGGTCAAATTATGAATTGATGATTTGATGAATTACTTACTTAAATACTAGACATCTATACATATCAAATGAAAATTATTATTGTACAAAAAAAATTAAATAGTGGTACTAAGCTCAAATGAGAGATAAGACAATAATTGAACAAAACATGAGCCATCAAATCAATAGTTGTTTAGAGGGTTGTATTAATCGTTCGGAACCACTAAAATCCAAAAAATTTATAATTATAATTATAATTTGTTATAATTACAATTATAAGAATTATAATTGTAATTCTTCCGACTGTGCGTCGGGTCGTCGCCTATTATATTCAATATTACCAATTTAATTATTTTTTTCTTCAAGTTATATACATATTAATAATGATAATTATATAAACAATACTGAAGAAACATTTTACTTAATAATGTTAATTACTAATCATAAGAAAAATATTAATAAATTCAATATTTATACATGTAGATCCAGTGTTTAATTAAAATTAAATTGTTCGAATAATTATTCCCTATACTTTAAGGCTTGTGTGTATATATATATATATATATATATATATACAAATACATACATAGCCTATAATTAATGTTATTTTGCAACTACTCGAGTCGGAAAACATCTCTCTTTTGGTGGGTTAAGAAATTATCTCAAATTGGCAGTGGCAAAACTTAAAACGGAATGTCAAGAATGCGTTAAATTAGTCTTTTAACATACTTTTTGGTAGTAAATAAAATAAAATTTGAGTGCTTGTGGTGAAGAATCTTCGCTAAATGCTTCCTCCATGAATATTGGTAGCCATTTTAAATTATTCAACGACTCCTATAATCTAGGTAAAATCAATAAAGTTTAAGATGTAAGTGGTACGCGAGGTGAAGAAAAAAAATGCGTTTGCCACAAAAGTCTCAATTAAATCACCACGCCAACTAAAATTGAAGTGTTGGATCAAACCTAAGTAGTATTTCAAATAAAATATTTTTAAAAAAAATACATTTTTCGAATTTAGTATTTTAAATTAATTAATATATAAATATTATTACATAATATTAATACATGCTATATATATATATATATATAAACAGTGAGCGCCAATTTCCGCTGTTCAGGAGCTCATTTCCTCTGCGAGATGTTGGTCTTTGGAAGAGTTGAAAATCTTAAATCTCTTGGGATCCGACAGTCATGCGTATGTACTATCGCATTATAGTTATTTAAAACCAGCCTGCTTTACTAAAATATTCTACAATGATCAATTTGACGATGATTGCTTTTTTATGAGTGATCTTATCGATAAGAATAAATCACCCAGCAATGCTGAAGCAACTAGTTCAGATTTTCGAAACATCGAGAGTTTCAGAGAGAATGAAGATTATCTTAACCGTATTTGAGTCAGTGAGATGTCCAATGCGTCGACATGAATCCATGGTTCTAACGAAATGTCCTGGTTTACGGGACGTTAGAACCACCAAAGACTGTCGAATTGCCGAATTGGCTCCAGAAGAACAAAGTAATGGGATATAAAAAAAATAATAAGAAAAAGAAAACACACAATTAATGAATATCAACCACCATCACAAAAAGTACAACCGTAAGATGAGGTAACTTAAGGAAAGCGAGTAAAATTTAGTGTGTGGTGATTTCGTGGTGGATACACTGTGTGGGTTCAGTCACCATGGACAGCGCGTCTACTGCGCTACTACTCTTATCGTTATATGTATATGAAAAAAAAAAAAAAATCTTTCGGGCTGAAGCCCTCCCCAAAAGTAAATCCTGGATCCGCTAGTGCCATTGGGTAGTGTCTCGACAAGTCTATTCATGTCATTATTTCTAATTTGTGCATATTTACTAGCTTTATTAATTTAATACAGTTGTAAATTGCAATAAATATATTTTTTTTAAATCCTAGATCAAACAAAATGTAGCCCTCCTCCCCTCCCCCTATCAAAAATTCAAAAAATGTGTCTTAAAAATTTCGAGTGCTCAAATTAAGCCATGAAACCCCATTTTGAGCACTCCTGTATTAACCAATATACTATAGTCGAGCTGATAAGGAGTGGGGAGGGGAAGTAATAGATGGAGGAGTGGAAATGGTCTTTAATTTACGGTAAAGTGGTTGTATGGTATGGAGAATCTCTTGGACCTCGTAAAGTAAAGACTATTTTAGGTTCCCTCCTAGCACAAAGCACTAACAACGGATAGAGGAGGTAAAAATGCCGCAGGGCGTATGATTGAGGCTGAGGTGGGACGGGCGGGTGGGGAGTGGTCAGGTTTAGTTCTCAACTTGGACTCAACCCTAGCTGCACCTCCCCTATCCAATCCAACCTTCCAACAGTTCTCCACAACACCTAACCTCTAACATTCCATTCAGCATTAATCCATCTCTACATAATTTCAATTATTTATCAAGTATAGCGTCTGCGTACGGTATTAGTTTCGTATTGACTCAACAATCACATTAAAAGACTAGGTTTTTACTAAATAATTCATCAAGTTTCCTTCTCGATTCCCAATATTACACATAGCATTATTCTATTCTAATATTTCAATTTAAAATAAATATAATATTTAATCCACAAACAGAGGTAAATATTGAAAACTGTACTGTGCTATGAGAGAATAAATAATTAGAACTCGGAAAATATAAATAGTTCTCAATGTAAATTATTATTCTATGTAAATTAAGTAATCTATCTTTAAATTAGAAAGTAACTTATAATTTCTTTTATTATTTTTTTATTTTTACTATTAAATTAAATTATATTCTTGCTTATGTATCTCTGTGGCTCCTTTGCCTACATTTTTGTCTATTCTAAAGGGACTCATCCCAGGATAAATAAATCATTATTTTTATGTAATGTTATGAAATTCCTTATCTGAAACATATTAAAACTGATGAATTCATAATGAAAATCATATTAAATATTCATGGGTGTGGATGTGTTTTATCTATTTTTTGATTTCATTTAGTTTTCATCTCTTGTTTCATTTTTTTTTTTTTTTTTGTACATATATATGTTAATTTTCTTATTTTATTTTCTACAATTCTTTTTCTTTATTACCTCTATTTTAGTTATCATTTGTATGCACATATTGTGTGAATGTTTAATATAGCCTTAATATTAATACCCTCCAATGTATTAATTTTCAAATAAAAAAATAATTAAACATTCAATAAAACTATTCGAAAATATATTAAACTCTTCAAACTATTGAACATTAATTAATGTATTTTTTAATATGTTATTTATCAATTAAAGTTGTAAATTATAATTCATTATGGTTTGAGACATATGAGTAATTCTTTTTTAATTTCTATTTGCCTTTTTCTTTTTTTTTCTTTTTTTTGTTCTTAAAACATGAAGTAAACTATTTCATAGTATTTTCCAGAATGTGGATTCAAAACAAGCCCGCTCCACACGAACAAGAGTATTAGAAAATAAACGTTCTGTAAAGCTACTCTTACCTGTCTTAGAGATGAATCTACAAGAAGGTTGCGCCTATATGGACGGTTAATCATGGACAAATCTTGAGAGTCATTTCAGTTGATGGTTCGTGCTGCGAAGCCACCATGATTTGCCCCTTTGCCACCATACCAAAATATGTATATGCTGATGGTGTTGGTGAGTAGAACGACTGAAAGGTAAACCCTCAAATTGTAGCTTTCCAAACTGTAAAATCGACAAAATTTTTATCAGAAGTTGAAAGTGCTTGAAAGATATGAGATAATGGAAGCTATATACAATCGATTAATGTAATTTTGAGCAGAAACGATAATATCTTTAAAATATTTCCTCATATGTTCTAGGTCCTGTTGCGGAAAAAAAATTATATATTCCAGATCTAAATCACGCCCAAAGAGATGTAGGTACTAAATTCTTGACACCAATCGATTAATTGATAATTGATGATGTAAATTTTTTTTGTATACATTAACTATTAAATATAATCGACTATTGCAAACTTATTTTTATTTCAACGACAATTATTAGTAAAGCCAACGAATCATTACAGAGAAAATTAAAATATGTTCCTAGACTTCTTCTACACTATCTTCCAACGAACAAGATTCTGATTAACTCTTCACAAAACCGCGAATTCAAAGTACATAAATTTCGATAATGCATTTTGTATTTTGAGTACTCGGTTTTTTAGAAAGTAGCCCAACATTTTGATAAGATAAAATCGATTAATCCATCTCAGAAACCTAGTTTTAGTTTTTTTTTTTTTCAACCCTCAGGAGCGATAATAGCAAACTAGTTGATTTCACAACTATTTTGTGACCATGACGGCGTATAACAGTTTTCGGGTTATCACAAGCGGCTGTCGGATTAATGTAGTTTGGAACAAGTTTTAAATTGGTCTTGCGCAATCGTTTTACTTTTGTAACTTATTGCGAACCAGAATGTGTAAGCGCCACTTGTGTATTGTTTTGTTGTCAACATAAGTAAGTTTTCTTTGATATGAGTGTTACATTTTTTTTTTAATATTATATATATCCGTATTACATTCAATAATATTTATAATGATGTCGAGATGGTTGACCGTGATATAAGATGAGAAGGAGTTGATCGGCGGGTGCGGTCAAATAAACACAAATTTTAAAAGATAGTATTTTTAATTATTACGCCGACGTTTCGACCCACCTTGCAGATCTTCATCAGGGGCTACAAAAGATACAAAATATAAAAGGTACATGGTGAAAATAAAATAAATGAATTGTAAGTAGATATTAAATAAGAAACAGTTGTCTGATAAAGAAATAATAAGATGACATCAGAGATATAGTGGGTGACAATGTACTTAAAATATCAAGTATTTTATATACATAGAAGATACAAACAAAAATAGAAAATAAGTATGAATAAAAATATAAATCTCCTTTGTTATCTATTTTTATTCATACTTATTTTCTATTTTTGTTTGTATCTTCTATGTATATATAATACTTGATATTTTAACTACATTGTCACCCACTATATCTCTGATATCATCTTATTATTTCTTTATCAGACAACTGTTTCTTATTTAATATCTACTTACAATTCATTCATCAATTTATTTTCACCATGTACCTTTAATATTTTGTATCTTTTGTAGTCCTGATGAAGACCTGCAAGGTGGGTCGAAACGTTGAATAACATTAATAAGGAATTAAGAACACTCACTATATTCCACATAGTTTTATTTTTTTTAAATCGAAGCCTTTTAACAAAACCTTAAAATTAAAGCATTATTTTATAGTAATAGCAATTATTGGCCAAAATAAAAAATAATTATTGTCCATTTTCAAACAGTCGGTTAAATATTGAATTTCCTTAAACGTACCACACAACCATAGGTTGCACATGTTAAAATTGTTGTAGATGTAGTTTTATTTTTGGCAGAGAGAGAAACACTTTATTTTCATAAAATATAAAATATAAAGGATTGCTGCCCAATTACATTGGGTTGCTATACACACAGCATACTCTTCTATCCTTAAGACAATATATGAACTTATATATAAATATACAGAAGTATTAGTTAATATTAGTAAAACAGAAATATATATATATATACATTTTTATTATTTTATTTATCCTTATAATTTTTTTTTTTTTTTTTTCCTTTTTCCCTCTTATAATTTTTAATGTTTTTTTTTTTTTTTTTTTTTTTTTTTTTTTTATTTAACATTAAGTTTCCCTTTCTCTCACTTCTCTCTCTTTATCGCTATTGTTTTCAATTATTCACTAAAAAAATAAATAAACAAATACATAAATTAAAACTCTCGGGCTAGCCATGCACGTGGTGGTGAATGATTCCCAGGGAGTCGAGGACTATATTTTCAGCCACCCTCGCTACGTCCTTAATGTCGCCACCTAGTTCCTCGAGGAAGCTCCTGGTTCTTTTTGGGATAGTTCCGCGAGACCCAAACCAGAGGCCTCTCACGGTGAACTCTCTCTCTCCGAAGGTCTCACGGAATTTCTCTTTTAGGAAAGGGATACATTTATCGTACGTGTTCTTCTTTTCCCTTTCCACTTCACCCGCCTGATCGAGGTCATTGCTCTCAAAGCGGACAGTTGGATCCAAGATCAGCGCTGTCCTTCCTGTCTTGGGAAATGCGACGATATCAGCGTATCTCGTAGAGCCCTCACTATCGATGCAATATACCTCGTCAAAGCAGGTGAATTTTTTTTCCCTAAGGAGCCTCATCAATTCGAACTTGACCCGGTGGTGACGACGTGTTATGAGGAGGGAGTTGTTGGGGCATTTTCCCAGCACATGTGCTGGTGTTTCAGACTCTCTGCCGCATTTACGGCAAAAATAATTTAAAGATTTTTAAGATACAATTTTAATTTAAATATGTCCTTAACACAATGTTATTTTAAAAATGTATGTGGGAATGTAACGGTACTCGATTAACGCACAACTTGCAACACATGCTATTTCTAAATATAAGGCTTGTGATAGAATAAATGTTGCTTTTGTTGTTTTGTTTTTTCATCTAATATTCACCTTTCTATCTGAATCCTTCTATAGAAGCTCCAACAAAATTTCTATTAAAAAAATTAGTTTGTGAATGAAAATATTAGAGATTTTAAATAAGTTCACATTTTGCAATTTTAGTTCATGACGTTTATGTATATAGTGCCTGATACCGTCATGGATTCAAAACTATTATTTTTCATGTTTTTTTTTTGTGAATATATGCAACATAACAGTGAGTTCGCTGTTAATTCTTTATTCATCAATCATTGAATGGATTACAGTCTGCAACTGTACGTTTACTAAAAAAAAAATGAGAATAGATATGAATTATAAATTTCGTGTATATATTAAATGTGGTACACGAAATTTAATCAAAAAAAAAAAAAAACTGGCAATAATAATACCTAAGACATATCAAAACTCATTTTTAAATAGCATTCAATAATGATTAAATTTATGTTGTTTTTTTCAATTTATGAAAACCTTTTCCTAGAAAGAGTTATAGGTATAACGCTGGGATGTTATTTTTACATTTTTCATTATAATAAAATCGAATTAAAATTAATTATGATTAAAGATAAAGTTCAAATTTTATTACTCAAATTTTCAAATAAAAGTGAAATATTTTATTGTTTTGTAAGATTAGTAAATAAGAGATAATCATGAAATTCCCACATAGTCCGCGGTTGAGACCCTTTTTCATCAAATTAATGACATCCGTCTAAAACTTCGTGAATGGAAACTTCGAAGAAGAAGAAAGTAAATTTTATTCTGGGACTTTTAGTTCCCTAAGAATAACAAACATGTACAATGATAATTACATTATAATATAGATATATCTGACACATAATGGCTGACAAATAAAAATTAGGTTACAAAGTTGTGTAACATTAAAATTAAAATATAGTGATTTTTTAAATATACATATAATATGACGAAATTATAAGTAAATTGATATTCGTGTGTTTACATATTTGCATGATAACCAATATAAATAATAGTTTTGAATTAACAATAAAATCAAATTGGTAACATATTTAATTCAGATTAATATTCGGAAAACTGATGAAAAAGCAGGTAAAGAAACAATTGGTTTTAAATGAAGTCAATGATGAGCTTTTGCGTATGGAATTCCAAAACAAGGTAGCACGCATTATAAAAAAAATTTCAAAATAATCTAGCTTATGAGAAGGAATATATAGATTTGTGAGCTGGGATCTCGTGTTGAAAGAATGACGGAGGAACAAGGAGGTTTTCTGGTTGTAAAGGTTCGGAGAAAGAATACACCTAGGAAATATTGCCGTCGGAAAACTAGATAGATCTACTTCGACTCAGAATACCGACTGGAGACTCTAGGGACTCCGCAGATGAATATAATGAAACAATTCATTAGCCTTTTCAGTCTAACCTTAAGTCCACTAGACAGCCCACCGTATAAGTTGGGAAAAATATGAGAGGGAATTCGAAGCTGACTGGTTTTAAAAGGGATAAAATCCTGGAATCTCAGAATCTGTTTAAGATTAGCGATAGATTTTTTGATAATTTGGGAAACATGGTGATTCCAGGAAAAGTGTTGATCAAATATTACCCCAAGTTTTCTAACGGAAGTGTGGAAGCGAATAGGTTGGTTGGCCATTAAGGTAGAGAAGGAGATAATAAGAAAGGGAATCAAGAAGATGCTTAGACCCAATGAGAATGGCTTTGGTCTTCTCAATGTTCAGCCTCAGATCATTGTTAGCTATCCATGCGTTGGTATTGTCTATGTCTTCTTCAAGCCTTCGGGTCGACCAAGTTTCTATGAAGGATGAAAGGATTGGTAGATCTAGAGGTCATCAGCATTAGGTGATATTGTGAATGATGGATGGAATCAGGGAGGTCGTTGATATAAATGGAGAAAAGGGTTGGTGAAAGGGAAGATCCCTGAAGAACTCCACGAGTTAATAAGAGGAATGAGGAAGTTTGACATATTGGGAGTGGAGGTCCCACCAAACTGCCCAATATTTTTGTAGGCAACATCTTTTCTCTATATTGTGATCAAATTATCTTAATCTTCAACTGAAAAGCAAATGGGCGTTCATGAGTTTTAAGTACTTCATTAAATTAATCCATTAAATGAGAAAACGCGCCATTTCTGAGAATTTTCTTAAATTCAAAAATTATAACTTACGATAAGATGAAACCATTTACGAATTATTAGACGGATGTTAATAGTTTGATAAACAAAAAAAAAAAAATTCTTAGTTTGTGGGCCAGACCCCCCTACCGTGCATCCCCCTCCCCCACATCTCTATAAATTGCATATCGTTGTGTTCCTTGTAACTATTTATTAAAAAAAAGTGTTTTTTTTTCTGCTTTTCTGCCGCTTAAGTGCATTTTCTATGGAACTCCTTTAAATATTTTAAAAAGTAATCAGTGTTTTACGAATACGAATATATTCTCCAGGGGTTTTAGTTCGGCACGTTTTACGTTATTGTTAGCCGTTTAATTACAAACGACGCTTGATTTTCAACTTAAAATTTTTGTTGTTGTAAAAATTCACTTACTGGTGTTTTTTATTGCTTAAGCCAATTAATTTTTAATATTTTTTCATGTTTTATTATTTTCTGACTATCCAGCTTTGATAAAATACCAACTGTGACGAAATTAAGCCAAATGCTGATCCTCAGTGACTAAAAAACTAACTAAAGTCAAAGTCGTTAGTCCGCCATGTTTGGACGCCATTTTGGGGCAGTTCGTTCACTTTTTTGTGGGAACATTGGTTTTTTTAAATAAATTTTTACAAGGAGCACAACGATATGCAATTTATAAGAATGGGGGTGGGGTGCACGGTAGAGGGGTCTGTTTCGCGGATTAATATCGTTTCTAAAAATAATTTCAAACCTGGACATGTAACACAAATAGGTCAGGCTATTAATTAACTGTTTTAATTTCTGTTTCGTTTCTTATACATTTGACTTTTTTTTTTTTTTTTGGTTGACACTACAGACCATGAAGATCTTTGGCCGCGAGAGGTGGTCTCCTTACAGACGTATGTTGCTTGCGGGGGCTCAGATAGCCTGGAGGGGGTCACCCAACCTCAAGTTGCTACGAACCATGGTTTCCATGGTGCAGAAGCCCCCACCACCCGTAGCTCCATACCGATCCCTTTGGGGCCAATCTGGCAGTGTCCTTCGCACCGACTCACTCGGGTTCAAGGACTAACAAATCGGTCTTGATCCATGGGTTTTGGCTGCTTGGAGTCAGTAGGCGCACGAGGACTTATATTTCTTTCCCCGTAACAGACCATCCATGGACCGAACTCAGGGATGCTAGTAAAATCCTGGAAGACCACATCCCGATTCCCGATTATGTATAGGGGGTAGGGCCATCAGTCCTACGCCCGGTCGGTGTGAGTTGCCTCTAGTAGTCTGACGGGACTCACATACCCGGGGTAGGAGGGAAAACCCGGGCAGCATGGCTCTCCCTTTTGGACGGTCTCTCAAATCAGGCGGTCACCCATCAAAGTACTAACCACGCTCAACGTTGCTTAACTCTGAATACCTATTGAAAACGCCTTAGCCCGTACGGCTACCCCAGACATCTAACCCGTCATAAATACAAGGTGGGGAGTTTTTAACATTAATGACTAACATAATTTTAGAAATAGCACTTAATGGGCTATTATAATAGTACTGCGTAGTATATATATATATATATATATATATATATATATATATATATATATATATATATATATATATATATATATTGTATAATAGTGATTATTTCGGTATAGTACAGTATTAATATTGTATACGATGAGTGATATGGAAAAGAAGGAAAAGAATCTGTATATATATAAATATGTGATTTAAATATAATTAAGTGTTTTATGTTTTAATTTTTATTTTTAATTAAAATATCGAAGGAAGGTGAAACATTGAATATCGGAAGGAAAATATCGATATTTCGATAATATCGATTATCGATGGCCATTCCTACAATACACCTAAATGCGCCGCCTCGATTGCATTGGCGTTATTTACGTAACTGGTCTCAAAACAGCTTAAGGGGGTCCTTTGAAGTAGCTTAGTTGGATTTTATCAATAATGCGGCTTCTTTTCTCTTAATATGTTAAACCTCATCTCCAGGGTATGATGGAAAAATTTCGCCGCATTGCTTCTGGAGGGACATCGTAATCCAAATTTATTTCTCAAGGTTGTTGGCATTTAAGGTTGAAATACTAGCTAATAAAGTGAGACTCTCCGATCTACTAGTCAATTAGCAAGCTATATCTAACTTCAGTGTAAATACCAAATCCTCCTGGCACGATCGCTGCCCTTCATTTAGATCAAAGATTACTGAGCAAAATAAAACAGTCGTTGTGAGCTGGCCAAATATCTTGAGCTAGCCGCGAACCCAACCGACATACACGTCAAGGCATTTACCTTTCAGCTCAATCTACTTCATGCTTCACTCTTTAAATGATTTCTAGTCCGATTCAGCGAAAACTTTAACATACCAACCGTCCGCTCATAATTAGAATGTAAAAAAAAAAAAAATCCAAAACAATTTAAAAATTATCAAGTTAATTTATAGTTACTAGATGATTATAAAGGAATTACAATTAACCAAAATAGTAAATCGTTTATAGAATATATTTTAGAGACGGGTAAGTAGTCGACTGATAAATTATAAGGATGAAACAAAATTGTCAGGAATTTCATTCAAAATTTCTTTAATGAGTTATCCGATGTTTAGAAACAAACATGTGGATCATCATCAAAGTCATCGTTTGGAAGCCGAGACAAGAACTCTTCAGTTTCCAGCAAGAACAATTTCGTTTTATCCCTATAAAATATGTTATTTTTAACTTTTTTTTTTTCATCTTATTGATAGTAAAGTAAGGTGAACGCACCAGTGATGGACAGTTTGAACTTTAAATGTAAATAAAAAGCTTCCATGTTGCTTTAAAGGTCCGGTTTTTTTCTAGATTGAAGAACAATGTCCTCTGTTAACAACTGTATGAACAAAGATTCCCAAATAAGATTTTAGAACGCTTATCATTGTTGTTTCTTTAGTACTCTAGAGACCAGTGTATTTCATACCTTCCTACTAACAGCTTTTCTAAGAATAAGTTGATTTTTAATTGAATGAGTAAGTTACAAATTTTAATATTAGTAAAGTGAATATTTACATGAATGATTAAAGAAATAAAATTACGATTGGTTGTTGTGAAAATCAGACCATTTGAAAATATTCTTATGAATCTTAACGATATCAGGCCGCGAGAGCGACAGTCTTCCAGGCTAAAGGAATTGGAGGATCGATTACTTTGTTTAGTACTAGGCTAAGGGCGAATGCCGATGCGAGGGTAAGTGCTTCGTTTTGGCCATTCACTATCGTAAACTGTGAGTATTTTTTTTCTTGGAGTAAGGTTAGGGGCAGTGCTTGAGTCGATGTTCGGTGCACCCTTCTGGACGAGGCCTAAGAAGATGTGAGTCCTCGGCCTGGAGTAGATGCACTGACGATACACCAGTGACTACGGCTCCAGCTCTAACCGAATTATACTAGCCAAAAGGGAGTCGAGTCTACTAAAGTGATCCGACCGGAACCATTATGCAATCCTTATTGGAGCCTTACTAAACTGTTCCAAGTACATATTTGATTCCGGGTGACAAGTTCCTCCCTTGTTGTCAAGCCAACTCTACTAACTTGCCTCCCAGTATCTCTAGCTGCATGCACTTGCTCAGGATAAAGTAATCCGGCTGCTTATCGCACAGTAAAAACAAAAAAAAAAAAAAAATCGCCTGAAAACAAATTCAAACCATGACAATCGGAAGCTCATCTTCGGGCTCGGGATAAAGTGCTTTATCCCCCCCCCTCCGATAATCACTGAGAGACATCCAAACACATGCTCTAGGCTTATATCTTATAGTCATACATCTATTGGTTGCTTCCTAAGTATAACATCATAATATAAAAAAAAATTCTTTATTCTGGGATACTTTAGTCCATGGGTGCCCAGAAGGGACTCACATGACGCAAGTCGCGTCATCTTGTTAATATTGGAGTTCATGCAATGTCCTGAAAAGCGCTCTAGCTCAATCTTCACTGACTTTAGGATCAGTGGCGCTGTTGGGAGAATAGCGCAGGGACTTCCTGGAGTCCTGTTTTTCCCTCTATATATGGAGGTACAAAACTGGCTGGGAGTTCCCTTGCCGTATTATAAATTGTGTATATAATAATAATAATTATAATGATGCTTTATTTATTAAGGGATGAGTCCCTTTAGAATAATACAGAAAGACATGTGGGCTAAGGAGCCTCAGAGATACATATACAAGAATATATTTTAATTAAATAGTCAAAATAAAAAAAATAAATTATTAGTTACTTCTAATTTAAATCAGTTAATAATAAAAAATTGAAAATAAACATGAAGTAAAAATAATGAAGAACGATCTAATAATTTATATACATATTTAATTACTATAAGAAGTTACTAGGAGGCTACGCGTTTCAAGGGGAAATAGGTGACGGGAGTAATTTAGACGTTTTTAGGTGAAAATGGTACGGCAGTATATATAGGTATGTCCGTATTTTTTTTTTATTATATATTTATATTTAATTTGTAATAGTGGTTAAATAGTTGACTGTCGTGAATAATGAGAAGGAGTATAGTTGGGGTGATCAGTCAAATAAGAAGGCAAAAATAAATGATAATATTTATTTTGTCATTTGCTGACGTTTCGACCTGAAGTTCAGGCCATCATCAGGGCTAAGAAAAGAACCAGATAACAAGGTATGAGAAACATAAAAATTACAGTAAAATGCAGTTGTTACAATAATGACAATAGTAAGAACAAGAGACAAATAATAATAACAGGTACAAAGTGTGGAATGATGAAATAAACATAGTCAAAAAGGTGACATAAGTATTGTAAAGGAAATCTTAGAATAAAATGTAAAACAGCAAATTACGAAGTTATATGAGAAATGGAAATAAATAGTAAAATTAAGATAATATCTTAACAATATCTATATAACTATTCTTCTTCTCTATATTTAATTTGTATATATTGTATATACTTTATGATTATTATTTTTTTTCCTTCTATTTATTTTATATTTTCAGTATATATAGCGTAAATGTAGTCTTGAATAGTACAATAACTATCCTCACTATTCTTATTGTATAATGTGTTAGAATGTTATATTACTCGATGAATATTTTTTATTATTATTTATTTAATGAAATTTACAACTGTATAAAAATTAAAACCAGTAAAAATACACACATTAGAAATAATGACAGGAACAGACTTGAAGAGATACTTGAAGAGTGGTAGCACTCAATAAAGAAATAAAAAACGAATCAATTTACACAAGGGAAATTGTGTGAAATTGTATTACTTACGGTTGTTATAATATTATATAATTAATGAGGATTAAAAAAGTGACTCCTTTAATTTTCGCGGGTGTGTATAATAATTACTGAAAATGTAAAAATATTTTTAATACAGATAAAAAGAACTTATATTTTATCAGCTTTACTAAAATGCTAAACAAATTGTTAAATAGCATCTTATTATCTAATCTTATGGTTAAAATTAAAATGCTCAAAGCTTGAGTTGTTAAATTTTGTTGGAAGAGGCTTGGCTGCGATGGCTCCGGGTAGGCTATTTGACCAGCTGAGCACCACTTCCAGATATCTCTTCTATTTTCAGCACTTCATGGGGTCGCTGGAAATATATCTACAGCTCTTATTTCTCCAAACGTTCTTCTTTTTATTTGTTTATAGTTCGTAATTTACAGTAAAGAACAACAGGATGCTTGTATAGACAAATCCTCACGATAGGTTGTATTGTAACCTCAAGTTACACCGAATACTAGTTAGTACATTTTAATCAGAGAATAGAATTACAGAACTCAAATGGACATATTTTCAACAGAGCTTGGAACTTATTATTCAATGTATACCAAGGTCATAATAAAGTACATACAATTTATTAACAATAGATGACGAAACTATAACTCCACTTTTATTATTTTTTTTTTTTTTAATTACACTAAATGAAAAATTGGATACAATCGAATTACTTTCATTCTATTTATCATATTTGGACTTAAATATTTTAAGTCATATAAAAATAAGTGCACCCAGTGGCGAAGCCAGACCATTTGGGAACTGTGGCGGATTTATTTTTGAAGCCTCCTAAAAAAAAAAATCCTTGATTTTGGACCCCTTTAGGTAGCGAGCACTTAGTTATTTTTATAAATTTATTTATTTTATGCAGTCACGATCATAGAAATTGCATCACCCAGTAAAAATTTTATAAAATTTCATTTTATTTGCCAGATTGCTAAGATGTAAGATGTTCTCTTTGCCAGTTTTGAAACGATATTCTAAAAACAATCACACCATTAAGCGGTCAAATTGTTAGTTTTTTTTTTTTCCTCCCATTTTTTTTTTTCGCCCCGTGGTGCCTTTTTTTTTTGTCTCAACACTACGACTACCATTGATTCTTGTCACTATTCCCCGTGATAATTCCGTTACTTCATGTAACGTCACAATCTTAATGTTCCTTGACGAGGAGAGTTTTCGATACAGGTCATAATTACAGCTTTTATCCTGACGTTAGTTACAACTGAACTCGAAACATTTTTAATAAGTAAAGATAAAGAAAACATTCAATAGAATGTACTTTATCAACATAAGAATCAAAAGAAATAGGTGATTCAATTTATATGACCGCGATTGTATCAATAAGCGTTTATTTATTTTACAGTGAAAATTTATTTTGAACGACTCCTAAAATATAAATGTTATGTATCGAGGTGGGACCTTAAATATATTTCATGAACTAAAAATAGATAGAGTCGGTATAGTGCAGAAAAATTAAAATATTGCCAACATAGAATATTGTCGGTAAACTTCGGACAGAGTGCAATTACCTACAAATGCGGATACCACAGCATCAAGATAACCTCTTCCCGACAATCTGCTAAGGTAGACATGAAGATAAACGACTTCTTTCGGTAGATCAATATACTTTTAAAAAATTCTACTGAAGAAAACTTAGAAGGGGGAACTTAGAAAGTTAGTTCTGCTATAGAATAAAATTTAGCCAATAGGAAAGGCGGAAAAAAAAGCAAGGAGCGAATTGAGAAGCAAACATTTTTTGGAAGAAACAGGTCCGTTGGATAAGTCTCTTGAGAAGAAAAATTCATTCTTTTGGAGAAGTGTGCCAATGCAGGTAATTCAGTTGAAAGTGTTCATGAGAGCAGATGGAATCAGATTCAGCAAATCAGAAAGAACTTGATGGATGGGAAAACAGGAGAGGAAGTCTCCAGGTTCTTCGAGATGAAAATGGCGACAGAGGCAAGGAGTAGCTGAAGACTCACTCACATTTCTACAACTAGTTAATTTATATTTATCCAGAAAGTACTCTTGTAAATATTATCTATGTTGACAATCCATAAAATAGAATATCATGCCCCTACATGATAATTAATCATACCCCATATCGGCATCCTCAATCCTATATTTTATAATGTTTAAATTACAAATAAAACTCTTCTGATTTATAACTTGATTTTTAGCCAGCCCCCTGGAAGCTACAATTTTGATTTATCAAGTAAATCGGTAACATGATGCCTTTGGAAAGGAAATCTGATATTAACTATAGCTCAATCTAGTATACCACAGCAGACGGGTTTGTGATATCTAGCCTTTCGTAATCATATTAAATATATAAATAGTATATTTTTAAATAGATCGGTTCCCTTCCAGAACCGATAGAAATAGATAAATATACGCTAGGAATATATTAAATATAATGAATACACTTACATGCCGTTCCTGTAATCCCCATCCATCATCTTCATCAATTTCTATTATTATCTTTATTATTGTTACTAATGTTTAGCTGAATAATTATCCAAATAAATATGATGTGTGGCCTAAATATTAAAAAAAATAATATATACAACTAAAATAAGCATAAAGCTAGAAAAGATACATAAGGTAATTATGGTATAAATCGAAAAAACCAAACTACAAAGCCATGATTATCCAACATACAGATAAAAAGTTATCTTGACAACTATCGCCTATCAGGCTAGAAAAACCAATATCACTTATATGCAGAAAGAAAAAAAAAATTGTTACTGTGAATATTTTACGAAGTCATCCAAGTACTGAAGGAAAGAGAAGATCTCCTTAGCTGTGTTAATAGTACCTTCTCTTTCCTTCAGTATGTATTTGGATGACCTCGTGAAATGTTTACAGCAACATTTTTTTTTTATTTCTGCATATAAGTTATCTTGTTTTTTCAGCCTTGATGATACTTAAATTGACGAAAAGTTGATAAGTTTACTTTTCAGTAGTATGTTGGAGACTCACGGCTTTGTAGTTTGAATTTATCTATTATATTCAATGAATTTATCAATTAGTTATATATATATAACTTATGATCGCTCGGATAAAAAGTAATATAAAAAAGAAACAAAAGAAGGATAGAAAGAAAGAAGGACAAGAATAACTCACACGGTTGCTCGATAAAGACTGCCTTTATTTTCCCAGTAATGCTATATATATAGTATTATGTCTTGTTTACATGATAAGACTAGGATTAACTATTATACAGTCTTACCTCTAACCATAACTCCCCCCCGCCAGTTTATGAACATTCCTCATAAACTAACGCAGGTTCACCATCATACTATCAGTCAAACAAAAACAAACCAAAAAAAAACAACCTTATAGTAATATTAACAGTAATAAAACAAAATTAAACATATTCTTATCTTATAAGGTATTCCAGTGGAACAAAACAAAAACAACCATAATTAACCCTTCCAACATCTGCCCCTAGTTCGTAGAGGACAGAAAAGAGGATACGCTGATCATTTACTTTATTGACTCCGCCTCTATTGGGAGTTTCAATTGCTCTATGTGCTCTATTGCTCCGTTTTCTGGGATCGTTCAAACTCTGGATCGTACAAATATTATGTTCGCGTAGTATAATCACTTTGAATGGTCCATCGTAGCGTACCAGTTCCTTACCCCTATTAGATCCGACCCTGCGATAGACTATCGTGCCTATTTTCAATTCCCTCACCCTATCTTTGAGGTTCAAATTGGCCTTCTCTACCCTCTTCCGTTTCTTGCTCTCTATCTTCGCTTTCGTTTTTTCCCAAACTCGCTTTATCTCCGCTCTGTTACAGGTTATCTGTTGAGCTATTTCTTCGTTCGTGACCGTCTCCTTCCAATCACGTCGCCGTATGTTTACCCCGTACAGTACCTCAACCGGAGAAAACCCTGTAACTGAGTGGATGGAATGGTTGTAGGCTGCTACTGCCCTTTTCATGGCTATGTCCGCCTCTAATCCCTGTTCTCCTTGGTAAATGCGCAAATGGTCACTTAAGGTGCTATGCAACCTCTCGATGCTTCCCCTGTTCTTTAGATGTCCCGGTGTGTTGAAGTGCCAAGCTATCTCTAATCGCTTAGCTTCCTCCCTTATAGTAGCGTTGTCGAACTCCTTCCCTCCGTCCGACGTTATGCAATCCGGCACCCCGTAAAACTGAACCCATGTTTGGAGAGCTCCCACAACAGCCTCCGACGACTTATCCTGCACCCTATGCACCACCGCTACCTTACTGAAGACGTCTATCATGGTGACCCATTTAAAACCCCTCCAGGTGAACGTATCAATCTGCACATCCTTTAATGCCGTATTTCCTGTCGGTGTTTCCTCCTGTAACGCCTGAGGTGGCCGTCTATCGTACTTGGTGCGCGCGCAATCCGCGATGACCTCCCGATGACTTCCGCAATCGTCTTTTTCATCCCCTCCCAGAAATATCTCCTGCGCAATGCTAGAAACGTTTCATGGAGTCCCCAATGATTCGTCTTGCCTTGGTGATGTGCCAGCGTTACCTCCCGCTGCTGTTCCCCGTCCGTTATCGTTTCGACTAGATACTTACACCTGATAAACGACCTGTCCATGCCTATTCTTTCTGATTTCCAGATCTTCTTGATCTTCTCCCAGATCGTTGCATTTCCCACGTACAGATAATAAGTTTTTCCCCGCTCCGAAGCTTCGTGCAAGGCCTTACAAATTTGTTCTTCCTTTACCCCTGGTTGAGACCAAATGATGTTAACCTTCTTGTTCCCATATTTACCGAAGTCTATCTTCATAAGCCCCGACGTTCTGGTCTTCCAAATCACCTGCCGGCGCTTATTATTAATTATCTCCTCACATTCTTCCATGTCTATTGGCCTCTCTTCTCCTGAACTCTCCTCCCCTCTTGACTCCTCTGTTCCCGCGTTCTCAGGTTCCCCTTCGCCCTCTGGTGTCCACGCTCTCAGGAACTGCCGCACGTCCCGCGACGACTCCCCTCCGTCTTCCTCAATGGCGTTTATCATTACAGATCTGGACAGCCAATCTGCTACAACATTCTCCTTACCCGGCTTATACATGACTTCCATGTTATATTGGCTCAAAAATTGTTTCCAGCGAGTGACTCTCGCCGATGATTCCTTGAGGTTACCCACCCACTGTAGCGGTCTGTGATCAGTATGGACCTTAAACTTCCGGCCAAAAATGTACGGTCTAAAATGGCCTACCGCCCATACTATGCCCAAAAGTTCCCTTTCCAGGGCGCTATACCGCGTCTCCGCGTCCGTGAGTCGCCGACTGGCATACGCTACTGGCTGTTCTCCATTGGTTCCTTCTTGAGCAAAGACCGCCCCCAACGCATACTCACTTGCATCTGTCGTTATGATGAATGTTTTCGCAAAGTCGGGAAAAGCAAGTACCGGCTTCTCCTCTAACCTTGCCATGCACTTCTTCACGTTGTCCTCAATCGCTGGTGTTATCGTCATCTTCCGGCCTTTCTTCAGAAGATTGTTAAGAGGTGCTAAGTACTCCTCCATCTCCGGCACAAACCGCCGGTAATAGTTCAGCGTTCCCAACAATCTACGGATTCCTTTAACGTCTCTGGGCATCGCCATGTTCTGTATTGCTTCTACTTTTTGTTTATCAGGCCTGATCCCCTCCTTCGAAACCGAGTGTCCCAGAAATGTTATCTCTTCTTGTCCCAGAATCGACTTTTCCACCGACAACTTTAGCCCGAATTGTCTTAATCTATCGAATACTCGACGCAGATGACCGACGTGTTCCCCTTCATCCTTGCTGAAGACCAGGAGATCATCCATGTACACTTGACAAAACGCTTCGTCCAATCCCCTCAAAAATTCATCCATAAACCTCTGGAAGGTTATGGGAGCGTTCCTTAACCCGAATGGCATGCGAGTAAACTCGTAATGTCCCCTTTCGAAGGAAAATGCCGTTTTGTGCTGGTCCCTGGGGTTCATACGTATTTGATGATAGCCTGCCTTCAGATCCAGGGTACTAAATATTGTGGCTCCGCTCAATCTGTCGATAATATCGTCAAATCGTGGAAGTGGGTACTTCTCGTCCAGGGTGTTCTCGTTGAGCTCCCTGAAGTCAACAACCACTCTATACTTCTCTTCTCCCGTTGCGGCCTTCTTCTTCACTGCCCACAGAGGACTATTGTATGGTGATGTGCTGTCCACAATGATGCCTTGACCTTTCAAGTTCTCCAGCTCTTCCTTGATATGTCGCCGTAGAGCTTGTGGGTAACGTCTCTCCTTTACATACGTCACCTTCTCCTGTTTCAGCGGAATCTCATGTGTCGTCCTCCCTGTCGCGCTCAACACCTCCCCGTCTTTAAAAAAAATATCCGCGTATTCCCTGTTTATCCTCTGTACCCAATGTTCCGCCTGTTCTATTGCCCCAACGTTCCCTTCCCCTTCCACTCTTAATTTCTTACACCGGTACCTCTTCCCTCCCATTCGAACAATCCAGCACGGATCCCTGTAATCTATTCTCGGCCTTACTCTACTTAATAGGTCACATCCTATTATACCCCCGTACTCCCTCGGCATGTTTTCCACCACGTGAACCCTCAATTTCCCACTTCCGGTTACCCATCTGTCTAAATCTAATTCTACTTCCCCTTCTAACTCTACAAGGACCACCCAAAGTAATCAACCTACACTTACAATCTTTTATCTCCGGTATCCTCTCTCCTTTACACAATTCTTTTAACATCTTTCTACACAGTATTGTACTCGAACTCCCCGTATCTACTAAACACTTTTCTCTCTCCACAACACTTATAATTGGCAAACCAACGCACTCACCTCCAATATTATTTATTACCGCGTGGTCGCCACTCCTCTGCCACTCTTCTCATTCATCCGTTCTTCCTCTTCTTCCTGTAGCTGCTCCTCTTTCTCCGCTCTTTCCGCTGATTCTGCCTCCTCGAGCCCCTTTTACTACCGTCTCCTCTTCTTCGGTTCCAGATGTTCCCGATGAATCGTCTGACTCCGATGTCGATCCTCTCTTCCTCCACAATCTTTGTGCATTTACTTCCATTGGCTCATCTCTCCTCGTGTCTCCTCGTCTGCTCATGTACGGACATTGTCTCGCGATGTGCCCTTCATTCCCGCATTCGAAACATCGAGTTCGAGGGCAATTCGCCACCAGATGACCTACCTTTCCGCACCCATGGCATTTCCTATCTTCTTTTGCCCATTTCCTTCTTTCTCTGCCCGGCCTTTTCTCTTTCATTGCCGTCCTCTCTCTTGTGCTAAAATCCCCTCTTTTCTTCCAAGCCTCCGGTCTCATTACTTTGAACATCCCAGGTTCCTCTCTCCTATATGTCACTCTGCTCCACCCATTCTCATTCTCAGTTTCGTCACCCCGAGCTGCTTCTTCATCCCGGGCACTTGCGTCAATCATGTCCTGGGCGCATTCCACAAAACTCTTTTCCCTTGGGAGCCCATCCTTCCTTCCTGTGTCTCTACCCAGCTGAACCTTAAGTATGGTCGACAGGAACGCCATCCTAGCTCCTGTTTCAGCCGCACCCGCTACTTCCCTGGTCTTCTCGGTTATATTATTAAACCGTGCCAATAGATTCGCTGCATACTGCCCATTTGTCTGATGAGGTTGCTTCCTTTCCCGAAACATCTGAAGGATGTCCTCCTCTGGGGCCCATCGGCCCCCTCCGAACGCCTTCTTCAGTCTATCCTTTACAGTACTCCATGGGGTGTCCTCATGCGCCTGGATCATATTCAGCACGCTCCTCTTGACCCGACATACCAGAGCTGCCCTCAAAGCGTTAGCATCCATTGGATCAATTAAATTTTCCTCTTCTTTAGCGTGGATACGCGATATCACCCGATCGCCTCCCTTTAAGAAGTGGTTCAACTCCCCCACTCCTCCGTCGAATCTTTCTAGATCGGATATCGCTCTCCTGAGGTCCTGTGATGTTGCTGTTCTCACCTTTAGCCATTCCAATGTAGTCGCATGTGCAGACGCCAATGTTTCCGTGGGTAGCGGAGGAAAATCCGTCGCTAACGCCTCTGAAAGCGTAGGAAACGCTGGCGGTGGGGCCAACGGCGCAGCCGGTGGCGCACTCGGCTGTGCGACCTGTGGTGTAGTCGGCGCTGGTGTTTGGTTCGGCATTCTTTTTCTTTATTATTTCCTCGTAAAATAAAAAGAGCGGTAGAAAAAGAAAAGAGAAAGAGAAAAAAAAAACAGTCTCCTCGACTAAATCTAAAGGTCCCGGGTTTCAGCACCACTTATGATCGCTCGGATAAAAAGTAATAAAAAAAAGAAACAAAAGAAGGATAGATAGAAAGAAGGACAAGAATAACTCACACGGTTGCTCGATAAAGACTGTCTTTATTTTCCCAGTAATGCTATATATATATAGTATTATGTCTTGTTTACATGATAAGACTAGGATTAACTATTATACAGTCTTACCTCTAACCATAACTTATATATATATATATATATATATATATATATATTATATATAAATTACATATATATATATATATATATATATATATATATATATATATATATATATATATATATATATATATATATATATATATATATATATAAATTTACTGTATTATTAATACCAATTATTATTAATATCAATACCAAATACGCAACTGAGTGAACCAAATGGATTATCTTATATCACAAAAATGGTATGAAATACTTTAAAGGCTATATGTTATATGAGTAAATCAACATTGTAGAGCATTTATCACCACCACCAAGATACTTTTTAATCAAGAAAAAATTATAATACATTAAAATGACAAAAAAATTGTTTTATTTATTTCTTAGATAGAATTATTTCAATGATAGATGATCACACAATTCTTGGAAAATATACTTAGTTGCATCAAAACTATCTGAAATAGACACACTCAGATTTAGTACTGGGCCAACAGAAAGTTGAAATAAATCTAATATTTCTTTCATACTCAAAGCAAGCATTAAAAGAAATAAATAATATATATATACATATATGTTTTTTTAAGGAGAAAAAAGTATCAATTCTTTAATCACATTACCTGTATATTCCTTGGCATAAATAATAAAAACTGAGAAATAATAATAATACTTTATTTATTCTGGGACAAGTCCCTTTAGAATAATACAGAAATGTGGGCTAAGGAGCCTCAGAGATACATAAATAATATTCACAAAATAAATAGCCATAAAAAAAATATATCAGTTATTTTTTTAATTTAATCACTTAATAAAATTTTTTTTTAATTCTAAATCATAAGTAAAAATAATTAAGAATGATCTAATAATTTGTATAAATATTCACAGTAATGTCTATTTACAAGTTTATGGGGACTGGATGGATAAAAAATGGTTAAACAGGCGGGATTTAGGAAGGGGAGGTTATTGGAGCGACGGATTTGGGAAGGGATGGAGTTCCACAGGAATGAGGAACGGATAATAAACGATCTGTCGAAAGCAGATGTGCGGTTCGTGGGGCAGTAGTATATAGATCTGAAGACCTAAAGCAGTTACTGCGGGAATGAATTGAGGATTTATTTAATTGAAGGAGTTATTAGATGTATGAAGAACGGCGGCATTGGATGACTTGAAAGAGGAAGAATGCCAAGAAATACGACGGCAGGAAGGGTAAAGCCACTTCAACTCTTCTTAATAACGGGAAACAGAGCCGTCTCTTGGAATCCTGAAGATGAATCGTACAAAGCAACTTTCAAATATTTTAGTTTCGCTTCGAGATCCCCAGAGACGCCCCCCTGTTCCGTGCAGCATTAGTCAAAGTGGAGAAATATTAAGCACGTGATTAGGAGCTTACGGTTTCAAATGAAAATAGGTGACGAAGGTAATTTAGACGTTTTAAAGTAGAAAAGGTGTGGCGAGAGACATTGGATACATGGTTTTTCCAGGAAAGGGTTTGATCAAAGGTTATTCCTAGGTCCTTAATGGTAAGATAAAATTGTATGGGATTATCATGTATGAATATTGGGAACAGTTTTGAGGAGGTGATTGGAGCCTACTAGGATTACCTTCGTCTTCTTCGCATTCAAATTTGACTTGTTATCTCCTACCCAGTCAGAAATTCTATTTAAATCTTCTTGAAGTATTTTTGTAGCAAGTAGTAGGTCAGAAGGCGGGAAAGACAGGTATATTTGGAAATCATCTGCATAAATATGGTATTGGGAGTGATGGATCAGGAGAGGAAGGTCATTAATGTAAATAGCAATCAGAGTAGGAGATAGGGAGGAATCCTGAGGGAAGCCGCAGGAGAGAGGATATGTCTTACAGGGTGGTTGACTTTGGACGACTACATACCGGGATCTATTTGAAAGGTAGGATTTAAATCATCGCAGGACACTGTTGGATAAAGGAAGATGTTAGTAAGAAGGATGTTATGGTCGACTGTGTCAAACGCTTTGGAAAAATCTAGAAGGATAAGGATAGTAAGATTTTAGTGTTCAATGGAGCTTTGAAGGTTAAGAGTTATTTTAAGGAGGATGGATTGCGTTGAGTAGCCAGGTCGAAAGCCAGATTAGAATGGGTTGATAAGGGAAAGTTCCTCTAGGATGTTGGAACGTTGGTTTTGGAGAAGGCGTTCCAACGGTTTTGAAAGGTTGGAAAGTAGAGAAATAGGACGGAAGTAGTGCAGTTAGGAAGGGTTAGAAGTTTTATTCACAGATCGGAATAGGGTAGTTTTCCAGGAACATGGAAATATGGAGTTTTGCTATCAAAAGTTGTAGATATGGTAAAGCACGGGAATAAGGACAGGAAGGCTGGATTTTATTAATTTTACTGGCATATTATCTCGACCATAATCATTGGTGCGGGATTTTAAATTAATGGAAAGTCGTTCATGGTAGAATACATGGGAGAAAAATAAGTCATCAGGATTGAAATGATGATATTTAATAACAGAAGAAGGAGAAGGATTATGAGTGAAGGATAAGAAATGGTTATTGAGATCATCTGGAGACAAAGAGAAATATCTAAGATTATTGGATTCTAGTAGGGATAGATTACGGAGTATTTCCCATTTGGATTTGGAGTCGGGAGTATTGGACAGGGCATTATGGAAGTAGGTAACTTTAGTATGTCGGACTGCGTATTGGGTTCCATTGCGAAACTCGTTAAAAGACTCACAATCCACAGGCAAACGGGTTCGACTATATTTGCGCCTTCCTTTATATCTCTCCTTCATTCTGCATCTTTCCTTTATTTTCCTACTCAGGCAAGGTGCAGTGGGACGGCGTAAGGTCTTGGTTTTCAGAGGAGCATGTCTAATATGGATTGTAGGTATGATGTCAGGGTGGTTACTATAGGATCAATGGTGTTATAGGAATATATGGTGTCCCACTGGAGAGAATTAAGGTCTGGTTGACGGGATTCATAGCAGAGAAGGTTTAAATTACGGTATAAAACTATTTTGGGAGTGAAGGTCTGATTTATGTCAGAGGGTAGGTCGCATGTAATTTGGATCAGGTCATGTGATGAAAGGACTTGGACGATGACCAAAAACGATGAGATGAAGCTGAGTGTGTTTGAGCGAGGAGTCCTCAGAAGGATTCATGGTCCAGTAAAGGAGGGTGATGTCTGGAGGAAAAGAAAAAATAGGGAGCTCAGTTCTCTCTATGCAGACATCGACGTAGTCACCTATATTAAACTGGCCAGACTAAGGTGGGCAGCGCATGTGGCCAGAATGAGCACCGTTGAGATACCCAAGAAAATAATGATGGAGGAGCTGCACCTCGCAAGACGGGTAGGAAGGCCGAGGACGAGGTGGTTGGACAACGTGGCCTATGATGCGAGAACCCTGCTTGGTGTACGGAACTGGAGAGCTGCAGCAGAAGACAGAGCCAACTGGCGGAGGCTCTTGGAGGAGGCCCAGTCTCGGTAACGGGATGTCGTGCCACACATGAATGAATGAATGTGATGAAAGAAATGTAGCGGGATGTTGAGAAAATGAAAGGATTATGATAGGAGAGTCAGAGATGTACAGGTCTAATCAAGTGTCGGAAAACTGCGCGTGATGGGTAGGAGAATAAGGAACAAGATGAAGGTTAAGGGAAAACAGCAGGTCAATAAGGAAGTGATTTTGAAATCATGTTCACGTTAAAATCACCGGTAATGATAATATTGGTGTAGTTGGGAACCATTTTAACAAGGGAAGATTCAAAGAGGCTGTCGAATGGAAAACGAGGAGGGTTAACGAGGATAAACTATGACATACAACAGAGAAGAGAAAATTTCAACGAACATGTATTCTATGTGAGGAAAATCATGATAAGGAGACTGTAGGAGGATTTCGGTCTTAAGACTGTCATGGTTATATTATCCGACACCGACTCCCGTGCGGTGAGATCTATCGTGACGTAGGGACGAGTATCCGGGTAGGGAAATCTGAGAGGAAGGGATAAAAGGTTCTAGCCAGGTTTCAGATACTGTTAGTATGTGGTAAAAATTGTCAAGGAAATATTTCTGGAATTCATCGTAGTGTGCAATAAGGGATTGTGCATTGATGTGACAGCGATTCAAGATATTAGTCATAATAGTAGAGTCGGGAAGTAGAATTTTGGGAAAAATGATCGAGGATTACGGATAGGATGTAACATTTTTTAAACAAATACTCTGTTTAAAAAAAAAAAATTCAAACATAAAATAGGGTGTTACATCATAGTAATACTTTTCATAGCAATTTTTAAAAAATCAAATGATCTCATGATTTGTTTATCTAAACGAATTCCAGAATATCCTTCCACCTTGAGGAGTTTTAAACTACTCAAGAAACTTTTCTAGAAATTAATACGAACAGATTACGAAACATACCATATTTAAAACTGTCAAACCGATGTGGGCTAGACAAATAATTTAAGAAACCGTGGAGACATTCGTACATTTCTGCCAAATCCTGTTTGTAACAAACGACCACATTCTTTCTTCTCTTCCAATTTCGGAGTTCACTCTTCTGTATTAATCGTCTATGTATAATTGTGACAGGTGAAGTAATCCTGCTAGGGTCAACTATCTTCTGAATGATTGATAGAAGTTTTCTTCTTGACATTTTTTTTATTACTGGTAGTTCAGGAATTTAGATTCTAATAGTATCAGCTTTCTGACCCCATATGATCCTAGCACTGGGGTGTAAGTAGATTCTGAGGGATTGTACTCCCACCTTCTAAGCTCGAATGCAGCTGTTTGAAAAATAGCGATATTTTTTTTAATAAAAAGTTCATCTTCTTCGTATGTAAGACTAGTTACACAATTGTCAACGTAAAAATATTTTCAAATATTTTTTCAGGATAATTAACAATACCTTGACGACAAATTTCTTCAGTTCTGTCAAGTGTGCAGCTCCCAATAAGAAAGAGCTACAAGTAGTACCAAATACCACACGAGGATGTTGTAAAGCCTTCATACTGCCATCTAGTTCTATCCTTAGAAATTTTTAAAATTCTCGGTCATCATCAACCTCTCTTACATTAGTATCAGGTTCAGATTTCTTATGTCCAGGAGCAACTACAGTCTCCATCTTCTTTAGCGTATTATTTTCTTTTTGTCTCTGTTTCGCCTTCTTTCTATATTTGGTTGCTTTCTCAACATTTTCAGTGACATCTTCTTTCAGATCTGGAACATATTCCTGAGTTAAAGATACATTTGTGTTTTTATCTTCTAGAAAAATATCTTCAGATTCCTTATATTCTTCATTGCATTTTTCCATCTCTTGGCTTTTCTTATCCTTTTCTATTTATTTTTCATCGATGAAGTACTTCAGTTTTTGGTATTTTTGTCCAAGTGTATTCAATCTTTGATTCAGTTATAATCATACAAAAATTTTCATTCTACCTCATCAAATTCTTTTTCAATTCAACCATTATCGTTAACATGCGTATATAAGTTCTTTTATCTCAACATCTAAGCCAAGAAGTCTCTCAATTTTATCATTTAATATCAGAAACGGTATTGAAATATCTAACCTGCAAACCTTTTCTTTGGACAATTCGGTAAAATTATTGCAGACCAAGTTAAATCTTCTCCGTATATGTGCCCTTTCACTTTTTAAATTTACTCCTATTGTTATCTTCTCATTCTTCCTTGAGTGCCTAGTTTCTTTGAATAGTTATTTTATCTTCAAGATAGACAGCTGAATACAATTTGCTCTATACGTTCATACCTCATCAAATTCTTTTTCAATTCAACTATCATCATCAACATGTTTATATAAAAGCTCTTTTACCTGAGTGTATAAACCAAAAAGTCTCTCAACTTTATCACTCAGTATCTAAATCGACAATGAAATATCACCTATGCTGCAAACCTCTTCTTTGAACAATTGGAGGAAATCATTATAGACTAAATTAAACCTTTTCTGAACATGTGTCCTTTCTCTTTTTAAATTTTAAAATGTACACATCTTAAATTCAATTCAACTAATAAATACTTCAGTTCCCTACAAGGAATGCCAGTATTTCTCATAATATAAAAGTAAAGAAGAAAGGGAACTTGAAAAAAGTAGTGGTTGAGTGCAATTTCTAAAAAACAACACAAAACTATTATATTTCAGCAAATTTTACAAAAAAGATTTTAACACACATTTAATTCTAATAATAATCAACATCTGGTTTTAAAAAACCTTCCATAAAAGCAGTGTTGACTGCAATTAAAAATAATAAATTTCAAACTGTAGTATACAAATTTCAAACGTTCTTCATAGTTTATCTTAACAAATTCCCGAACAGTATTGGTTAAAAAAAAATCGAACATATTTTATGCACATCATTAATCCATGAAACACTTAACATAGTGTTTACTTAACAATTAAAATATCATAGTAACCAACTGATAAACTGTGGGGCACAATTCGAAGTCACTAGTGGCAAACTGCGACACGATCACAAACATTCAAGGCGGCCCAAAAACTGCATCACGTCACTGTGGAACTATCTTTGGCTGTTCGATTTCATTTTATGTTCTACAGAATCTCAGCCAACATCACCTCGCATCATGTCACCTCGCCGAGTTGAATCTCAACTTGCACTCGGTCTTACAGTATCCTGCACAAGTGGTGTGGTACTGTATTATGTAAACTTTCATCAGTTTTTGATTTTTTTATTCTTTATCAATTTATCACCTTCTGCAGGCATTCCACAGCAGAGATACTTGGATCACTTTAGCCCAGCTTTTCTCCATGCACGCAAGGAACAGCCTGGATTCGAAGGTTCAGTTTGAGTGTACATATTTTAAATATGTGATCAAATTTTTCTTTTCTGTTATTTAACTTCTATTACTTATTGCTCTTAGAAGGTAATTGCAAGACAGTTATAAACAAAGTTTCAGTACTCCGCATAAGTCGGGGATTGAAACTTTTATGGAAATATATTCTTAAAATAGAAGTTCTGAGGAGCATTTTTGTGATAAAGTTCCAGGTTTACGGCAAAAGTTTAACTTATATTTATTCAAGTTCTACAAAAAAGTTCCGTTAAATAAAAAATAAACCGTCATTAGATTTAGATTAGAGTTATAATTTGTCTTAAATTAATTAAACGTGATTCTAATGTGTCTTTTGTTTGACTAGCTATTGATAAAAGTAATTTTTTAGATCAAATTTTTAGCGGAATCGGAAGAATTTCAAATAACACTTTTTTTTTTTAATAACAATTCCGTAAAACCTTTACTAGAAAATTGCATTCTAGTTCCAAAAGAATTGAAAACTGTCGACAGTAAATATTTCAGTGATACCGAATCTTTTTAAAAATAAACTTTTTTTCCGTTTCAAGCAAACTACCAATTCAACTTACTTGTTTTAACGTGCACAATGTCGCAAGGCCAATTTACTATATGTTACCTCTATACCTTCTAGAAGAATCTAGGGAATACCTGGGTGGACAGTTGGAAGTATGATCGTTTTGTAATATAATTTAACTAAATTATTATTTTGTTTTTTCTTACTGCTATTGATTTTTTAAACAGATAAAAATAGTGGAGAAGCTTGAAGCAATTAATTTACGTGAGTTATTATAAAGTTTTTAAATTTGGTGCAGATTCATATTGGCTGGAAAGAATTGGCAGTTTTCCAAACCTCATTCCAGAGCCTCCAGACGCTTGTAATATCCCTCTGCTCAAGCGACTGTCTCCTATATAGTTCTAAATCTGTTCTTACAGTCAACAACCCCAAACCAGGTGACAAGGAATTAGAAAATGTTGGCCTCTTTAGTTTTATAAAAAAAAAATTAAGGTTAAGACCAAAATGTATTACTGCGAGTTGTTCAGCCATTGTAAAATATTTTATTGATTTCCAAAAAACCTTACCTAAGAATCAAATAAAAATCAATCAAAATTTTAAAGTACTATGATAATTTACAATTACTGAAATCGTAAATACCTAAATTTTTACGGTTTTACATCTTGAAACTGATGGTCAATATCAATACTCATCAGTTTTCTGGCGGTCGCCTGTTTAAGTTGTGGCGGTTTGCTTTATGCTGTTTTATCTTTGGTTTTTCTTCATAAACCAGTATAAAAATTAATTATAAAAATTTGAAAAGAAATATAGATAAGTCGACTATCCTTGCAAAGCCTAAACCATGCTTGCCCATGTGATCAGTATTCCTCACTCATAATTCTAAAACATTATCCTTAATCCTAATTTACATCTTTACAATTAGAGGTTTAAACCTGTCTTAACTGTCAGAACCTGTCTAATCTTATCCACCTGGCCTTCATATCATCAAGCAGGGCCGTTGCATGAGTTTTTGGCGCCCGAGGCGAAATTATACGAGGTGCCCCCCTCAAATCCTTCGAACTCCGCCAGTAGTATAATGCAGAGGTATCCAACCCCCTCAAGTTCGATGGCGCATGAGCCCCCCCCCCCTCTTCCTAAGATATTTTATTCCTAAAAAATTTTGATGGCGCAACTTGCGCCATGAAACCTCCTGGTGAGGAACTCTGGTATATTGTCTCATGTTTACAGTTCATATTTATTTTACTTAATTAAACTTTTCCGCTTCCATTCACGACCAATAAATCATTAGTCAATCATTTGACAACAGTAAGTGGAACTGAGGTTAGAAATAACTATTCCGCTAGTCGTGTATGATGATATATGGGAACATTAATAGGAATGAATTAAAAATTAGAAAGCGGATAGAAATTAGACTTTTTAAAAGCCCTATACATTCTTTAAATGTTTGTCCCAGACACGTGACGCCCTCTGGGCCGCAGTCTCCAGTGGCGCCCCCTCGGCCGCGGGCCCCAGTGACAACCGCCCCGGCCGCCCTGCCTAAGCGACGGCCCTGTGGCCGATAATGTTTTGCTCCACTTCTTCTTTCCTTCTTGCATATGATACAATCCCCCTCTATTAGAAACTAAGATTAGTGGATGGTACTGAGTAAATAATTGTAATGTTCTTTCAGAAAATGATAATATTTACGAATAAAAGTTTTTTTTTAATAAAAAGTATATTGCGGACCAATATCATATTGGCCCCAAACGGGGGCTTCACTTAGGTCAAGACCTGGACTTTTGGTTAATCTCAACACCAGTATTATTTGCCACTGACCCACTGATTCAAGGTATTTGCTCATTTCTTTTTTCATTTTTTAGACATCAATGGTTCATGGTCATAGAAATGGTTCATTTTCAGGTCAACAGTATAGCCGATTGATTCACTCTTTGTATATAGCAGTTAATGCAGAATACCATCGACTGATGAATTTTTATTTTAACTTTTAATATCAATTCCGTCAATAAAAGAAATAACTCACGACATATTAGCTTGCCACAGCATCTTCGAATCTTATTAAGGGAAAAACGCAGAGCAAGCACAGGACTATATATCCTTCAGATAATACATACTATACGGAATTGACTAACAAACTAAAAGCAGAAATTAGAAAATTTAAAGCTCAAAAATTACTTAACCTAACTGAAAAACTTACAACCACTGACAAATAACTATGGATGACCACCAAAACATTTCTCAAGTTTCAAGACTTTAATCACCCACTACTTACTGATTCCCAAACCTGGTCCAAATCCGACGAAGAAAAAGCCCAAATAATTAGTCAACATCTCTTCCAAACTTTTAACCCACATCCCGATATCCTTAATTCAACTCACATCGATTGTATCGAAGCAGAACTGGATATTCCTCTCCAAATGTCCCTGCCACCCAAAGCATTTCATCCCACAGAAATATCCAACATCATCCAAAAATTACCCTCGCGCAAAGCTCCTGGACATGACCTAATTACATCCCAGTTCCTAAAACTTCTTCCTCGAAAAGCCATCCTATTCCTTACTTACATATATAATGCTGTACTCCATTCCACATATTTTCCTGATCCTTGGAAACGATCTATTGTTAAAATGATCCACAAACCCAAAAAAACACCAGAATACCCATCCTATTACCGTCCTATCTCTCTTTTACCCATCATGGGCAAAATCCTAGAAAAACGCCTGTACCCTATCCTAAATTCTAAACACATAATACCAGATCACCAATTTGGATTCCGCACTTCCCATTCCACTATACAGCAATGTCATCGTGTGGTAGACGTAGTCTTCTCTGCATTGGAGCGCGGAATGTACTGTACGAAAGTCTTTCTCGACGTTGAACAGGTGTTTGATAGAGTTTGTCATCCGGGACTGCTGCACAAACTCCGAAAATTCCTACCACCTACCTACTTCCTCATTATCCGTCCCTACCTTACTGATAGATACTTTAAAGTAAATCACAAAAACGCCTATTCATCCCCCTTTTCGCCTATCCTAGGTTCTATCCTCTATACAGTTTATACAGCTGACATCCCTACCTATCCCAACACTGCCATCGTCACATATGCCGATGAAACATGTATCCTATCCGTTAATAATGACCCAACCATCGCATCCCAAACTGTTCAATCACACATCGCAAACCTTGTAGAATGGTGTCGAAACTGGAGGATTAAAATAAATTCCAATAAATCCCATCAAATCACCTTTACCCTTCGTCGTAAACCAATGACTTGCTGCCCTATAGTATCCTTTAATAATACCCCACTTAACCCTGTTGAAGAAATCCGATACCTTGGAATTCACTTGGACAAACATCTACCTTAGAATCCTCATACCAGACTGGAACGACAAGAAACCGCTCGATGTTTCCGACTACTCCACTACTTACTAGACAAACGCTTTAAGGTTCCAGTTAATTACACAAGACTCATATACATGATTACAATAAGATCTGTTTGGACTTAAGGAGTTGAGCTTTGGGACTCCACTAAGCCATCGAACTCCTCTCGAATCCAATCCTTACAATCCAAAATCCTCAATGCTCCTTATTTTTTCACCAATAAAATAATCCATAATGACCTTAATGTTCCTTATGTTTCCGATTTGGCCCAATCCAGATACCAATCCTTCCATAATAAACTTCAGAACCATCCGAATCCTCTCGTCTCTAACATTGCTTCCTCTTCTATCCCTGATAACCGTCCGAGGCTTCTGAAAAGAAGATGGCCTCGAGATCTAATATTGTAAATACATTTTGTTTTTAGAGTGCTATCAGTGGGTAGTTTCTCAATAAGTGATTTCATGTTATTATTTTCTGTTATCAAATTTACTAAATGTATTTTATTTATTAATAAAATAGTAAATATCATGAAGAAATAAAAAAATAAAAAATTTAATATCATTTATTGGAATAATAATAATACAATCAAGGGCATTAGGTGTACAATCATACCATGCTCTAACTGTGTGTACAATCATATCATCTATATATCTAAATAGATTTAAAAAAATAAAAAAATAATGAATGAAAAAATAAATAAATAAGAAGAAAATAAGTAAATCAAAACAATATTAAATAAAAAATATAAAGATAATAACATTAAAACAAGGAATATTCATTTAAATAATATAAAAACACTTCTAAAAAAGAAAATACAGAGGAAGAATGATAAAAGAAAAAATACTCATTCATACAATACAATATTTACTTCCAGCCTGAGGAACTCTGAACCATGCTTTGCTCTCATGTGAAACGCTCAAAGAGAATTCAGGGCTTCTTTCCTTCGCGTCACTGGTACTAAATGCTAGTGGAGACTGAGGGAGAGCGCGTAACCCATATACACTAAGGACATTAGTGGAGAATCTGACCATTGCCAAAACTCCAAGAGTATATTCACAAAAGGTCTCGATGCCATTGCCGTTTCAAAATTTGTAGGGGTTATATGGATTATTTTGTACTATATGGATTACTAAATTATTTTGATTCAACTTAAAATTGCAACATGTTGTAATATCATTTCTATACTATATCTACATGCTTCTCCAACGGATGTTTTGCTTTAAAATTTTCTTTTGCGAGATGGTTGTCATTTGAAATTAATTTGGGATATTTGTGGTTTTTTTCAGAGTTTGTATCAAGAAACCATTAAGATTTATTTGAGGTAACATACGTTAATTAACATAACTTGGCAAAATGATGCTGAAGTTCAACAATATGGGTTTTGAGGGTCTTTGTACAAAAAAGAGGCAGGTTTATATTCCATAGTTCAACTAATCGCGTGGATTGTTCGACTTTGAGCATGGGTTGTATATGATTTCAACATGAAAAGATGATAAAAAAAAAAAAAATATCTTGTTCTATAAATGACACTTCAGCTGTGAAATAAACTTTCTAAAGAGAACAAAAAACATGCAATAAACGCTATAGTAACCTATTGTATGAGTAATTTGATAAATTTATTATTTTTTTAATATTTTTCAAAATTTTACAATGCAATAAAAGAAACGTTCGCGGGCCGGATTGGAGGTGCTTGTGGCCCTTGTTTGGAGACCCCTGATTTAAAGGAATTATCTCTTTTTCGGCATTCGCCGGTAAAATCATATAACCCGAACCTAAGCCAAGAGCAATTCGAGGAAAACATTATTTTTTAAAGATGCTTACAGGTCCAGGCAACACTGATTTCTGCAAATGTTCCAAATTAATGAGAGGATGGTATCAGTTCTTATTAATTCTCCTTATTCATCCCGCCGATTGAAACTCAGGCTTATGCAAGACGTTCTAAACTATCCTAATATGTTTACTATAAATATTATTTAATGTTTTTATTAATTTATTCTTTGTTAGATTGAGAAAATAAAATGAAAAATAGATTATTTTTCTAGACCAACACAATCAGCAAAAACCATCCCAGAGACTTGTATTAGGTTAATTGAGCTAAATGGAAAAAAATAAATAAAATTCTATCAATCCGGAACAATTTTATTCTTTTTTTTTTTTAAATGAAGAGAAGTGAGAGGGGAAATCAGGTTAGAAATTCTTCGTCTACAAATCTTTTTTTGTACTACAGTAAGCGATATAATTTTTTATTATCATTATTTGTTTGAGCGTATCCTTCTGGGGCACACCTAGCCTCTATAAAATGGGTACTCTTAACCAAATAATTAATTAAGGGAGAGAGCGTGATCCCTGCCCAATCACCTCCCTGCACAACCGTTGACATTGAAACAGTACTTCTTTACAAAGTACTGAACCCAAGATCCTTTATGGATTCAAGTATTTTATTTTCAAAAGAACATAAAATTACATCTATATAATTAAAAAACTATATAACAGATAAAAAAGGTTTGACAGGGTTTAATTGTTTACATTGTTGTAATATGAAGAATGACAAATCAACATGTCGAATTTGTCAAACTGATAACAAGCCATAGTTCATCTCTACATCACAATTGGCGTAAGTACAAACAGTGAAACGAAACCTCTCACGAAATGAGGAAACAATGTTAAAAATATAATTAATTAGCTTTCCCATTAACTACAAAACAGAGAACTACGAAAATTTGAACTAATGTAATTTATGTACAACATTTTGGTGATCAATGTTTATTATTTCAGTGCATTTTGAGAGAATTTGAGAGAAAAATAAATTTATATGGCTTCTGAATAAGTTATATTTCGACTTGTATTCCCAAAATTAAACGTAAAAAACGTATATAATGTGAGAGGTTTGGATAATTGGGAAGTGCATAAAGAGGTGGTGTGGTCGTAGATTTGAAATGCTCCTCTCCTCCTCTTATTTAAACGCTTTTAATAATCTGGTAAAATGGGAACAATATTAACATTGAAAATAACGAATGGCTGCCAAATATTTCTTAAGACCCCTGGCCAAAATACCTCTTTTTGCCCGAGCCCCCTTTACCTAGAGGTTAATAAGAGGCCAGGCAATGAGGTAGATGCTATTTATACATGTCTGATGAACATAACGTTCTTGACCGAGATCCAGCCTACCAAAGGCTCCGTCCCAACCAGCTGTAGAATGTCGGATTTGACAACCAAATAACAAGCTATCGTACAGCTTTACCTCACAGTCGGTATAAGTAGACAAAGTGAAACAGAACCTCTCTCACGAATTGTAAAAAGTAATGATAAAAAATATAATTAATTAGTGTCTCCGTTCATTGTTTCACCCGCTCTGTAACAAAGAACGTCAGGAATTTTAATTAATAATTTATGTACTGTAGTTTGTTATCTATCTTTAATATACCGGGTGTTTCGTAATTGCAAGGCACTATTTTGGGTATGTGCTTACTAATACAAAATAAACAAAAAAGTTCATATTAACATATATCTCAAACTCATTTATTAAACAGATATCAAAGGTTAAAGATTTATTATTTATTCACTACATTAAGACTGACTGTACAAAGTTTATTAAAACTTAATAACAGGTTCACCTGATAAACAAATTAACGATAAGCAATGATAGTAGTTACTCATATGTTTGTCTAGTTCTTTGTGTTTTAGTGTGATTGAATACTCTGACACAGTTCAATTTATGATTATCATGAGAGACACCATAAATTTATTCACTTTTGCAGCACAAACAGGCATGCTTTTAACTTTAAATGCAACTTATGGAGACCGATGGGTTGGTCGACACGGGCCTGTTATATGGTTACCACGATCTCCGGATTTAACGCTAATAGATAATTTTATGTGGGGCTGGATGAAGTCTTGTGGTTTATTCTGCGGCAGTTGTCCCGCTAGAAGAGCTAAGAAATCGGATCCTGGAAGCTGAATAACTATCAAGCATCATCCTGATGTTATACGAAGAGCCAGAGAAGCATGGATTTCTCGTGCTGAATGTTGCATTAAACAAAACGGTTTAACAGTTATAAACAAACAAAAGGCCCCTTTGAACAATTACTCTAAATTATGTAATAATAATAAATAATAAATCTTTAACCTTTGATATCTGTTTAATAAATGAGTAAGAGATATATGTCAATATGAACTTTTTTGTTTATTTTGTGTTAGTGAATACATACCTAAAATAGTGCCTTGCAATTATGAAATACACTTTATATTTTAAACGAAAAATAAATTTAAAGGACTTTCGAATAAGTTAAATTTCAAGCTGTGTCCCCAAAATTAAACTTATATTCATAGACGTCTACTTCCATTATGGTTGGGGAGGAACAAAACAAAATCGCGTGAGTTTATATTATGTATAAACATTATGAGTGATAATTAGCATAATCAACATAAATATTGTAAAACGAACGATATAATACTATATATATATATATATATATATATATATATATATATATATATATATATATTTTATATAATATAAAATATAACACAATGTAATACAATACATAATAAAATAAAATACAATATAATATAAAATATATATATATATATATATATTTTTTTTATTGGGCTACTGCTTTCCAGTTTGCGGCATGAAGCTCAGCCGTATCTTTGTTTATCCTATCTATCCATCTGGTTTTGGTCTCCCATGTCGTCTCTTGCCTACTGATGTATATATATATATATATATATATATATATATATATATATATACATTGCATTATATACAGGGGGCTGGAGTAGCCTTGCGGGCTAAGGCGCTTGTAATAGGTAATCAAAGTTAATCAACGCCGAGCGTGGTTAGCACTTAGATGGGTGACTAAGGAAAGCCACGCTACCCGAGATTCCTCCTCCTCCCCGGTACGTGAGGTCTGTCAGCCTACTAGAGGCAACTCACACCGACCGGGCGTAGGATTGATGATCCTACCCAGTACTTTAAATCGGGAATCGGGATGTGGTCTAGGAGACCACGCTCGCGGTCAAAGATCTTTCATGGTAATTTTTTTCTTTTCGGTTGGCGCTACAGACCATGAAAGATCTTTGAGCGCGAGCGTGGTCTCCTAGACCACATCCCGATTATATATATATATATATATATATATATATATATATAATATATATATATATATATATATATATATATATATATATATATAATCGGGATATACATAGATATTGAAAAAGCGCACCAGTGATGTACATAGCTAAGGAAAGATTTGTCTTTTTTGGCTTATGCCGCCGTAATTATTATAATTATAAACTTCTCCGTTGGACATTTAGAATCTCTAGGGTCTCCTTTTTCTATTCAACACTTTAAAATTTAAATAAAACATATTCAGTTTTGCAGGTATAATCTCTATTAAAAAAACACCTTTTTGCACTAGTGATCGACACCCTATAATTCAATTGTTCTAGTAATAAACAGGGGGTCGGAACCAGTAATGAACATACCTCCGAAAAATTCTAAAATCTTTATTAAACTATAAAAATGATAATTACACTTACTTTAATTAATTTATTTATTTATAACTGCTTTGTATGTAGTGTATTCATATATATATGTATATATAAAATTGATCATAATTTTGTGAGATGCTTACATGACAGGTAATATATTATTTTTAAAAACTGATTACACTGCCTTATTCCAAATAATTTTTATTAATATTACAATGGATAAATATATGTTAAACAGTAAACATGTATACTTTTGGAAAAATTGGTAACGTCGGTTACTTTCGTTTCTGAAAACTAATGTTTTAGCAAATTAATATAATATATTTTTGACGATTATAATACTCACTTCTCGACTACTTTCAATAAATACAGTCCATTTCATTTGATGGACCTTCGTGTCTATATCGCTGAATTTTTCTATGATCCTATGATTTTATGATGATGTTTATAAAACAGGCTCTGTTTATTCGACACATCGAAATCAAAGAACTTGGTGCAAAGAAATGGTGTTTCGAACTTTTTGAATCTGTTCTATTGCAAATTTCCTTCTTTTTATTTTATAAGAAGGTATGAAATTTTTTTTTTCCTAAGAGAAAATTCGATATTCTTATCTGAAGATTAATTTGATTTTTCTAATTTTTAAAACGAAAAATTAATAATAAAAATCTTTTAAAGAGGTAACTTTGTATGTAATTTTTTGATGAATTGGTAGGAATAAAGTTGTGTGACACGCCACATGTACCTATATGATTTATAAATATTTGATTGCGTATTTACAGTCAAACGTGAACAAAAGATTCTATTAAAACTAGTAAAATCGATGGGCGTGTCTATAATCGACACACGGTAGGCCCTGTAATAGACATGGTCGGGCCCAGTGATGGATATATATAATATATATAAATATATATATTTACGTATAATTAAACGATTTACGGACAATGAACTTATGTTTGTCCTACATATAATTATATCTGAATATAAACTAAAATTTCAATAATAGGAACAAAGTGTATGGTAAAATAACTGCGTACCTACTTCTAGTTGTTACCTTAACCATCTAGTCAGCTTTTCCTATTTTCTTAGTTGGTTTTAGTTTACACATTATATTCATTCATTGTTAATGATTTTGATATTTTTTTTCTTGAATTATCGGGGGGGGGGGGTAAACGATATTCTCGCCCTTTCTTTATTTTTATAGGGAGAGGGTGGCGATATTCCCTCCTCTTCCCCATCCCCTCCCCCCGAAGTCTGCTTATCTTATATTAGCATAGCGGTAATAACGATTTCTACATAATATCACTACATCGTTTTCTCCATGTGTTGATTGATTTTATTTTAATATCGATTTCATAATCATATATTTTTAAAATAAAACAATTATTGAATGTATGAATTATTATTAAAAATTGATAGAAAAAATTGGTAGATTTTATCTTTGCTGTTCTTGTTTTCTCTTGGTAGCATTTTTGGGATGACCAATAATTTGTTATTTACGTGGAATTTTTTAACGATATCCCAATTTTCTGTTACACCCAACAAAAATGTAAAATTAGGAGTAAACATTACAAAGTATACTTCGGGAACTCTCTAAATAGGTTAAAATATTTTTAACTTTTTTTTCTACTCTTCGTATCGACGATTTCAATAGCTTTACATATCAAGATAACTTATTACAAAAAGTCGAGGGAAAATCAATTCAGTAGTTTTCGCGGTTAGTGTTTACAACCAAAAAATGGGCTGTTCTTTTATATAATAGTATTTTATATAAGTATTAGCAATAAATAAATTATAAGAAACAAACAAAAATTATTTTTAATTTTTCACAAGGTACCTTATGAGCATATCTGACTGAATATTAAACGATTGAGAAAGGGATTTGATAATGTGATTGTTAGGAAACTTGGAACTAAGGACTTAAGAAGAGGTCAAAGAATTATGTCAAGTTGACGAATAGTTTTGGAAAAATAACTTTTATTTGAATAATTACAATAGATGATTTATAAATATAAATATCAACTTTTAACTACTAGTTAAAACAAAAGTCATTGGCTAACTGATAATATCCTTTGCAAGATAATACATAGTACTATTTACAGCTTAGTTTTGGAGATTTTTTTCATCTGAGATGTGAGATCTGGTATTATTATAGAGCAATAGAGGATCCAGCATTTAATTTGAGGGGGGGAGGGCTTCAGCCCGAAAGATGTTTTTTTTTCATATACATATAACGATAATTAATTTGAAAAAAAAATAAAGAAATTAACTACCTTTATGAAATGGTGGTTCTTGAAATCCTATTAAATATAATTACACGAAAAAGAATACTTTAAGAGATAGTTTTTAATATTTTTTCTGTAAAATATGGTTATATTTTACCATTTTGGGGGGGCTTCAGTCCGAAAGCTCCCCCCCCTCCGTACATCCATCTGTGTTATAGAGTTAATATTTCTAAAAGGAAGGAAAACGCCTGTGGTGTAGAGCACTGGCCCCACTGGCTGAGGTCCTTCAGAGGACTTCTTTCCCAAATCAGAATATAGGAAAATAATATTTTTTTCATGAGTCTATATTTGTTTAGAATCATCCCAACCCTCTCGTTTCTAACCTTGCTTCCTCTTCAATTCCTGTTAACCCTCCAAGGCGTCTGAAAAGAAGATGGCCTCGTGATCTCCTAATGTAAACATATCATTAGAGTGCTACCATTGGGTAGTTACTCAGCAAGTGTTTTTCATGTCATTATATACATTATGTTTTAATTTACTAGATGTATTTATTTAATACAGTTGTAAATGTCTTTAAGAAATAAAAAAATATATTTGTTTCTATTAGTTATCTAATCTAAATACTTTTAAGATTAAAACGGATACACAACTAAAAAAGTATAAAAATGTTACTCTTCAGATTTTTTTTTGGGGGGGGGGAGATGAGGGAGCAAAACGGTTGTCCTGCAAAACTTTTATATCAAGTGTTCAAATTCGGTTTGCGGGAATTAATAACACAAAAAAAATTATAAGTAAATAAAATTAATAAGTGCAGGCCCTATTCGACTACTTAGACCAATACAGCGCGGCTTCGATTCCCGCATGGATACAATAAAGCCCCCAGCCTGAGATTCATAGGGAGGTGAGCGACTCCTGTGTCATACACCATAGATCCTGGTCCTCCAGTTTGGGAGTTGAGTTTAGGACTAATAATCCCCTATCCTTTAGGAAAATTCCAGATGAAGAGGGAGTGAATCGTGATCGCGTCCGGTTATTAAAACCACGTGCTGCCTTGAATATCTCGAAGAAGAGAGAACCACACGATCACTACTGTCGCCTATAACAGCTCCAAGCTGCTGAAGAAGACTCATGACGGAAATGTCGAAGTCAACAGGTGGAAGAAAAGAAAAAACTTTTTTTTTTCATCCAGAGTATAATATTTCAAGCTTTAACAATATTTTGAATTAATAAATTAAAATTATAAACTTTTAACCGATCATTTATTTCATGAAAATTACTAATGTATACAACTTTGATTCTCATACACTCAATAAATCAGCATTAAAAAAAAAAGAATACCTTGTCCTCTTATCCTGATTATCCCATGAAGTCTGTTTCTCTTTGATTCACACAAGGTTTTGATTGTATTTGGAGAAATTTTGAACAATTCTTCAACTATTTTTTCATTTAGCTGACTCGCATTTTTGAGGTTCTTTCAACGTTGTCCATGAATTCTCAATTGAATTGAGATATAGAGACTGTGGGGGATGTACCCATAACTTGATCGATTGAGAAAATTGATCAAAAGCCATTCTCAAGCGCCTTGTTGTTGGGATCATTTTCATTACAGGCGGATCTATAGGTTGGAGGGAGGGGCTCTCTAAAAGTCTTAAAAAAGGCGATAGTTAATTTTTCCTAATTTTGATGCCTACTTAGCCTTTTTTTGCCTAAAAGATTATTTATTATGGGTCTGAAAAAATGATAATGATAAATCCTGGTGGGAATTGGCATATGCTTACATTTATGTCAGATATTTAAGTTCTACACTAGTAAATAATTAAAAATGAATAACTAATTATTCGATTAATAAATTAAATTCCTTTAACTTTTATTAATCACCTATAAAACGAAAAATTTTACTTTTCCCAGTTGTTGGTAGGAAAAAATGGTTCTGCTATATATAAACATGAGACTGAGAAATATTTGTCGATAATTTAAAATCGTGAATCCACAAAGAATTAATTTTCTTTTGACTATTTTTATATGACAACCCATACAGAGGTGATCATATTTGGCCCTTAAAAATTGATTTTTAAAAATACTAGAGCTTTCAAGGAAACGTAAGCAAAGCATAAGAAAGTGGGGAGGAACATGCGCTCTAGGTTTTCTCTGTAGCCTACTATATATATAAGAATACGTTCAATCATAGGATGTATCTACGAGACAATCTTTAACTGCCAGTTTCATTGGTCAAATTAGTGTTTTTCATTATTATTAATGACTGATTCTATTCAATGAACTATCATGTCAAATTTTTAACAGATTAATGATCTTTAAAAGAATGAAAGAACCTCCAAATATGGAAGGATCCAACCTTATCTCACGTTGAAGAAAGTTTCATTCACTACAAGTAGGATATAAATAGTGTAGAGATAAAAAAAGAAAACTAATAAAAAATGTTGGGTATTTAGGAGCTAGAATATCTCGCGCTGCTTGGAAAAACTTCTTTTTTCTTTAAATTAGTAATTCTTATAAATAGACCAGCACTGAAGTGTTGGCTGATATCCAATCAGTGCTAATACCAGCAGAAGCAGTAAATCTCTATTATATTAATGAATAATATATTTTGTTTAAACATTAATTCATTCATTCCAGAAAATTGTCCAATAAAAATGATATATTGGCTCTGTATTATACAACCGAATGTTTACTTCGATAAAATCAACCACACATAACCCTCATATTAAAATATTCTAAAAATTATAACTCCCTAAAACTTACGACATGAAAGTTTAGTCAGTGATGGCAACACATATGAACCGAGAGCCCTTTCGTTTCCAGCTTGTACGCGGCAAAAGAAGAGGAGGATCCAACATGGACGCCATCGGTTGCTCCTTACTCCTCAAGTACGCAGGGAGGATACTCCTTCATGACTGGGAGGGAGATTCCTCCCCTCCTGCCTCCTCCTCGTGGTCGGGAGGGAGATATGTGGGTCAAAGAAGTCTTATAAAGAAATTTGTAATTTAATTCTCCAACATATCGCATTACATTTTCAAAAATAGGAATGTATTGACCTCAACTATGCACCTTCAAATATGAAATAAAGTGTAAGCTCCAGTATTATCTCAATGTCTACATAAACTATTCAAAAATTAACAGTGACGTAAAGCTCTATTTATTAATGTTAAAAGTTAATATAATCTTAACTGCTGTAATTCTGAGATAATATATATTTTTTTAAGTAAATCGCATTTTTTACAAGTAATACAACTTTCATTTTGTTAATTCTATTTGATGAAATGCTGTGCTTCCCCTTTTTGTATTTATATCCCTAGTTTCAATAGCAATTTCTGAAAATTCTTTGCCTTTGGTTTCCCAGCTCCTGTGCAAAATGTCCCTACAGTTCTCGAAAGGAGGGATTTTAGGAATAATTTCGGATAACCTCCTGTTTGTTATTTTATTTATTTGTTAGTATTATTATTTTTTTTAATATTTTTTCTAAAAGTTTTTTTGAAATTAGGGAAATAGGTTTGATTTTATTTCGTTTCCCATTTGATTTGAATAGATAGTTACAGACTTAGTATGTGGTGTCTCCTAGCCTTGCAAGAATTGGGGAACACATTCAGAAACCTCACTATTGAAATCTGCTGGTTCCTAGATGCATACCTGATCACGAGAATTATAGAAATGCTCCTTCTCAAATATATTGGTTCGAAACTTCTTTAGGTAAACAGTACTTGTTATACTGTTTTGTTTTCGTTCGGTCATACAATGGCAAATGGTATCACGAAGACTACTGAAGAGTTTAATAACCAAAAATAGACTATTAAATGTACTTTCTTGGAAGACATTATAAAGAGAGTAGATGTATTAATTTCAAAATATATGTTTAGTTTTATACCATAAACTAGCAGCGAATTCAGGATTTCATTTTGAGAGATATTTTTTATTTTTTAAGTAAAAAAAGTAAGTACCTTTACAAAAAAAATGTAATTACTCAGAAAAAAACTAATTAGTAATTAATTGTTTTCTCCCTTTCCTAGGCTTTTCAGCTACACGGTTTTTTCTCGGAACAGGGGTGAAGGCGAGGGTTAAATTAATACTAGAGTTCAAAGCTCCTCGGCAGCGAAAGTGAATTCGTGATCTTCTGTTTATTAGGTTGCTTGAGAACGTGTATTTTGCACGCGTTATTTCGCGCGGCCACCCGCTATAAACGCTCCTGAATCAGGTCAGATCATTCACTGAAACAAATATGAACCTATAAAAAAATATATATTTTTCGATTTCGGAGTACTTCATTCGGAACAACATAATCCTAGCCTAACCTCACTAAATTTACAAAAATGGTATTCACTTTGAAAAATAAGATTAAATCATGACATATCTATCAAGAGAAAAACGCAGAACATGTTAGTGGATGTTAGTGGGACAGGAATAGATACTCATCAGATAAAACATATTACACCAACTTTACTAACCAAATAAAAGCAAAAATTAGAAAATTTACTTAACTTAACAGAAAATCTTACAATTACCGACAAATCAATATGGTTTACCACTAAAAATCTCCTGTAATTCAAAGATTTCAATCAATCGCTTGTTACTTGAAACTAAAACCTGTTTCCAATTTGACGAAGAAAAATCGCAAATAATATTATCTTAACAACTCTTCAAAACTTTTAATCCACATCCAGATATCCTAACTCCAATACACCTTGAATGTATTGGAGCAGGATTGGATATCCCACTCCAATTGACTCTTTGTTCTCCACTTCGGACCAATTGACACTAAAAGCTTTTCATGATGTAGAAATTTCCAACATCACTCTCCGTTTGTATTCACGAAAAGCTCCTGGCCTGGATACGACCTCATTACACCCCATATCTTAAAACTTCTTCCTCTAAAAGCTATCTTATTCCTCTCCAACATATACAATACTATACTCGGACCCACCCATATTCCTGACGCTTAAAATTTGTAATTGAAATAATAATAATAGCCGTCAACTTGAAATAATTCCAAACTTACAAAGCCATTCCACAACCTACCCATCCCTATATCGTCCTATCTCCCTTTTGCCCATCTTGGGTAAAATCCTGGAAGAACTCAATCTGAAACGAGAGTACCCCATCCAAGATTCTAATCACACAATCCCAGATCACCAGTTTGGATTTCTAACGTACCACTCCACTATCCAGCAATGTCATAGTTGGTGTTATCTCCTTTACTTTGGAGCGCGGGTTGTACAGCACGGCAGACTTTCTCGACGTAGAACAGAGCAATTGATCGACTCTGGCACCCAGGATGCTTCACAAAATTCCTCAATTTCTATCCCCTATATACTTTCTTCCTCGCGCGGGCTCATTACCGCGTATGGGGAGCGTCCCATGGGTGGCGGATGTGGGAATGGTCGGTGGAAATTCCTTGGAAGTTCCTCCCGGCTAAGTCCGATGGACTCGCTGACCAACAATGAGAGGGGCTCTCCAGACTTGCTGGAGGGAGGGGACCTCCAGACTTGCTGGAGGTAGGGGCCCATCAGACTTTCTGGAGGGTGTGACGTAGGATTGAACGCCCTACTCACATATCTTTAGTTCACCAAATACCACAAATAGTCATGGATCTCCCTAAGGTAAAACGCTCATTATCCGGAGGTAAACTAGTCCCCCGTTCGGGTCTCCGGGTGGGGACTGCTTTAGGGGATTCATGGCGCAAGTTGAAATATAGGGATTTAAATGTGGTACGTGGAATGTACGGAGTATAAACACAGCAGGGGGGCTAAAATCGGTCGCAAATGAGGTAAATGGGTACAATTTGGATGCCGTGGCTCTGCAGGTTCGCTGGCCAGGCGAGGGCTCGATGAGGGAACGAAAGTACACTATTTGGTACGGAGGAAGCGGGGATCATTGTTTAGGTACCTGGTTCCTAATCAGGAATAGATTACTATCCGCTTTGAGGGACGTACAATCCTTTAGTGATAGAATTTCGGTAGCTATACTTCAGGGACGTTGGTTTAAAATCACATTAATAAACATACATTGTCCGACCGAAGACAGTGAAGATGAAGTCAAAAGTGAATTTTACGATAAGCTCGATGGGTTTATGATAAACTACCGCGAAATTACATGAAAATAATTATAGGTGACGCGAACACAAAGGTAGGAAGGGAAGAAGTTTATATTCCGACGATTGGTAAAGAAAGTTTGCACGAATATAGTAATGATAATGGGATCCGTCTGATAAACTTTGCCATCTCGAAAAACCTGATAATTAAAAGTACGACGTTTAAACATAAAGATATTCATAAATATACTTGGACATCACCGGATTCGCAAACACGAAATCAAATCGATCATGTCTTAATACAACATAGCTGGTAAAGCAGTATAATTAATGTACGGTCTTATCGCGGAGCAGAATGTGGGTCGGATCATGAATTAGTAATCGTGAAACTTCGACAAAAACTTAATATAAAAAAGAGAAAAGAAAACCGTTTCGATTTTGAGAATTTTAATTTAGAAAAATTAAAAAATCCATCAATTAGAACCCAATTCGAACTAGATGTTAAGAATAGGTTTAAAGGTTTAGAGCTTCCTGACGAGGACCACGAGGATATTCACAAGTTATGGGTTGAGATCAAGGATAATATTAAAGCGGTCGGTAACTCGTGTCTAGGAAAAAAGGAAAATAACAATAACAAGCCGTGGTTTGATGAAGATTGCTTAAACATGTGGCAATCTGGAATACTTCCGAACCTCAAAGAACGAAACGACAAAATTGCTCAAAAATAAAAAAAGGGAGTATCTTAAAAATAAAATAATTTAAATAGATACTAATAGAATCGAAAATAACGTAAGAGACATGTACAAAGGTATAAACAGATCACGTAAATGTGTAGGGCCCCTAACGTCTGGAATTAGGGATGATAATAACAATATTCTGACCGATCCGATTGACATATTGAATAAGTTTAAGGACCACTTTGACAATATTTTAAATACGGGAAATTATGATCTGTGTCCTCCTGAGTACCAGAGTGCTGAACCGTTAATAGAAGGACCAAGTAAAGAGGAAGTTGAAGTGGCTATCGGAAAATTAAAATCTTATAAAGCAGCGGAAACCGATAATATTCCTACTGAACTAATTAAGGTATGCGGGGAAGCTGGAGTTTCTAAAATACATCGGTTGATTAAAAAGATCTGGGTGAATGAGAAATTACCTGAAGAATGGAAAGAATCTATTCTTATTCCGATTCACAAAAAGGGTCCGAGAACGGATTGTAATAACTATCGAGGAATTTCACTCCTTCCGGTATGTTATAAAATATTCACTTTAATCTTATCCAGTCGAATCACGGAATATGCCGGGGAAATTATCGGAGACTACCAATGCGGATTTAGACGGAATCGTTCGACTATTGATCAAATATTTTCTTTACGGCAAATATTAGAGAAAAAAATGGAGTACAACGGTATTGATCACCAGCTGTATATAGATTTTAAAAAGGCTTACGATTCTATTGACCGCCAGAAACTGTATAATATTCTAATCGATCAGGGGATTCCAAAAAAACTAGTAAATTTAGTCAGGATGTGCTTGACGGAGACATTCAATAAAGTTAAAATCGGTAATAATCTGTCGGAAAAATTTGAAGTTCGTTCGGGTTTAAAACAGGGGGATTCCCTTTCGCCTGTCCTGTTCAGTTTGGCATTAGAACATGCCATTAGGGAGGTAATGCGTACCGAGAAAGGGTTGGATCTGGGTGGGACTAAATCCGTGCTGGGCTCTGCGGATGATCTGGTACTGTTAAGCGAAGACGTGGAAACTATAAAACTAAATACGACAACTTTAATAAAAGCCGGTAAAGAACTAGGACTCAAAATAAACGTGGATAAAACAAAATTTATGGTTAGCTGCAAAAATGGCGAAACTACTGTTGATATCGATATAGATGGTAATATGTTTGAACAAGTAGATAAATTTAGGTATCTAGGTTCTACGATAACTAGAAAAAACGAAATTGAAGAAGAGATTAAGGTTAGACTGAAGGCGGGAAATGCTTGTTATTTTTCTGTGACAAAACTACTTATTTCGCGCCTCTTGTCCCGGAACTTAAAAATTAGAATCTATAAAACAATTATCTTGCCTACAGTTCTTTATGGATGCGAAACTTGGCCGCTTACATTAAGGGATGAGCAGCGTCTTAAGGTTTTTGAAAATAAAGTATTGCATAGAATATTCGGACCGAAGAAGGATGAGTTAACCGGAGAGTTCAGACGGTTACACAACGCCGAATTGCGTGAACTGTATCCGGGTAATATAATTGAGATAATTTCACCGCGGCGAATCAAATGGGCTTGTAAAGTTGTTGGACTTAGTAACGAGAGAATTCCTAAAAGGTTAATATTTGCTGTGCCGAATGGCAAGCGTCCGAGGGGTAGACCGAAGCGAAGGTGGGAAGATTGCATTAAAGCCTATCTGAAGGGACTGGGTTTGGACGGCGAACGGTGGAGGGAGGTGTGTAACACGCGATTGGTGGTGTCGGCATCGAACCTTCGGGTTCGCTAAGCGTTTTATTATTATTATTATTATTATTATTATATACTTTCTTATAATTCGTTCTTATCTCTCAGACTACCAATGCGGATTTAGACGGAATCGTTCGACTATTGATCAAATATTTTCTTTACGGCACTGATGTACCTAAAAAATTGGAGTACAACGGTATTGTTCACCAGCTGTATATAGATTTTAAAAAGGCTTACGATTCTATTGATTGTCAGAAACTGTATAGTATTCTAATCGAGCAGGGGATTCCTAAAAAATTAGTAAATCTAGTCAGGATGTGCTTGACGGAGACACTCAATTAAGTTAGAATAGGTAATAATCTGTCCGAAAAATTTGCGGTTCGTTCGGGTTTAAAACAGGGGGATTCCCTTTCGCCTGTCCTGTTCAATTTGGCATTAGAACATGCCATTAGGGAGGTAATGCGTACCGAGAAAGGGTTGGATCTGGGCGGGACAACATCCGTGCTGGGCTATGCTGATGATCTGGTACTGTTAAGCGAAGACGTTGAAACTATAAAACTAAATACGACAACGTTAATGAAAGCCGGCAAAGAACTAGGATTCGAAATAAACGTGGATAAAACAAAATATATGGTTATCTGCAAAAATGGCGATACTACTGGTGATATCGATATAGATGGTAATATGTTTGAACAGGTAGATAAGTTTAGGTATCTAGGTTCTACGATAACTAGAAGAAACGAAATTGAAGAAGAAATTAAGGCTAGACTGAAGGCGGGAAATGCTTGTTATTCTTCTGTGATAAAACTACTTAGTTCGCGCCTCTTGTCCCGAAACTTAAAAATTAGAATCTATAAAACAATTATCTTGCCTACAGTTCTTTATGGATGCGAAACTTGGCCGCTTACATTAAGAGATGAGCAGCGTCTTAAAGTTTTTGAAAATAAAGTATTGCATAGAATATTCGGACCGAAGAAGGATGAGTTAACCGGAGAGTTCAGACGGCTACACAACGCCGAATTGCGTGAACTGTATCCGAGTAATATAATTGAGATAATTTCACCGCGGCGAATCAAATGGGCTTGTAAAGTTGTTGGACTTAGTAACGAGAGAATTCCTAAAAGGTTAATATTTGCTGTGCCGAATGGTAAGCGTCCGAGGGGTAGACCGAAGCGAAGGTGGGAAGATTGCATTAAAGCCGATCTGAAGGGACTGGGTTTGGACGGCGAACGGTGGGGGGAGGTGTGTAATAAGCGATTGGTGGGGTCGGCATCGAACCTTCGGGTTCGCTAAGCCTTTTTATTTATTTATTTATTTATTATCTCTCAGACAGATCATTTAAGTTAAACCACAATGGTGCCACCCGCTGGTATTCCTCAAGGTAGAAGCTTTAGTTCCATCTTCTATAGTTTTTACAGATGACATTCAAACTCATCATAATACCATCATTTACACATATGCTGATGATGCATGGGTTATCAGTTAATAATGACCCATTTATTGCTTCCTAAACACTTCGGTCACGTTTCACAAATCGAGATTGGAGGATTTTAATAAATTCCATAATGACCTTAATGTTCAATATATTATCAACCTAGTCAGATACTTATACTTTCATAACAAAGTTCTGGCCTATCTAAATCCACTTGTTTCTAATCCTGTTTCTTCTTACATTCTTAATAATCGTCATAGGCGTATGAAAAGAAGATGGTCTCGGGGCCTTCTAATATAGAACTATTATTGGAGTGTTACCAATGGGTAGTTTCTCTTCAAGTCGTACATGTCATATTAACAATCAAATTTATTTGTTCTATTTTTAGTTAATACAGCTGCAAAATTCAATAAATATATATTTTTTAAATAAATCATGTAAAATCACAACTTACAACGTTTATACATTGATCAGATAATTACCCACTAAGTTATAACGGCGAGAACCAAATTCCTCAGACGAATACTTTGCGTTACCGTGGACTAAAAGTTAACAGACGGATAACCTGGGACTCACATGTCAAAATAAAAAGAAAGATTTTAGACAAACGATAGAAAATACTTTACTCTTTTTTTTCCAAACCGTCAAAATTAAAAATTAGACAAAAGAAAAATACATACACACACCTATTTAAACCCATTTCGATATACGCCTCAGAGATTAACGGTTCAAAAAAAAGAAGCACTTACAAAAATTACAATCTTTTCAATACAAAATTTTAAGATTAGTAACGGTAGCTCCTTGGTACTTAAACAAGAAAACTTTACATAATGATTTACGACAACCAACTATCGATCAACACATACATACTCTTAACTCTAGATTTCGTAGTACAATCATAAGATACTACTTCAGACCATAAGTTAATTATACAGACATGGCTATCTAGAGGTGACTGAAAAGGAGCTGGATGAGAGATCTCCTTTTCTGAATAACTAAATAAAAACCCGGAAGAGGTGCTGCTGTGTACTATTATCCCTCGTGCCTGAAATCTCAAAACAAAATTCAAAAACATCTTTGCTGATTGGTTGTGCCAAAGAATGGTTTGAGTTTCCCGCGTTACGGCGAGTGGAGGGGGCAGATCTAAACGATAAAAGATAACACTAAGCCTCGAGAGCAGCTGGTTTCCTCGCCCACTTCTCTTATGGTAGCCACCCTGATTATACCACTCCAAAACTAGAAGTCACGGCAGATGCAACGGAGGGCCCTCCAAGTAACCAAAAGATTTACGCTGGCATAATGACGGTAAGCTATTTTTGTACAATCATTATAACCAACCAATCCATTAAGATACAGTCCACTGCTTAAAATTAGAATGTTGCCCATAATTTTGAATGTTGCCTTATTGAAACTCATGAGAGTTATTTGCCATAATTAGAAAAGTTGCCTAAACAGCTGATAGTCACACCCGTGACAGGTACGAATGAAAATATGAAAATAAATTATAAATAAAACTAAAAATATACTGCTTGTAATCTCGCATTTCAAAAAATTAAAACTATTTAGGGGAGCCAACGTGGTCTTTAGTTCAATGTTTCTGGACACAATTCCATATCAGTTAATTTTTTTATCGGATTTCATTATTTCTTAGAATGAAATCATTCCTTATACTATCACTATTTAATATGCTTTATTATGTATGTAAGTAAGATAAAATATTTTAAAAAATAATGTATGAAAATATTTTTTTTAAAACAACCGTTTGTGCTTAAGACACTATCTTTTTTTCCATTTTCCCTCTCAAAAACGGCGTTGCGTCAAGATACAATTTTGATAACATGTCATTACAAAGAGGATGAAATTCAGAACATTTCCCTTGCTTACAGTATTCAGGCCCAATTTTTATTTTCTGAGATATTGTAATCCAAATAGAAAAAAAATAGTCTACTTGAGCCGACATAACCCTTATAGGCGTTACATAGCCAAGCAACAAAATAAGGTACTAAGAGCGCTTAAAGAAGTTTCCATTTCATAAAAAGACCCTATGGTTGATAACATGAGTAGTGCCGGCCTAAGACGTTCGGCGCCCCCAGCCATTGACGTCATCACCCCTCCCTCTAAAAATATTAAATTTATTTCTTAAGCTATTTTATACTACGTCATATTTTAATTTAATTCCGTTTAACGTTTCTCTAATACAGCTCGCTTTATTGGTTACTAGCAGGCCCATGCGAAAAATTCGCATAGCATATTGTTATCAAATGGCAAATTAATAATAAAATAAAATAATGCAACGTATCAAAAGACAAAGAAATCAATTGTTACTTTATCGATAAATATAATCGACAAAGGAAACAAAAATTAATTTAAGGCTTCATTAATATTTGGAACCAACGTGTTCACGAATTTCAATAAGCTGTATATTTTCAAAAATTGTCCGAGTTCGATGATTTCCTGTTGTAGAGAATTAGGTGATCTTTTATATAATATTTTATATGGGCATAACCAAGGGAAAATACAGTATTTTTTTAGTTATTCGCAAGTAAAGTTTATTTTCTTTCATAACTTGTTAGCCTGAATTTTCAGGGTGATTAGTCTATTTTGACCGCCTGAAGGAGAAGGAAGCCTTCGAAATTGGTGGCTCAATCTTGAGATTTGGTTAAGAATTAACGATGGCTTGCCGATCAAAAACACCATCTATAAATAATATAAACTCCTCCGCTCTCGATCATAGAGGCCTCAAGTCGACGAAATGATACATGTATTCAATAAAAGTATTACAATTAACGTAAGGTTGTGTGGATGTGAATCCTATGCCTTGCGTTATCTCGAAATAGTACGTTTCTGGGCTTAAAAATCTTCAAGATGCAACTTGTCCCGTATCGATCTACAGACCTACTACCGTTCCAATATTGAAGCCTAGCAAGATGTTTGTATCGACTTTATTTATTTTAGAAAGAAGAACAAAAGTGGAGAATATGATTCGCTAACCCCCGTGAAATTCTGAATCCAACAGTACCCCATTCATGGTATTTGAGCATGACAGGAGCTTATATTTGGCACAAAACCGATTTCGAGCCTTAATGAAATAATATATGTGGGAATTCTAGAATTAATTATTTTAATACGTTTTATAACTTTTTTTATTTCTTATAAGTGGCGAGCGCCCCTAAAGATAGACCATAGCCCTTTAAGTCAGCGCCCTGTGGCAATTGCCCTGGCTGCGCCACCCTCTCAAAGTCCGGCACTCAATATGAGAAGAATTGGCCTAGATTTTATATAATTAATTTTTTTTTTTTTTTTGAGCTTCGTAAGTTCTTGTTTCACCTTTAAAGACATTCTTAATATATATTTAAAAATACTGCAACAATCTGCGGATTTAATTGAAATACTTTTTTTTTTTACGGATTTAGTTCATTTATCAATGAAGCCGTTATGATAGAAAATATATATTTTATTTTAAGTTAAGCTAGATCTTTCATTAAGATGTTAAAACTTGTATAAAGTAAAATGATTAATTAATTTATGTGCTGTACAATTACTTTAAATTTTGTTTTTGTTTTTTTGTTGAGATGTTGAATAAACTATTAAAACAATTTAATATTATTATATTTTCTCGAAAATCTTAATGAATTAGATTAAGTGTGAACAGATTAATCTTCATTTGACTGAAAAATAAATAAGTATGTACAGTAAACAACATCTCCGAAACCGATTTTTTTTTTTTTTTTTTTTTTTTTTTGTAACTCTCATGTCCACTGATTAACGGACATTTAGTTCTCAAGCGTATAGAAATTCAACACGAGACTCATTTAAAAGCCGTGTTCTACGTTTGTTTGAAGATGCAGACAAATAGTCAAATGGTTTAGGGAGAGGCGCTCTGAGCGTACATTCTGAAATTCCAGGCATCATATCGTGTTTTGACTCGTACCATACGTAATAACATTCCAAAACCCAAAATAGTTTTTTCACAAAAATCGTTAAATCGTACGGTTGTATGTTGTCTAAAAACCGATAAACCAACGGTAAATAATGATTATTTACAACTGACAATTTTTTTTCGTTTACATATATCATGACGATCCGCTAAAAAGTCTTCCGCATTTCACTCCACGAAAATATAATGACAACTAAAACACAGTACTTGTCTACAATAAAGGGCATATTTCAATTTGATTAATCACTGACACAACCACAAATCAACTGATTGATTCACTTAATAGTTATTATCATGTTCACCTCCGAACCACAGATATTCAGAAATATTAATTTCAAAGTATCTTACAAAAATAAATAAATATTAATTCCAAATTATCTTAATATTAATTTAGAAATATTAATTTCAAAGTATCTTAATCTCACAAATATTAATTTCAAAATATCTTAAGCCAAGGCTGCTACTGTTGGTTTATTATTAATATATGACATCGCAATGGTGGTTTTTGAATAATATTCAAAGATTAGAAAGGATTCAGAAGATTTCAATAATTATTGGGTTGCCCGGAAAATAATACAGGATTTTGAATTTTCTTTAAAATATCCCTCTATATAACAAACTGTTTACGTTTACTGGATTATTCATTTCTATGAATGTCAACACTTATTAATTCTCTACCAAACGATAATCTTTGTTTACTTCTGTAGCATTTCGCTACTTAGAAATAATTCAGTCTTTAATAAGATGTGAACGACTTATTTTCCTATAATTTTCTTTTATGTGTTTAAACTCGGCCCGGAATGGGGACGAGACGGCCATAAACATCAGTCATGTCTGGGGCGAGAGCTGCATTAATGATTGCACTGTTCAAATGGTGGTTCAAAAAATTTCGGGAGGGAGACTTCACCTTGAAGACAAATAAGGTCGTGGAAGAACTTTCTCTCTTGATGACGATGTTCTGGGGGCTTTTTTGGAAGAAAACCCCAGGAAAACTGGTCGAGAGCTTGCAGAGCAATCGACCGTCGATAACCAACTTAAGGCGATTAAAAAGTCAAAAAAAGCTTGAAAGTTGGGTTCCATACACATTAAACGACCTCCAAAAAAAAAACAGCGTTATGAAGTTTGTGATTCACATCTTCACCGAAACAAAAATGACCCTTTTCTGTCCACAATTGTTACTTGTGGTGAAAAGTGGATACTTCACGATAACAGTAAACGTTCTGGACAGTGGCTCATTTTCAATCTCAGCAGCAGAACATTTTCCAAAGCCCCCAACTCATCAAAAAAATTGGATGGTTACTTGCATCTATTATTGTTCATATAACTCCATATTCTTTTTCTCTGTTTTACATTATTATCTCCATATTATTCTATTATTATCTCACTTCCTTTTAGCATACTAAGACATCATATTTTAGCAACTACGTCACCCCATTTATTTTATATCTGCACTTACGTTTTTCATTTCATACATTCCATTACATTTCGTTGTTAATTCATTTTTCATTTCTTATGACGTCTTATTTCATTATGTTCATTTCATTAGTCCCTACTTTATTACCGTTATTATTTATTTCATAATTCTCTGTTACTATTATTATTTTATTCATAATTTCCTAACTTTGTTACCGTTATGTTATATATCCAAACTTTGCTTCCGCTACTTTCTATCCCTAACTTTGTTATCGTTATTTTATATGTCCGTTAAGTTTATTCTACCTACTTTATTTTACTTTATGCTTATTCTACCTACTTTATTTTACTTTAAGCTTATTCTACCCACTTTATTTTACTTTAATTTTTTTCAACCTATTTTATTTTACTTTATGTTTATTCTACCTACTTTATTTTACTTTAAATTTATTCTACCTACATTTTTAGACTGTACCTTTCACCTACATATTATTTTTATTTTTTAATCTTAAAAGTTTCTCATACCAATTGTTATCTGGTCTTTTCTTTGCCCTGGTGAAGGCCTGAATTTTGGGCCGAAACGTCGGCAAAAATAAAAATAAATATACTTATTCATTTTTACCGATCACCCTGACCAATCTTTTGTTCAATTATTCACTATAGCCAACCACAACGGTGATGGTTACTATTTGGTAGGCTTTATTTGGTTTGATACACTACAGCTTCTTAAATCCTGGAGAAACCATCAATGCTGAATCGTATTGTAACCAAATCAATCCAATGCAACAGAAATTGGCGACAAAGAAGCCATCTTTGGTCAATCAGAAGGTGCCTCACACATGCCTCATGTGTGACGTCACAAAAACTGTTGGAGCTTGGATATGAAACTTTGCCATATCAACCCAAATCTCCGGACCTCTCGAATACAGGTTATCATTTTTTTTAGACACCTGGGCCAATACTTCAATATGACAAAAAATTTAATAGACAAAGGGAATTATAAAATGTTTTTGGAGTTTATCAATTCTAAAGATGGGAAATTCTATTCTGAGTGAATGGAAAAGTTGCCAACATGTTGGCAGAAATGTATTGATAGTAGTGGAGACTATTTTGATTAAATAAAACAGTTGAAATTCTTTCTTTTTTTCTTTTCAAACCAAAATCCAGCATTATTTTCCGGACAATCCAATACCTTCCAATGTCCACTGATTGACGCAAATTGAGTTCTCAAGCACATTGCGATTCACCACAAGAATGTGACTCATTAAAAGCTGAGCTTTAGGTGTTTTTTTTTTAGCATGCAGGCAAAGATTCAAAGGATTTAGGAAGAGGTCCTCTGGACATAGATTCCAAATTTACAGGCACCATATTGTGTGTTGACTGGTGACACTTATAATAACAAACCGAAAGCCAAAATTGATTTTTTAACAAAAATTATTGTTTGCTATTATAATCAATGTGATTGGAAACTAATGGGTAAAAGGATAATATTTACATTCAAAAGAAACCTATTGCCTGCTTGAATTATTTTCTTGAAAACGTAAATATTATGATAACTTACTTACTTACTATGTAGCTCTACAGCCCAGGGTGGGCCTTGGTTTCCCGAATTATAGCATGCCAATCGTTTCTATTGCTTGCTCTTTCCTTCCAATTTCTCACACCCAGTGTTCTAAGGTCGCTCTCAACATCTTGCAGCCATCTTTTCCTTGGTCTTCCCTTTCTTTTTGTGCCATAAATTGTGGAGAACAATGCCCTATAAGGCATCCTGCTGTGGTCCATTCTAACCAGGTGACTTAACCATTCCATACGCCTAATTTTTACGAAATTAACTATGTTGGCGCTATTATACAATTCATATAGCTCCGCCTTTCTTCTATACCTCCACACACTCTCTTCACAAACAGCTCCATAAATTGTTTTCAATATTTTTCTTTCAAAACTATTCAGCATACTAATTGTGCTAGTACAAAGGGCCCATGTCTCTGCTGCCTAAGTCACAATAGGTCTTACTAAAGTCTTATACAGTCTTATCTTTGTTTCTCGTGACAGAAGCGATGATCGAAAAAATTTTAGGTTGGGATGGTATGCCCGGTTTCCAGCCATGATCCTCTTGTACACCTCAGCAGCAATTTTATTATCAGAATTCACTTCCACCCTCAGGTATGTGAATTTTTTTACACACTCGAAGGTGAGACCACATATTTCAATGCTCTGTGGACCAGCCTCATTGTATTATGTGGACATGTATTTTGTCCTATCTTGATTGATTTCCAGCCCAACATTTTCACCTACGGCTTTCAATATTGCAAATATTTCTTTTATTAATCTCAAATTCCTGGTAATTAGGCATATATCGTCTGCGTAAGCACATATTTGCACCATTGCGTTAAGGTGAATTCATTTTTTTCAACACATTCTTAAGTGCAATATTAAATGATGTGGCAGACAAAGCATCCCCTTGCCTAACTCCATCAGTTATTGGAAAGCTATTGCTTACATTGCCTTTAATAACTAATTTTGCATTGCTATTATTCATAGTCATTTGCAATAACCTTATTAATTTTTTGGGAATTTGGGACTCATGTAAGGTATTTATTAATTTATAATTAGATATTATGATTAGGAACATTTAATAGGTTACTTATAAATATGGATCAATTACTATAAAAGATACATGAGTAAAAAACAGTTTCATGGCCACTTTAGATGATAAACATTTGAAAAATCATTATTTTTTACGAATCTTCTTTTTATAAATAAAAATTATATTTATGCAATTATGTTGATTATAATACATCACAGATGATGAAAAAAAAGGGTTAAAGCTTTGCAATAATTTGTTGTAGTCATTTTTACTGAAAACAGGGATACTTTTAGGTGGCAAGATATCAAATCACATCATTTTTTTACATAACTTGATTAATATGAACTTAAAACTTATTAAACTTAAGTTAAGACGTAAAAAATACATACAAATTTAAATGGAAGAAAACAGGCCCGGCCTTAGGTCCGAACAGCTGGGGCAATTGCCGCGGGGCGCCGACCTAGAGGGGCACCAGTGCGGAAGTGCCGTCACTTATAGGAATTATAAATAAATGAATGCGCTGAATGAGAATAAACAATTTTAGCCTATTAAGAAAACAAATTAATTAAAGAGAAATTGGATGAAGTTTTAGGAAACTTCTTTATTGAGATATATTACAATCTGTCACATTCAAGGACAATAGTAATAGTGATACACAGTAGGCTCATTCTTACTATGCACAATAAATAAAAATAATAAACTGCAATATAATAATACTAAAGTAAATGTATAAAAACTAAAAGATACTAAACTAAACAAAAATAAACTAATCTAACAAAATAAATACTTAAATATACACATGCTTTTATAAAATATTCATTCACTCAAGATCTCCGAGCTAAGTCTTTCCCCACACTTGTGGAGGGAAAGACAGGACTCTAGGAGATCCCAGCGTCTTTCACTCAGCCGTATCACTGGTATTACTAACGGAGGCTGAGCAGAGACACTATAACCAGACATGCATAAGTAAAATACATAACTATGAAGTAAAATTCAAATATTACTATTTGTTTATTTTGTTTTCCAAATTGTACAAAGCAATTGTATAATTTAAAACGTAAACTGTACACTGCATACATATATGTGGATTCGCATCGAGTATGTACAAGTTGCAAATAAAAATCTTCTTCCACAGGATTACTATGCAAGAGCAATGTATGTGTGTGACTTTAATTTGTAGAGATTTTTAGCCAGAAAATATATAAATAATATCAAAACCAGAGCTTGAAACAGAAAAAATACTTTTAAATGGTTTTGGTATTACCAGAATTTTATTGTCCATAGTTTTTCTGTTCTTTTAGAACTAGAACTTTTTCCCTAGCAGCTGTCCAAGTAGAGATTGTACAGAACTTTTATTTTTTAAAAACTTTTATTTAAAAGTTTTGTCGTCTTCGCTAAAAATTCGATCTAAAATGACATTTATTCATAGTTTCTTTAAAAAACGACACATTAGAATCATGCGTAATTCATTTAAGACAAATCATAACTCCAATCTAAGCCCAATCGATGTTTATTTTTCATTTAACTGAACTTTTACGACAAATCTGGAACTTTATTACAAAACATTTCCTTAGAACATTTATTTAAAAAACATTTACAGAAATTTTTAAAATGGTACGTTTTGCCTAAAAAGTTTCATATGAACCGTTGAAATGCTACTTTTTAAAAAAGTAAAAGTTTTTAACATAAAAGTTTCATCCCCTGTTAAAAATATTCTATGATTCATCATTTATTATCCACTTCAAAAGGGTATTATTATATCACTTATACTGTATTGTAAAACTACTAGGCAACACTAAAAGAAGAATATGTTGGAAGAATTGTTTCCGGTGACGTCTCATTAATATGCGCTACAATTGATTAACTTTGCACGATGCATATGGAAGTTACACTAAAAATCTTTATTCTGAGAGAAATTAGAAAATAAAGGATTTCTATTCAAGATGGAGGCCCGTGAAGGATAGAAGTTATCTTGGAATGAATGAGTCAGCGCCCACTCACTCTCAGCTCCACTAAATTAGGAGCCGAGTATGTCCCATCTTAGGTTACCTTTCCTCCCTCCAGATCAGCTCTTTCCGCAACGAAAAATTCGCTTAGTTACAATAATCTCCAAAATAATTACTGATGATAATTATCACTTGTCCATTGCACACCACTCATGACTCTACTGTGCATAATGATTTGTTTCGCACGCCTTTAATTTAAAAATGAATAGATCAAAACTTGACCAATCCAACTCAAGAGCAATTAGGTTCTTGCAGATTTGCCCCACAATAATAAAGGCAAAGCAAAAACAGTAACACATGTTAAACAAAAACGTCTGTAGAAGATAAACTTGGCTATTCGTAAAACAATGTTCAAAAGGATGAGACGAAAAGGTGAAGGAACCTCTATCGACATTTTCCCCTTTAAAATACTATTTACAATTGGCATTTAAGTGTGTATAACTGAAAAGAATAACGAACTTTGAAAATAATACAACTGTTAACTGTTTCGACACCCTATTACAACCAAGGAGCCAATGAAGGAGATTAATTCAGCACTAATGAATTATCAACAGTATGATAAAATTATGAATGCCGAGTATCATTGAAACCTGCAAATTTTACTGTAGCTATCTGCAATGTAGACCTTATTTACACTTTAAGAAATGGAAGTACTGGGAGTGGATGGGTGACCATTGATGGGTGTCTTAGGTCAAATTTGTAGAAAAAAAAATTATTTTTCAATCGGAATGAAAATTTGTATTCGAGGGTCTTTCGACTTGCGAAATACAAATCTCAACCCTGTTTCTCCTTAAAAAATATTTCAACACACTTTACTCCTTCTGTCAATAGATTCTACGATTTTTTTATTTTTTTTGCATAGCACTTGGATGGGTGACCGTCCACCAAGGAAAGCCACGCTGCCCGAGATTCCTCCCACCTTCCCCCGGGTATGTGGGCCCCGTCAGCCTACTGGAGGCAACTCACATCTACCGGGCGTAGGATTGATGACTCTACCCCGTACTTTTTTTTTTTAAACTTTTATTATGATATTTACAACTGTATTAGTATGAATACATCTAGTAAATTTGTACAGAGAAATATTATTACATGAAACACGCTTGTTGAGAAACTACCCACTGGTGGCACTCTAATAACCCCGTACTTTAAATCGGGAATCGGGATGTGATCTAGGAGACCACAAAGATGTTGCGGTCAAAGATGTTCATGGTCTGTAGCGCCAACCGAAAAAAAAAAATTAAGAACTTGTAAACAAGTAAGAACTCTTACGTTCAACAGCTACGGGGCTTAGTAATGCTTATGCACAAAAGCTGTAATACATTTACTGAGAAGCTCCCCGTTGGAATAGTTTTTTTAATAGTTTCATTCTTTTGCAACCTTTGTTCTCAATATGAAAATTAGACCCCAAACCTGGTTCACTGAGATTTTTTTTTAAATGAAATTATTACTGTTTTAATTATTGGTTTATGGTGAGGTATTATTAATAGGTTTACCTGGTTTAGGGAAGAGGATGATTATGGAGTGTTTCCATATCAGAGGAAAGTGAGTTGTGCGAAGAGTAAGTTATATAGGTATCTGAGGAATATCATTGCGTTTTTGGGAAGTCGTCTAAGGATCTGGGAAGTAAAGAGATCGTGTCCAGGGAATTTTCGAGGTTTCAAGTAGTTTATAAGGAATTTTTCCTCAGAGGGGTAGACAGCTTTAGGAGGCAAGGAGAGAGGAATCGAAGAAGAAAGGAGTTCTTTAACTTTAGCAGTGTGGGGGGGATAAAGTTTGGTGTGGTGAGTGAAAGTGTTGGATAGGTATTTGGCAATTTCTTCTGCTCTAGTTTCATCTGAAGAAGCCCAGGTCCCGTTATCTCGTCGGAGGGGGTGAGAAATAGATTGGTATTTAAGGATTTTTATGGTCACTTTCCAGAGGGCGTTGTCATCGGTAAAGAGGGAAGAAAGATAGGAATTGTAGGATTGGGATCTAAAGGTAGCCAATTCTTTTTTAACCTGTTTACAATAGTAATTGTATAATTTACGATCATCAGGATGCCTGGTTCTTTGCCAGAGGTTTCTAGATTGGCTTTTGGATTTAATAAGGTCAGTTAGGTTTTGGGGCAAATGATTCTTTGGAGATGAATGGTGAGCATGGAGTCCTGACTGCTTGGTGGATCAAGGTGGTGAAGGAACTTACTGCATTATATAGGTCTTGAGAGATTTTTAGGGATACTCTGAAGTATATCGCAACTGTTATTGTTTGGCGGAAAAGGTTCCAGTTGACTGGGCCCCTGATGAATGAGGTAGGAGATAATCTAGGGATAGGAGATAAGGAAAGAGTTAGGTTTAGCGCACTGTGGTCTGAGGAAAGGTCATCAATCCGTGAAATTGATAAATTTTGCGACCCTAGACCTTTCTGAATGAAGAATTCAAGGAGGTCAGGATTACGGTTAGGATTGGTTGGCCAATATGTAGGAGTATCAGAGGAAAGGATGTTGCTATTATGGGAATCAAGAGCAGACAGCAATGTTCACCCGCGGGAGATGGATAAATAAATTATGTTTAAATGAGGTCATGGATGATGATTTGCGTAAGGAGGTTGGTAGGTAATCCCAAAACAAGATAGCACGCATGACAAAAGATTTTTTAAAGGAAACAGTTCTATGAGATGGAATAAACAGGTTTGAGGGCTGGGAATTCGTGTTGAAAGAATGGACAGAGGAACAAGTAGTAAACAAATCGAGAATCTAAGAGGTCTTTTTGGTTGAAAAGGTTCGGAAAAGGAATACACCCAGGAAGTAAGACTGGATAGAGCCACTTCAACTGGGCATACCAACTGGAGACGTGGGAGCGCCTGGAGACTCCATAAATGAATCTAATGAAACAATTCATTAATCTCTATAATCTTTTCTCAAGCCCACCAGACAGTCCACCGTATACAAGGCATCCATAATCGAAATGAGGGAAAAGTATTGAGGAAACTAGGAGCTGACGTATTTTAAGGGGCATGGAATCACGGAATCTCAGGAAATGTAAGAGAGAACCAATGGATTTTCGGATTATTTGGGAAATACGGTTATTCCAGGACAGATTCTGATCAAACATTACCCCAAGGTTTCTAACGGAAGTGTGGAAACGGATTGGTAGTCCATTGAGGTAGAGTAGGAGATAATAAGGCGTGGAATTAATTAGATGCTTGGAACCAATGAGATTCGCTTTGGTCTTCTCAACATTCAACTTTAAATCGTTGCTCACTGCCCAAATATTGATACTATCAATGTCTTCTTGAAGATTTTGGATTGTTTCAAGCATCTTAGGATAAAAGGAAAGGTTACGATCGGCCCAGTTTTACAATAAATTACATCTAATTGTCTACACTGTTAATATACAATATACAAACAATAACTATGTTTAAAAAAAGAAAATTTGTTTTATTATTACATACATGTAACTTTATAGATTTATGTTTTATTATAATATGTCGTTATGAAATAAGTAATAAATTAGCCAATATCTGAGCATTGTAATGTTTACAAGACATGGATTTTAAACAATCTATGACTGTCAACCACGAATATTTTAACAATGTTTATTTTACGTGAAATATTATGCTTATTAAATTATTATTAATAAAAAATATATTATGCACGAAACGCTTAATAACATAAAATACCTTATATAAATAGCAATTGATAAGTTAGAGCAATAATTTCATGCACTAACGGATCCAGAATTTAATTTTGGAACTTCAGCCCGAATGATTTTTTTTATTTATACGTATATATATCACGATAATTACTTTGGAAGAAAGAAACTAAGTATCTATATCAAATGGTGTTTAAGTGATTATTTAAGTCCTATTAAATGTAATAAGACGAACAATAATACGTTTAAAGATAATTTTTTTTTCATAAAACGTGGTTATATTTTACCATTTTGAGGGGGACTTCGGCCTGAAAGCTCTCTCCCATCCCCCATCCCCCTCTCTCCCGTAAATACGCCTTTGATGTCATAGGTATATGATTAGAGCAATAATATGGCAGGAACAAAAGAAACTATAGGCTTGAAATGTGTGCCTAATCTTTCCTATTCTCAAAAAGCGATGTAAGTTTGTGGTAATTAAACATATAAAACAATCCTTCTGGTTGCCTGTAAGATAATCACCAATATCATGCTAAATCGAAAATATCCATATTATGAAAATAAATAAGGCCACCACCAAACAGGAATCAGAAGAGGAAGGAGTCCATAACAGGTGCTCGAAAACAATAGAAAGAATCACAGGATTTGCACACCTTATTTGATGATTTCAAAGGAGTCTATAATTTCGTGCACTGACGGATCCAAGATTTAATTCAGGAGAGGGAGGGGCTTCATCCCGAAAACTTTCTTTTTTATACATACACAACGATTACTACTTTGGGAAAAAAGAAAGATACTAAGTACCTGTATGAAATAGTACTTAAATGATTCTTGAAGTCCTATTAAATAAAATTACACGAACAATACTTTTCGAGATCAGCGTTTAATATTTATTTCATAAGACTTGATTGTCTTACTATTTGAGGGAGGGGACTTCAGCCTGACAGCCTTCCCTCCCCCGTAGATTGGCCTGTAATTTCGTGGAGAAAAATATTTTAAAAAATGTGTTTGGAACACCATGACTGAGCTGGAAGTACTCGAGAAATTATTGTGATTAAGAGAAGAAGAAAGCCGTGTACAAATTATCCTAAAACCAAAGTTCAGATAAAGAGAGAATTATCTAATGTTTTCGAAGTATGAAAAGGTTTGAGACAGGGGGATGAACTCTAGCCTAAGCTATTTAACTTTGCCTGAGAAAAGATTATAATAATATTGCGTGAAACGGGAGGGTTGCCTGTTGGACCGAATAATAAAATCTTAGGATATGTTGCTAACTATAAATTATCTTCGGAAATAATAAAAAATATACGCTTTTGGTGAGTAGTATAATATGTAGTTCTAGACTAATTAAGTCGACTTTCCTTTTCACCTGATATTGTCACTCAGGATAATACTTTGATATACATTCATAACTACTCAATTTTTTAAAGGCAAATGAAATAGTAAAGTAGATTTACATCAAAGGACAAGAGGATCAAGTCAAAACTTGCATATTTAGCCACACTCTACCCAGAAACTTCACTAATCAATCACTTTCAAATTGAAACACTTCTGGAACCTTTTTCATTTAGATTTATAACCATTAATTTTTAAATATTATTTCAACAGGAAAAAATATTTACCTTCTGTACTAATAGAACTGAAACTTTTATTTAAAAAAAAATAGAAAACTGTTTCTGTTTTTAGTTCTTGTTTTATTCAAGCCTACATCAAATAACTGTTAAAGATTGACATTTTCCATAAATTTGTTCTCAATAGGGAACATTAGTATGTAAATGATTAATAATTCCTTTATTATTCATACTACCTCTTTATAAAATCACTTATCAATTCTTATTTATAAATCCTCCTGTACAATGTCCTTTACAGACCATCGGCTCCAACATTTCTAAAATTATCAATCTCCCACAATGTACAGAACCATAATGTACAAAATATTTATTTGTGTTATGCAACAATCTACTGCTTATAATCAATCAACTAAATGACTTCATCTATATTAACGCCCTAGTAAATTTACATATAGTCCGAATTAAAATGTTATATTGCACTCATTGTTAGTCTCCTTCCCCTTTATATCTCATGATATAGGTTACTTTCATTTTATTGTAAGTTGTTTCATTTCCTGGAAAGTTGTTTTCTTCAACTTAATATTTCTTGCACAAACACTTTAACCCTTTGACTGCAGGAGCTCATTCGCGAGTTCTTACCATACGTTGCATCCTTAAATCCAGAAAGAAGTTTTTAAAAAACGGATTTTTTTTTTTTTTATATAAATTTGTTTAAAATGCTATTTTGAGTCACCCTGCAAGATCTTAGCTTTCAAAAATGCATATTAACGTTTTTATTCAACTTTAAAAAACGGGATCTATGCCTTCCCGACCGCACATAGCAATGCAAAATTAGCTTTTTTGCGTATTTGCTCATTTCTGAAAAGCAGGGGTGCCCAGAAGGAGGTTTCATGGAGCAAGAAGAGACGAAGGTTTAAGCGCACTTAACTCCCCGAAGACTACACGAATTTTAAGCTGCTTCGAAACAGTACGCAATCCGTGATACGCCGTGCCAAATTCCGCTACTATCAATAATCCTTATCCAGCACTCCAAATTCCAAAGCTATGTGGGCAATCCTCCGTAAATTATCCTTAGGCAAACCCAGACTACCTCTATTTCAGCTGACATACTCAACACTCATTTAGTCTCCTGTTCGTCCTATCTCTTTGTCCAAGAAACAGCTCCACACATTTAGAACGAATAGTACAATCCCAACTATCCCAATATTTCGAACAAAATAACCATTTGAACTACTTCCAGTCTGGTTATAGACCTTACTACACCACTCATTCCGCATTCATTAAAATCTCCCAAGACAGCCATAGACCAATAGAAACTCACCATCCTGATCCTTCTTGATTTCTCTAAAGCATTCGACTCAGTTGACCATAAGATCTTCCTAACCAAACTTAAAAATATTTCCTTATCACCTAGTGCCCTTAAGTGGTTCCAATCCTTTCTCACCGATCGCTCCCAATACGTTGTAGTTCCTAATAACCCTCAATCAATGTCTTTACCTCTGTCCAGAGGCGACCCACAAGGTTCCTCTTTATCCCCCACCCTCTTTTCCATCTACATCAATGACCTACCCTATTCTATCATGCACTGTCAATATCACCTATATGCCAATGAAGTCCAAACTTATCTTTCCTTCAACCCGACGGATTCTTCTAATGCCATCCTGAACCTCCTACAAGACATCAATAGAATATGCGCATGGGCGAATCTTAATAAGCTAACATTAAATACGGAGAAGACAAAAGCCATCCTGATTGGATCCTTCTCACTCCTCAAATCCATTTCAGCACCTCCTAATCTTCTTCTGAACAACTCACCAATCTCCTTCCAGAACCTCGGCGTTTCCCTCGATCAAACACTCTCCTGGAAACCACACATCTCCCAAATTTCCCACGGTACTATATCCACCCTCAGTGTGACCATCTGGTCTCCTCTCTTGTTTTCCCCCACTTCGACTATGGCTGCGTGGTGTATGGTGGACTATCGGAAGAACTCGAAGCTAAACTCAAACGTCTAATGAAATGCTCAATCCACTTTATCTTCGGGATCTCAAGGGATACGCATGTCACCCAGTTTTACACCGAGTTGAAGTGGTTTTATCCGTCCTACCGCCGTAAATATTTCCTTGCTACCTTCCTATACCAGGCCATTAGAGCTCGGCGACTTGCCTATATTCTACAGATCCTACAATTCAAACGCTCCTTTCAATTCCGTCCCACCAGATCCCGTGAGTCCAACCTCTATCCTCCTCCTCCCCGAACTGCTGCGTTTGATAAATCCTTTTTAATTCAAGTTGTCTTCCTCTGGAACTCTATACCGTCAGATATTCGACACGCAAAATCAATATCCTCTTTCAAGTCTCTCCTCTTCAAACATCTACTCTATTCCCAATCCGATGGATCACGAAATGCACTTAAAAACCTAAGCTGTCAGAATCTCAAAGATACAAACATACATCCAGATACTTTGATTATGTTGTGATTCATTGATATTTTGTTTCCTTAATTTACTTTCAATGTTTATTGTATATTCATACACGTTTTTATTTCTTTTTATAATCTATAATTTTATTGTATTCCTAATCATCCTGTAAATATTTAATTGTATTTTATGGACACACTAGAATATTAATATATATTTTGTATTTTTAACTTCTTCTAAAGGGACACTAGTCCCAGAATAATAAAATTATTTTCATTCATTCATTCATCTCAATTACGAGAAGAGGTTACATTTTGAAGGAATTTTGAATTTTTGAGAGGGGACACATTTCGAGAAATTAATGAATTTTCGGATTGAAAAGTTTGAAACAAGAAGACATAGTGAACAAACCTCATAAAGTGTAATTGTATATAATTTACGGAACTTTTATTTAGATGGTTTTTAAGAAGAGAACAATAAAATATCTTGTGGTAGGAAGGGGAGGGGAAAGGTCCATGCGCTATCGACCTTAGGAGGGATGGGCACCCCTGCTGAAAAGCAAGATAACTGAAAATGATCACAAAAATAATTGTAAGTGATCATAAAAATTTAATTATTTTATTAAAAAAAAGATTACTTAAAAAAAGGATAACGACGGCGGGATTCAAATTATATATTTCTTTGTATTTACAAAAATATTTTCTTACCTGAAAAAGTTCCATATTGAAAATAGCGCAGTTATAAATTTTATTATTGCACTTACATTTATTTTGAGTTTCAAACACTTTTATATCATATCAAATATATAATATATATATATATATATATATATATATATATATATATATATATATTGTTTATAGATGGATCGAAAAATGATAAAACAATTAAAGCATCATTTCAATGCTGTATATTTTTACATTTATATTATGTGTTATATTTTCCCTTATCCCATATAAAATTATAAGACTTTCTCACGGTTGTAATGTTGTAATGTTGAAAAATCCTTCGTAAAATCCTCAACGCTCCTTATTTTGTCACAAACAAAACCAACCATAACCACCTTAATGTTCCATATGTTTCCGATTTGGCCCAATCCAGATACCTATCCTTCCATAAGAAACTTGAGAACCATCCGGACCCTCTCGTTTCAAACCTTGCTTCCTCCTCGATCTCTGATAACCCTCCGAGACGTCTTAAAAAAGGTCGTCTCGTTATCTTCTTGGGTAAATTTATTATTTGGTTGCTACCAGTGGGTGGTTTCTCAACAAGCGAGTTCATGTTATTATATTCCTGAGTGCACATTTACTGGATGTATTTTGTTTAAATACAGTTGTAAATATCATGAAGAAATAAAAAAAGAAGTTTAAGGATAAATTTCATAATTTAATTTTTATTTTTTTTCTGATATATATTTTTTTAAATACAAAATGGCACGTTCAAAAAAGAATGTTTAGAAATGGTACCTGAGTTTCACGGAGATAAAATGTCCCTAAATAGATTTTAGAAATTTCAGACAAATTAATTAACAAATTTTATAATCACGATGGTTATTTAATAAAGTTCATAAGCGCAAAAATGAAAGGTACTGCAGCGGACATGGTTAACTGTAAGTACATCAATACCTGGGTCGACATAAAAAATGCCTTAAAACAAGGGTAAGCGGATAAGCGAGATGTTTATTCATTTCATATCGAGTTAGCAAATATGAAACAGGGGAACGAATCTCCCTTTTAATAAATTAATAATTATTAGTTAAAGATCCAACAAAATTTTATGAAATGAACTAGTTACATCTATCGTTATAAAATAATTACTTTTGCATGATTTGTCTAAAAGATTGGTAATATGCGGGATCGAGTATTTGTCATCAATGTTTTTTTCGTTTAATTTTCTACAATCTATAACGATCCTCCATTTTTGAGCTCAGGATTGAGCTAATTTTTTAGGGACTACCTTGATTGGACGGACTATTGACGGTGAAAAAGAAGGGTGGGTAAAATTTTGTTCTAACAGTTCGTCTATTTATCTTTTAACTTCTTCTCGAAATATTTGGAGATACCTATAATTTGTAGTGCTCAGGGAATTTCATCTTTTATTAAAATTGTGTGTTTAACTCGCGTGTTTGCTGTTCGCGGAGTACCCTTTATATAAAATAATTCTTAGAATTATTTTACTAATTTTTGAACATCCTTTTTTTTCTTCGTTAATTAGATGATCTGTGCGAATTAGTTTTTTTATTTTGCTGAAATTTGAATTTTCTGTATTCATTAAATTTACATTATAAGTTTCATTAATCTTAAAATTTTATATAGGATTTACAAAGATTGGAGTTTTAATAGTAATTCGAAGGGATTTATCTGACTTATTTGTTATTGTACAAAGAGCTTCATTATTTTTAACTGATATTAGGCCTTCATGTATTGTAAGGAAATTGTTAATATGAGAAAATATATTGTTAATATAAAGGAAAGTCGATATGAGAAATAATTCCTTCCCCGTTAGAAATATTTTTAAAGACTTATGTCTCTTAAATATAAAATATAATTTAACTGGAGAGTTCAGGAAATATGAGCACTTACAGTTCAAAAGTTGGCATTCGTGCCCAAATATATTATAATATATGAGAATAATTATAAAGAGTAATGTCTCTTAAAAATAAAATATAATTTAACTAGAGAGTTCAGGGAATATGAGCTCTTACAGTTCAAAAGTTGGCAATCATGCCCAAAGATATAAAATAAAATATATATTTTTTTAAAGGAAGGAGATGGTCCGGGGTGGCGGTCACAAAAAGGCTAAATAGTGGCAAAACTATTTTATTAAAAGCCAATGTTTCGACCTGACTTTGCATGTCTTCTTCAGGGCTAGAACAGACAACATACAAAAAGATAGAGAATTGTGGAAGTTACATAATATTATGACAACAAATTACTAACAATGTGAATAAGTTTATTAAAATTATAAACAGTAAGTACATTAAAATATAAACAGAGTAAGCTAAGTAACAAGATCCTAAACTGAAATAAATAGATGGTAACAATTGTTGTAGTGTAATATATAATATATGCAAATGTGAATATACTTCTACAGATCTACAGGAGAGATTGAAAGAAAAGGAAAAAGGATATAATATGAAATAATAGACATTAGAGAATGTGTAGTTTCACTTAGAACTATATAGAGGTTTTTTCAAAATCATATGAATGGTTGAGGGTTAAGGCATGTTCTAATAGTTTGGAGGCGGAACGGTTCCGGGAAGTTATGGATGTTTTATGTTGGGAAATGCGGGTTTTGAGATGGTTTTTGGTTTCACCAATATAGGAACTATTACAATTAGGAGTAGAGCAAGGTATCTGGTAAACTACATTAGATCGGTGTTGTAAAAGTACAGGATACTTCAAGTTGGTGAAAAGGAGAGAAAGTTTGTTATGGGACTTAAGGTCAAGACGTAAATTGGTTATAGTCGATTTATGGAATTTTCGTATATTATCTGAAAGAATAGGAATATAGGGGAGAGATTTGTATATGAAAGGATGGGGTAGGTGATTGTGGGGAGTTGGGAGAATGGGAGGTTGTACTCTTTTTGGGTGTATAGCAGTTTAAAGTTGAAGTATGGTGTTGAGAGGGAAATTATTGGAAAGGAGTATATTTCTGACACACTTAGTGTTGGCTTGATGGTATTTTGGATCAGATTAAGAGAGGGATAGGTGAATAAGGTTTTTGGCGGTATTGATTTTTTGCTGATATGAGTGTTAAGAATAAATGTTGAGAAGTCTGCCTGAGTACGGGGGTTTAGTGTACCAGTCTGTAGAAACATACCCATCAGTCTTTTTTATTATTAGGAGGTCATAATTATTATTATCAGTGTTTTTTTTCTCTTATGCCAATCGGTCATTTGGCCATCCGACATCTTGCTGCCCAGAATAATATAGACTTTCTAACATATATATTTGAAAATATTTTTGCTCTTATGCAACTCAAGGCAGAACATGCGTCTAGATGGTCTGCATCCATTGTTCCTTGATGATAGAATTTACAGCAAGGATCCTCAGCCACGTATATCTTGTAGAGATGACTCTGCAGATAGTCGTGACCAGTAGCCAGGCGGAAGCAGGCAACTGCATCTCTTCTCGGCAGTTCAGCTGGAATCGGATTATGTTTATAATTTTAATAAGCTTATTCACATTGTTTATAATGTTTTGTCTAAATATGATGTAACTTCCACAATTCTCTATCTTTTTGTATCTTGTCCGTTCTAGCCCTGAAGAAGACCTGCAAAGTCGGGTCGAAACATTGGCTTTTAATAAAATAGTTTTGCCACTATCCCAGCCTTTTTATAACCGCCACTCCGGACCATCTCCTTCCTTTATAATGCAACAGTTAACTATTAAATATTCAATATATTTTTGTAACATGAAACTATTTTATTAATAACTAACATATATTTGTTTTAATTAGGTGTCATAATAAATAATATAAGATTAAATTTAATTAATTATAATTCATTTAATTTAATATCTAGGCATCCTTCTATAATTAATACTAAAACTTTATTTCAAGAGTTAGAAAAAACGTCTTCACGTTATAAAAATAAATGTCTGTATCCATTTCAATCTATAATTATCCTTGATATTTAACAAATAATGTCTGTAGACTGCGCTATGCATGAAAATGAAATTATTTATACTATACCTCTTCCAATATTTGAAGAAACTGTTTACAATCTGTATAATTTATATCCCACACCATCAGCAGTACAGGATGAAATCATACCAATAATTCAAACTTTCAAATATCTCTTAAATTTTAATAACAACTTTAAATTTCTAAATTATCAAAGTATCAAGAGAAACTCCATGAATCACTGCCATGAAACTGACATATCACATCTTAATGATCCTTGTATCCAAGATATTTTACAGAAATCATCCAGTACGAACTGCCTATGAAAACGCATAGGTCTGTCCGAAAACCATATAAAAGTTATTCCAGAAACACCTTATCTTCTCGTTGCTTTTTACAACCCTGATGTTCAACTTTTAACCCGAAGTTCAACAAGATAAAGAAAAAACAGTAAATTATCACATGCTAGGGATTTATGTAATCAAAACAAACTTAAACTCTATTTTGTATCATAATAAAACTATTTTATCCTTCACTGAAACACATGGTTCTGTAATATTATTTCATCAACAAACATTTAATATTCAAGCCTCACTGCTTTTAAATACTATTCAAATAAATAATTTAAACTTTCACCAATTAAAAACTTCATATCTTTCAAACCTCGTAACGACGAAGTTAAATTATGATTTCAATACACCATACATTATAATATTATGGATATCTTTTCTTGCAGTTATTATTTTTATTGTTATTTCTGTAAGTTTTACTCATTATTTTTATAAAACTAAAATTGTAACTCATTTCATTCAAAACGGGGAAATTCGTATCTGAGAGGGGAGGACTTCTGTGTTATATTTTTCCTTATTCCATATAAAATTATAAGACTTTCTCACGGTCGTAATGTTAATTCTAAGAAACAGCTCCTGGGAGCACAAACCAGGCCTGTGAACTGTTAACCCTTGCATCTACCTTCCTAGAATTATACTCCTCTTTCCTATATATCTTTTTGAAAATATTGTAATTTGTTCTCAGTTCATCTAGAGCCCTTCTCCACGCCACTCTTCTTTCTGATATTGTTATTTAGACTTTTCTAAGTTTCATTTACTTGTAAAATAAACAGTTAGATATAAAAATGATCTGGAACAGACAAATTGCAGAGATGGTGGAAAACAGGCTAAAGCTTCTGAAATGCCTTGGAGGAAAGACATGGGGGCCACCCAGGATATGATGCGCCTTGCATATAAAACCTACCTACGTCCAGTCCTGAAATAAAGATCTGAGGTCATCTGTACTGCGGCAGATGTTTCGTTGAAAAGATTGGACGGCCAGCAGAACAAAGCTCTGCGTTTGATTTTGGGTGCAACGCGGTCAACCCCAGTTGTAGCTATGGAACTGCAGACCACAGCAGAACCCCTATCGAAACGGCGTGAGCGAGCTGCAATGTTCCTTCATGAGCGAATGAAAAGAATGGACCAAGAGTTTTGGAAAAATTACAAAATCCCCACTCAACGGCTCAAGACACAAAAATCCTTCATGCTGAAGGCGATGGCACTACTTGAAGAAAGAGGGCTTGACTGCGAAGAAAGGGAACTATTTATACATACACAGTTACCAATTCACAATCACTCATACAATGCAGAACTGCAACTCCTTCATGAGGTGGATAAGAAAGAAACACCTGAATACGAGCTAAAAACTTCTTTTTTTGAAAAACTTGCTTAAAACATATTTTTTTAAGTTATTCCATATTGGAAGGAAGAGGGCACTGCCCTAGCTTTCAGCCCATAAATAAGATTAACCCTTAGTTAAGCTATTGTTTCTCCCTTATTTTAACTCATTAACTGTTTTTGATTTGTCATTCCTTTTAGAGAATGTGTGTGGATTAAAAAAAAATTCTTTCTGTATGTTTTCAGACGCGCATAGAACGTTGAACAAAACATGGAAGGACAGCCAAGTGGTTCGTGACTTCGGATCTGCGTGATTCATATTAAAGAGAGAGGCTGTAGAGAAGAGGTGAAACCTTTCAATCAGCGAACATTAGAAAAATGCAATACATCTCTTAAGATAAGAATATATCATAAATTGCGTTACTGTAACTGTACATTACCAGATGATGTGTCCGATGAAACAAGAGGATTCCACTTATCTTGTTACAAGACGTTTACTGCTATAAGTAAAAAATATAAAGATTCTATATCAGAATGTGTGCTCAATTTACCGACAAACATTATTTTAAATCTTTCAACAAGATCACAATCGGGTCCCCCTTTACACAAATCTGAGACTTTTATGAAACTGTGTATATTTTGTGGAAAAGCTCGAAAAACGTTTGCCAAAAAAAAACCAAAATCTACCTTTATGCTCGACTAAAGAATTTCAAACAAGTATTCTTCGAGCAGCAGCTATCCTTAACGATTCGCGAATATCATCTCTCGCAGCACTGGGAAATTTTGTAGCGAAGGAGTTCAGGTATCATTCAATTTGTGATAAAAGGTACAGAAATATGGCTTCCGCTGCACAAAGATCGACATCATTTCAGAACTAGACATTCAACTTCCTTTAAATATATATGTGAAATTGTGGAGCAAGAAATTCTAAAGAAGGAAAAACTGTTTACACTTAACGAACTTACAAAGTTATTCAACGCTAAGTTAGATGACCCTACTCCTTTAGATGGTATCAAGAAAATGAAAGAAGCCAAACTTGAAAAAAAAACTCCTGATTAAGTATGCAACCTATTTACTGGTTGATAAATCTCATAAAAATTGCATTTCGTTCTCGTCTGCATTGAATTTAGCACCCAGTGTTTTTGAAGATAAGATGTGTGAAATGGCAATATATACTGCTTTAAGAAATGCAGCTTTTGAATTGAGAAAACATATTAATTTAATTGATAAAAATTCTCTCCCAAATACAAACCTACTGTTTGAACAAGTTTGAGAAGGAGAATGCAATATTCCATCGATAGTTACATCTTTTTTCAAAGACATAGTTTACGGGCCTAAGACCTGCAGAAATAAGGATTCCCACAACAGAAGAATCGAATCCATTTCGCCAGATCTAATATTCACTTTAACTAATGGCCGTACTCGTCCACGAAAGCAATTACTGCTGGGATGTTTAACAAAAACATTGACTGGAAGTAAAAAGCTTATGAACGTACTAAACGGGTTGGGCCATTCAGCCAGCTACTATTCAGTAGAGGAGATCGAGACGGAACTGTCATATTCTTCGTATAATGCTGACTCCCTTATTCCAAAGAGTATTATTATAGTTCCAAATTTGTACACTAGTGTTGCCTTCGATAACTTTGATCGATTTGTAGAGACCATGTCTGGGAAAGATACACTACATGATACAGTGGGTATCGTTTTCCAGAATTCAAGTGAAACATCTGATTATTTAAGAGAAGCTACTAGCAATACCGAGCCCATGAATACAGAGAGGATGAGAAAAAAACTTTTCGATGCAGCAATAAACGAGGTTGAGCCATACCCAATAAAACCTAGATTTACAATTACAACTGTGTACGAAAATCCAATTATGGAAATAAACAGCTGTGGAAAAAAAAAACATGAGACTGCTCGACATTACTTGGGCGTTGAATTTTATATACCGCCAACCGAAAACTCCTATGTGGACAGGTTTCAATGCTTCCATCATCGTGGACCATTTTCCTACTCAAAAAGTTGCCTATCTTCCTCAAAGAAACCATTCACCAACATCGTATGCAGTTGTTCACCATACGATGAAACAGGCTTTAATAATTGCACTACGAGTTATTCCGAAATTCCGGAGAACATTATGATGTAAAAACGAGTGAATTACCCACCTTACTTCTCGCTACCAGGGATCTAAGAGTTTCTCATACCAGTAAAGGAATTTACATCGATTCAAATCTGGAAAAACATGTAAAGAATACTTGGATTTTGAGCTGAGCACTATTCAAGGTAATCATGGTAAAACTGCACAACTATGGATGAAGTATATTCAGTTAATCGATATTTATAACGATTTTGTCAGGAGTACAAGAATGGGCGACATACATATTTTTCTTACCGCTGCTCTGAAAATAACGGATCTCTTTTTCACAATGGATCATCACAATTATGTCAGATGGATGACTCCATTTATAGACAATATCATCAATTCGTTAAAGAGAGGAGGTCATATAGCAGAACAACTTAAAAATGTTTTTTCTCTGTCAAGAGAACAAACAATTTTTCAAGATCGCCAATCGATTTAACCCTTGAACAGACCATTAATGCTGATGCCGCGAACAAATTGACCGGTGTAGTTTCTTCAACAAATAGCATCTCGGCTCGTCGAAGATGGGTATACAGTCATTCTCAGAGAACCGAAATAGTCAGCACTTTTCAAAAATATTTAGGCTTGATTGGCCAAGATGTTCACACAGATCTGAGACCTAGCAGGATCGACCACGATAACCGTGCCTATAGCAATCTTTTAAATTCAATATCACGGATGATCAATCCCTTCAACTCAAATGTAGACCAAGACCATGTATACAACCTTTGCTCAGGCAAAGCCACTACTGAAGTCGTTCAAGAATTTTTGATAGATGTATCTAATATAGGAAAGGATCAACATCTCCGATTCCCAGAAGAGTGTGCTAAAGAAATTGAACGTTTTTATAGACCTCAAAAGCTAAATATAATAAAACGCTAAAATGACGATATCTAAAAATAACAAAACGGCAGAAATTAAAATGGAGAGAAATTTACTTGGTCGGCTATTAACAATTTCTTACAGGAAAAAATAGACTTACAGGCAGTGTTGAGATTTCCGCTAAACTCCAATTCCGCATTTTTTTGGGTCGTGCTGATGGACTCTGGTTAAAACACAAAAAAGTATTCTGCTGAAGATCTTGGAAGGAAGTAGTCCAAATTCAAAACATGTGCCTAACAACGTTAATACCGTTATAGTTGATGGTTGTTATTTACTACACTTAAAAGGAAACAATTTTCAGAGCACATACGGTGGAATCGCCCATGAAATTTTAAAAAATCTTTCTTGATATAAAAGTCCCTCGGTCCATTTAATATTCGATCTTTACGTTACCCCTTCAATAAAAGATTTTGAGCGAAAAGCAAGGAGTGGGTCACACCAAACCACTAATTCATACTCTATTCGAAATCCACAACAAAAATGACCTACTAATATATTGAAGGCCTCGCGTGATAACAATTATAAAGATAATTTGGTCACGTTTCTATCCGAGGAATGGAAAAAAAAAAAATACTTCTCATACTTAACGAATTTTTGTTTATACTTAACGGTTGGAAAATCTTGCTTTCTTTTCTGTTCATCTCGACAGCAGGAAGTAATTTGTACTGAAATGAGAGCACTTGAAAGTGCTCATGAAGAAGCTGATTCCAGGATTGTGTATCATTTGTCTACCATCGCATCAGGCAATGTTGTGATCCACACTTGCGATACTGACGTCTTCGTTATAATTCTAGGTAATCTACACTATATTAATAACATGACAAATATATGGATGGAGACGCGAACTTTCACCAGAAATGATCACCGTTACATAAATATGCGTAGAGTTGCTGACAGCCTGGTGACAATGATATGTAAGTCGCTTCCCGCATTTCATGCTCTTACTGGAAGCGATTACATATCTGCTTTCTTCCGAATCGGAAAGCAATAACCATTTACTATCCTCAAACATGAAGAGGATCTTCAAACAATGCTTGCATCTTTTGGAGAAAAAAATGCAGTAACAGATGATGAATTTCAAATGATACAGCGTTTTGTTTGCAAAATGTACAGTCGCAAGGAGATTAACGAGCTCCGCTTACATATATTCATGGATGCCTTTGGAAAAAATTCAAGCAAAGATACTTTGAAAGCTAATCGTGGTATTGACAATATATTATTACCTCCTTGTGAAAAGGTACTGCGCAATCATGTATTGAGGACCAACTACGTTACTACGACCTGGACAAAACTGAATTTAGGAACACCTCTGCTCAACAATCCTCAAGACTTTGGATGGGAAATGACTGATGGTCAGTATAAGATTACGTGGTTTACTGGACCTGCTATTCCAAATCAACTGGAGGATATTATTCTTTCAGAAGAAACCACCAGTGAAGACAATGAAGTGAGATGATGATTCAGTTCACTATGACTTCTCCAGTTCTGAAGATAAAAGTTGTTGAATGATGATTAATGTTAAATATAAGTTAAGTTTAAGTCATGATTGTAGTGAATAATTGAGCAATATTACCTAGTCTTTAAATATTTTGCCAACAGGTTTTCCTCATGTTTTTGTGTCGAGTGTATTGTATAATGTTTGTTAATATTGATGTGTACGAAAAATAAAATTTAAACTATGTTTATATTAAATATGAATATATACTCATGCATTTAGAAAAGATTTATATAAATTTTGATTTTTTAATATTAGTGTGGCTATAAAAAATATATATATATTTATTTTTATTATTTACTTAAGAGGACTTAGTTTTTATTCTTTTTTACCCGTCTTACTTCACTAATTCTGTACTTAACTAAAGGAAATAGTCGTCTAGTCTTATTAATATTAATCAAATAAAAAAAATACATATTTATTATTTCAAAAAATTTTAATGTTTTAAAAATCTTTGATTTTATATTATGGATTTATATTAAAAAACAATTGTTAGGTCTTCATAGGTTGAAGAACTAACAACTGAATAATAAGTGATTCATTGTAAGGGATCACGTGACACTTCCATCTTTTTTCGCAATAGCTTCTGACATTCGAGCTCAGTCTGTCACTACAAAACAGCGGTATTTTGATGGCAGACTGTATTTTTATTTAATATCTAATTTATCAGTATCAAATAGCAAAATTTCAAGCCTCCTAATTATGGTTAATTTTTACACCTAAAATTGCAATTTTTTAATTTGAGTCTGCCAGTAAATGGCCGGGGCCTAACATAGGCAGACTACGTTTTTATTTAACTACTAATATATATGTATCACATAGCGAAGTTTCGAATCTCCTAACTAAAGTCATTTTTTTCATCAAAAATTGCAATTTTTTAATTTGAGTCTGCCAGTAGATGGCTGGGACCTAACATAGGCAGACTACGTTTTTATTTAACTACATATATATGCGTATCAAATAGTGAAGTTTCAAATGTCCTAATTATAGTTATTTTTTTCATCAAAAATTGCAAATTTCGAATTATAGTCTGCCAGTAGATGGCCACGGCTTAAAGAAGGCATACAAAGTTCTTTCTTCATTTTATCACACACATTCATTGTAGTTATAATTTCAAGGCTCCTAATCTTGGTAAATTTATTACCCTAAAGTTGCAATTTTTTTAATTAAGTCTGCCAATGGAAAGCAGCGGCACAGAAATGACTGACTGTTCAAAAATGATGCTTCATTGTAAAAAGATTCATCTATGAAAGTTTCATATAGCCTGCGATGAGGTCCATTTTCGGCAAATTTGGATCTCTTTGCATGGCCGCCATTTTTGAAAGCAGCGGCTTTGGAATGGCAGACAAAGTTCATTTTAATTCAAATGTTATACACTTTATGTTATTCAAACCTTCGCCTGCGATGAGGTCCGTTTTTTGGCCCTGGCTCCAGGGCTGTAATGAATGCACAAACCAAACCACAAGTCAAATGGTAAAGGTGGGACATGCCCCTACCTGTTTCAGTGATTACCGTCCAGGCGGAAAGGCATATATCCCGGCCCCACCAGTGATCCAACTCACTACCGGGAAGGTATATAGCCAATCCGCACCAGTGACCCAACTCTTAACGGGAAAGCATGTATCCTATTCACAGTCAAAGGGTTAGTGTTACTTGGCCTCACAGAACTGCATAATATAACATTACAAATCAGGTCTACAGAAAAGAATGTTATGAATACTTTTTTATTAAAAACTAAATCTGAAATGAACAGATTGATCAAATAGTAAAGGGAGGTTTGGTACAATACAGGCCCGCTCTGGCCAGGTGGGCAATCACCGAGGGCCTCACAATCATTATTTTATATTTTTCTAGTACCCCAAAAATAATTGTTTTGTTTGTTTATTTTCACAAATTTTAGGACCCCAACTTAAATGTTTTGTACTGTTTTATGGTCATAGAATTATTGGAGGAGCTCCCATTGAGAGCCCTGAATATCATTTTTGTTGGTGTAACATAATAAATAATTATAGGTAATAAATAATTACAACTCTAATTGTGGACTGGGACCTAACTACATTGTGTGGTAGGGTAGAATGTGCAAATAAAAAAATTAAAATTAAACTTTATGCATTATATCTAATCCTTATTAATAAATTTCTACTGAGTTCCAAAATAACTGAGCACTAGTATTTTTAAAATAATCTTGTTTTTAACTTCTTTAAAGAAATTTATAATAAAAGGATCTTCCAAGAACTTTTGACCTCGGACATATATACACAAGTTTTACATTCTAGGGTTTTCGATAGAACTTTTTAGTGAGATTTCTAAAAGTTTTCACAGAAAAGTTTCCATTGAATGATGAATGAATGAATGGGAAATAAATTGCATCTTGAAGTACTTTTAACAAGTTATAGCAATTATCTCAGCATTTATTTTAACAATTTCTAAAGAATGAGGTTATTTTTTTAAGCTTAGGGGTGAAGATGCTAAATTTAATAGTACAGTGGTTCTTGGAATACTGTTAAAAATCTGAGAGCTGTTACCTGGCAAACCAACTCACTCATATTTTCTATAATGTAAGATAGAATATTTTAATGTTCAGCTAAGATAAAAAAATTAAAAGTTTTATTTTTGTGGGAAGAGAAAGAGAAACAGATTCATACTGCAATGTGAAACTTACTGGGTTAACAAAAGATTTGTCTGACTGTTTAAAACTTCCACTCATAACTCGTGTCTTTTTATTCACATCTGTACATATTAGATATTTAGTATGCGTATATTTGTTATTTAGTATAATAGTTACTTTCAGGTTTGTAATACTGATTTAAAGTGGGTCAATTTAAGGAAAAACATAGTTTTTTGCATGTACATACATTTAATTTTTGAAAACTTTAGGTTTATACTTTCAATTCTTTATTATCAATGTTATCATTTCCTTCATTTAAATAATCCTTTTTCTAATCAGAATCATTAAATGGATTATGTTAATTTATATTTTTAAAATACGCTTATATTTGAAAGTGCAACAAAATTTGGTGCATAAGAATGATAAAAAAATTTCTAAAACTTTAGCTAATATATTCTATAATTGCATAGGTTGTAAGCAGAACTATATTTCTTTTATTGGAAAAGGCCAAATGATATAAAGTATAAAGATCCAGAATAAACATATTTACTTGAAATAATAGTTAACAAACATTTACATATGTACAAAATATGTTATACATATGTGTTAAAAATAAATATTTCAACAAAATTAAACATATTTTTATCAAATTGCACACTTAAAGTTAAATTAAACTTGGTTTAACAACATAAGCTCAAAAAATTAGACTTTAATGTATTAAAACTTTAATATATTCAATACACTAACATTTACATATTTACAAGAAAATTGTATACAGTAAATACATAATTTCAAAAATGAAATATCATAAGATATTACCTTCTGATATTATTCAAAACATTGTTTATCATAATTTAAAAATAACAAAATTCTAAATAACACTAGGCTTTCAGTCAATTTGAATATGAAATTCAAAACTTACGTAGCTAATTTTCACATTGTTACTAAATAAGTCTTTAAATTAAGAATAGGTTAATGTAAAAGATAACTTTTTTAAAAAATATTGACTAATTAAACAAAAAAATCACTTAAGGTAATATTGAAGGTAGAGAATCAACATCTTCAAAATTATTCCTAAAAAAAAAAAAAAATTCATTAGAAATCATATAACCAAAAATAAGGAATTAAACAAACAGAAATGATTTAAGTATCAATCATAAACAACTTTTGATAAGTCAGATTCAACTCTGAAAAATAACGCAATAATAAAAGCAAGATGATTTACAAAAGTACCACGTATTTAATTTTGTTGGTCACTATTTTTATTCCAAAGATAAATGTTATTTGACCATAAAGAATTTTTTTCCAACCATTAATCTAAATTAAAAACAAAAAAATTGTAATTTCATTTATGGTAGGGTAGTAAGAATACTGGAATTGAACTTTAAAACTAAATTTTGATTTATAATAGCATAAATTAAATGCTTGAAACAGATTTCCTTTATTACATATACATAGGTATATATGTAAATATTTGTTTAATTTTATTATTTATTTCAATATTAAATTTATAGTTATGAACAAAGTGGTTCAACCAATGGACAACATGCATGTTACAAAATAGTTCGCCGAAGGTTAGGAATTGGCATGTGGTCAGACTGTAGGGTTTAAATTTTTATATTCAAACTCTACAGTTTCAAATTATCTTTCTGGGATGAAGGGTATTTTAGACTCAGACATATGTTTTATTCATTTCACACTTCCCCAAGCTTTCGGTATTTTGTACCTTAGTCATCTATAAAAACATTTTTTAATATATAATATACTTACAATTCATAGTAATTGTCAAAACAAGTCTGCATAATATAAATACCTATATTATTCTATCCACTTGGGATGTCGCCTGTCCTGTCTATCAAACAATTTTTGTCAACAATAGATTTTTGTTCTTTTTATATCTGTTAATTAAAATGAAAAAATTAAAGAATAAAGAAAATAAAAACCTGTTTTCAGAGATTATCAAAAATTTATTATTCAATTATAAATGGTAATTATTAATAGCAAAAATTTATTGTTGAGGGAGAGACATTTTTTATCTATTCCAAATCAAATTACTATGGAGACTTCTTGTGACAATTAATATGAATTGTAAATATATAGATGTTCATATATATATATAAAATGTTCATTTAGATGAACACGGTGCAAAGCAATGACAGCTTCTAGAAGTGTGAAATTAATAAAATATGATACTGTTTGAAGGATAAAATTCTATACTTAAAAATTAAAAAACAGTCTATTTATTATATATAACATAAAAACTTAAGTAAAAGTGAAAAAGTAAAGTGAAAAAGTAAGTATAGATTACCTGATGTTTTTGTTGTACTAAATTAACGCTAATCTTTCCAACAGATTCCTTCTGTAAATTAATAAGTTTGTTCTCTGCTTCATTTTTTTGGGAAATAAGGGTTTCTAATTCGGAACAAAACTGATTGGTTGAATCACTATATTTTTTGTTCTGATCCCGAACTTCTGTAAAATATTGGATAAGTTTGGCATTTTCTTGTTCTAATGAATTGCATTTGGCCTCGATAGAATACATTTTGGCAATATTTTTTGATAACTCACAATGCTTTTGTTTTAAATTCATATACTCATTGTAAACACACTCCAAAACACTTTCAATATCAAGAGTGTTAACAGAAGGTGTGGATGGTACTAAAACCTGAGCAATGTCTTCAGTCAATGAATCATTTTTTCTCAGGTTACATGACTGCTGAGCTACCAGCTCCAACTCCAGAACATTAACACGACTATTCAGGGAAGCAATTTTTTCCCTCGATAATTTCAATTCATTATTGATTTTTTCCCTTTCTTCATCCATATCACTTACCACACCAGAACTAGATTTATGTCTTTCATCGCCTGTTTCATGCGTTTTACATATCTGGGGCTCATTTTCACATTCTTTGACAGTATTATTAATTTCTGAACCAGGCTCATTATTCTTCTTGATAGAAGGAGCTTCTAAATCAACTAAACTTATTAAGCTGCTTGTAGGGGTTTGTAGGGTTAGTAACATGGTTTTAACATAATCAGTTAAAGTAGTGGAGTCAAAGCTACCATCACAACGAATACTACCATCTTCAGAATAATGGCTGAAATTACTAAAGCATGCATATAGTGGTTGGGTCAATAGAAATTGAAACATAGTTTCTGAACAGAGTGATGGACAGCACAGCGCTTTTTGCTCAAAATAACATTTACAGTATTTTGATTCGTCAATTGTTCCTAGTTCTTTAAACTGGAATTTATTTTTGGTAGCAGTAAACAAGTCTGAAAACAAATAAAATTCATGCATTAAATACAAATATAAATAATAAATAGTATAAATGTGTAACACTACATAATTAATAGACAAAAACCATATTTAATTGTGCTTTACAGAATGTCAGATTGCTTTAGGACTTTAACCCTTAGAGCTAATTTTATACACAGAGGTCTTGCTCTTGGGCTTAAGTCATAGTCCAACATCCCGAACTGAAGTTAGAACTGGCTAATGATTGTTTTATATATTCTTCCCTTTGGCCCCTTGGACAAAGAACCACTTCTTAAATGTTTTTGGTGGGAGAAATAGGTTCAATTCACTGCGAGGATTAATCTTTGAATTTCTTCCTCCACGCTATTGTCGTGATTTACCTGTGATGAAGGATTGTACTCTTTCAACTCTGCACTGTTCTATTGAGATGTGACTTTCATCACCTTTGTGGATAGTTAGGGTACACATATATTTTTGTTTTTTTCAGTGTTAAAAAGACCCAGGTTTGCTGCAGCTTCCTCCAATGTTTGATTGCCTCTCTCACACATGTTCGGATTTCTTCCTGCAAGATCCAAATCATCTGTGAATCCTAAAATCTGGATTGTCTTGTAAAGAAGAGACCCTATCACTTGGATACTTACATTTTAAATAGCTTTTTCAAGAGATAAGCTAAAAACTAGACATGTCAGGCCATCACCCTGCCCTACACCTGTTCCCATTGTAAATCCTCTTGATAACTTCCCATTCATTATAACACAGCATATATTGTCCTCCATAGTCATTTTTATCAACCTAACCAATTTTTCAGGGACATTCATTTCCATCATTGCTTTGTATGCCTCTTCTCTGTTGACGGAATCATAGGGCTAATGAAAATACAGGTGGTGGTGGTTATGTGTTTGACATTCTCTAGTCTTTTTCAGCAGGATTCAGAGTAAATATATGATCTATTGTTGATCTCTCTTTTTGGAATCCACACTGGTATTTTTCCAGCTCTCATTTAGAAAATGGAAGCATCCTTTTAAAAAATAATGATTAAAAATATTTAATATACAGTAGGAAGGAGGTAAATATCTCTATAATTGTCACATCAAAATAAATCCCCTTTCTTATGTATGGGGCAAATGATTGTTCTTCTCTATTCATCCAGTAGCTTTTCTTCTCTCAATATGTTCATAAATAATTCTTGAAGAAATTATATCATTTCTTTCTTTAAATAGCTCAGCTGGGATGTTGTAGATTCCAAGGGCAATCTTATTTTTTAGTTTTAGGATAGCATCCTGAATTTTTTCCTGATTGGGAGGCTCGATAAAATCTAATTTTCCTTATCTTGAGTTGTATTATCTTGTCAAACCCTATTTAAAAAGATTTTAAAAGTGGCTTGCCCACCTTACCATAACAGACTCCTTAGTGACCAATGATCCGTCTTTTTAACTATAGGCATGATTCTGGGGTTTTAAGCCTCTACAGCCTTCATTAATCATTTGAAAAAAATCCTGCAATTTTTGTCATTGAAAGCAGCTTCTAAGTCTGTTAAAGTTTGGAATCTCTTCATTTGTGAGCCTTGATTTGTTAAATCTTGCTACAGAAGTAGTATCACGTCAATTAATTTAAAAAAAGGCAGTGTTCCCACAAAATAAAGTTGCCGCACTCTCCCAAAATTGCGTCCAAAGATGGCAGACTGACGACTTCAACTTTAGTTAGTTTTTTTGTCAAAGAGATTCAGCATTAAGCATAATTTCGTCATAATTGACCTTTTATTAAAGCTGGATAGTCAGAGAATAATAAAACAAGAAAACATAATTTACTTAAGCAATACAAAATATTAGCACAGTCAATTTTTCCAAGTTATTCAAACAGAAGTTGAAAATCATTGTTTTCATCATAAATAACGAAAAAAATGTCTTGAAATATAACATCTGGATAACATTTCTCTTTCTCAATCATTAATTGATTATTAAAATATTAGAAACGGTTCCTTAGAAAATGCACTCAATCGGCAGAAAAGCAAAACTGGTGTGAACATTTACAATCTTCTGCCACATCATTCAGTAGCAATAAATGGCATAGTTAATAATGTTTTTAATATATTATTATTTTATTTATCTTAATGGGGAAATATTAGTATAATAATTGAATTGCCCAAAACAACTATACAATATTCATTCTGACGGAGACAAGTTTATCAGCAAGGAAGATTTGTATAAAGCAATTTGCAAGTCTGGATGAAATCACTCCTGAAATGCTGTCGTACAGAGGCAGCAAAGGTGAAGGAATCTTTCTCTATCATTTGATAGTGATATATCATTAGAAAATGATACTATAGGAATGCAGTTGTGTCCCTTTACAAGCAAGGGTATAACAGGATATGCAACAGCCATCAATACATGCATGGTAAGGGGTCTGACCCACTGACTAATAAGTAATACTTCCAAACATATAGCATTCGTCATTAATCTAATATATTTCAGCAAGAAAACACTGATAGCCTGAATTTTTGATAGCTTTTATTTTGTTTTTTGAAGCTATATTATTGACCTAATTTATAGGGTTTTCTCTGGCCTATACTAGATACTACATATGAGTAATAAGATATTAGGCTCAACAAGCTATAATTCACTTCTTACACTGAAATAATTCTCATAAAATCCAGACAAAATTAGTAGGGTATATCAAACTAAACAGTTTAAATTTTTCAAATATCAGGTAGTCAAGACCTTCATGTATTGAATTGCAACTAAGGTAGATGCTTATATTTAATAACATAATGTTAATAGTTACTACATTTTTTAAGTTATTAACCTCAGTTGAAAATAAAGTATCATTGAAATGGCCATGCTAATACCAATTTATTAGTTTCGAGGATCATATGAATACACATACAATGCAATTTGAGTAATATGAACTAATCGTTGCAGGGGAGAGGGGAGGGAGGTGATTGAATTAGTGAAAAGTTCGGATTAAAGAGATCGCTTATTTGATCCTCTATAATTGAAAATACTTATTTAAAAAGCATACATGTACGTATTTTTTTTTTTTTTTTTACATTTACAAAAACCCTTCTGTAAACCAGAGAGGGAAATTGAAATTGAACGTCTTTGCCATGTCACTGGACATTAAAGGTGCTTTAGACTATGCCTGGTGGCCATCGATCTTACAAGCATTACATGAGAGATCTTGCCCTCGAAATATTTATTTAATAATAAAAGAAGAAGGCAGTGGATCAGCTGATTGGAAGGTTGTGCTCTCAACTGGTCTCTCCTATTTTTGTATTTGCCTATTTTTAAGCAGAATCTCTCTGATTTTTTCATTGAATACATTTCGTGTGTACACCAGAGCAGTTGATACTGCTGTTGACATATTTTTTTTTTTTCCTTTCTTTCTTTCTTTCTTCTCTTATGGTATGCGGAATACTCACCAAGTGATGTCCAGTAAGGTGCCCAAGAGGACTCGGTCTGACGGAGTTAGCTCACCAGCCAAAAAAAGAACTCGTCGCTGCCTACGAGAAACATCTCCACTGAAAAGTGAACACTTCAGATCCAGAACCTCAGCCACAACCAGGAACTTCTTCTCAAGAAATGATCGAAGAATCCCTTTTCTTTACTCCAAACCTCTACCAAGTGCTTCAAAATGACCGAGAGGTAATGGAGTCTGCAGCAATGCCCATAGAACCAAGGCCTCCTCCAATATTTGTGAAAAACATCAAAAATTTCCAGTTGTTCTGCACCCAACTAAATAAAATCTGCTCTGGCAGTTATTCATGTCTAAACAGGACCAACGATACAAAAATAACACCAGATACTGCTGAAACCTACCGAATAATGGTGAAGTACCTCTCAGAAACGAATGCGAATTTTCATATGTACCAGCTTAGGCAGGAGAGATCGTTACGAGTAGTAATAAGAAATTTACACTCCTCAACCCCAACTGAAGAGATAAAAGAAGAAATAGCGGCGCTTGGTTTCAAAGTACGTCAAGTAACCAACGTTCTGAAGGAGAATAGGGAGCAGCCTGGAGTAAAAAATAAAGTTCCACTACCTTTATTTTTCATGGATCTAGAGCCATCACCCGGTATTGAGAAAATATACGATACACAAGATTATATTACACAATGGTGAAAGTAGAGAAACCATACCCCAAGAGAGAAATAGTGCAGTGCCATAATTTTCAGGCGTATGGCCACACTAAGACTTATTGATGAACAGCACAAATCAGTGGAGTGCACAAAACCGATACAAGATCCTGCAGTGTGTGCACTATGGCTGGAGGGACACCCGGCCAACTACAAAGGATGCTAAATTTACAAGAATCTCAAATCCAGACACCAGAAAAACCAGATTCAAGATGAAGCAGGAAGACCAAGAAGAGAGAGAGAGCCTTCTACAACAGTAAACAATGGTGTATCATTTTCCCAGCTACTTAGAGGTAAGAGCTCAACCGATAACTGTCAAGCCCTGCTGCAACAACAGCCTCAATCCCAACCTCAAAATCCGATTAAACCTTATATTGATCCGAATAAACCTTACCATCAACAACAAATTCATCATATCCCTCCTCCTTCAAATGCCAGTTTGCTGGCATCTTTCCTTACCGATTTTAAATCCTTAGTTACTCCACTCATATCACTCCTCACAAATCTCGTATCTTACCTTATCCCTCCTTTAAAAAATCTTTAATGACTCACATCCCAAAACCCATATCCATTCTCCTTTGGAATGCGAATGGTGTTAGAAATCACGTTGCCGAACTAAAAGCTTTATTACTGGACAAGAACATTGACGTAGCACTAATTACGGAAACACAACTGACCAGAAAACAGGATTTAAAAATACCTCAATACATAATATACCGTACTGACCATCCTGACGGTAAAGCACATGCCGGTACTGCCGTTATTGTACACCACTCACTTTCTCATCACCAGCTCCCATTACCGACACAAGATTTCCTACAATCAACCGCTATCGTAATCAAAACCTTCTCCTTTCCCGTCACCATAGCATCAGCATATTGCCCTCCTAACAGATCCATATCCAATATCCAGTTCAGTTCTCTTCTCAACTCCCCAGGACATCACTTTCATCCTGGGTGGAGATTTCAACGCCAAACACCATCAATGGGGTTCTAGAACCACAAAATCTCGTGGCAGAACATTGTTATCTGCACTCAATTCCCAACGGTTCAGTATCCTTCCTCCTAACTCACCTACCTACTGGCCCACAGATCCTAACCGCAATCCCGATATCCTTGATTTTTTCATCCATAGTGGCTTAGGTCCCCTCAATCATTCCCTTACCCGTCTTGCCGAACTATCCTCAGATCACAGTCCATTATTACTCCAATTATCTCTAGCTCCTATTCCTAAGTCATCTCCACCGTCCTTCATCAGAGGCCCAGTTAACTGGAAATTCTTTCACCAAATCCTTTCCGATATAATTGACCTCAGAATAACCCTGAAAACTCCAGATGACCTTGACAATGCCGTACACCTTTTCACCACCACTATCCAACAAGCAATCTGGACTGCTTCCTCTCCAAATCACTCCTCAAGAACTCCCAAGAAAAATAAGTTACCTCAACACCTCATAGACCTAATCCATACCAAACGCCGTGCCAGATTATTATGGCAACGTACTAGACACCCCATTGATCGTCACTCCTATAATTATTACAGTAAACAATTAAAGCAGGAATTGGTCACCTTCAAATCCCAATCCTTTAACTCCTACCTTACTTCCCTCTCTGTTTATGACAATTCCCTATGGAAGATCACCAACAAAATCCTAAAATTCCATCATATTTTTCATCCCCTCCGTCGAAGCGATGGCTCCTGGGCAGCATCTGATGAAGATAAAGCTGAGGAATTCGCCAGACACCTCTCCAGAACATTTACCTCTCATCCGGAATCCAACCTCACCCATACCACAACAGTAGAAGAATTCCTTACATCACCCATTCCACTTTCCTTGCTCCCTAAAGCAGTTAACCCTTCTGAGGTCAAACATCACTTACAAAAACTTCCTCCCCGTAAATCTCCAGGATACGACCTCCTTACCTCTCAAATCCTTCGACAACTTCCTCCTAAAGCTTATATTTCTCACCTACTTATATAATGCCATCCTAAGAACCAGCCACTTTCCTCTTTTGTGGAAACATTCCACTATTATCCGGTTCCCGAAACCAGGCAAACCTCCCCACACCTCAACATCCTACAGACCAATTAGCCTACTTCCGATTCTCTCAAAAATCTTCCTGGACATAGCTCAAGCTTTCGACAGGGTATGGCACGCCGGGCTTCTTTCCAAGCTGAAAACACATCTTCCTCAGTCCTTATACCTTATCCTCCGTTCCTACGTCTCAGATCGTACCTTCCGAGTTCGCTGCAGTAGTGAATTTTCGAATTGCTATCCAATTGAGGCAGGTGTTCCTCAAGGTAGCGTATTGGGTCCCGTCCTTTACATCCTCTTTACCGCCGATATCCCTGTCCATCCCGATACCTTCCTGGCAACTTTTGCTGATGACACCGCCATTCTATCATCCGACTCAGATCCTGATATAGCATCCTTAAACCTTCAAAGACACCTCTCCCTGACATACGGACTTGAACTGTGGGGAACAGCAAAATTTTTTAACATCAAACACATCCAATCCTTCCAATCCAAAGTCCTTCGAACAATAGTCAATGCTCCTTTCTATGTAACCAACAAAACCCTACACCATGACCTTAATATCCCATTTGTCCTAGACCTTATCCCAGCGAAATACTCCAAATTCCACCAGAACCTTACCCATCATCCAAATCTCTTTGCACAATCTCTATCCAGCACCACCCATCCATATAATCCTCCAAGGAGGTTAAAACAGCAGTGGCCCCGTGATCTTTTATATTTTGTAAATATTGGAGTTCTGGCAATGGCCAGATTCTCCACTCACGACATGAGTGTATGTGGCTAGCACTCTTTCTCAATCTCCACTGGGTTTAGCCCTAGTGACGCGGTTGAGAGAGGAGTGCAGGGAACTCCTGGAGTCATACTTTTCCCTCCACAGTTGGAGGGACAGGTCTGGTTTGGAGTTCTCTCGCCAAATTGTAAATATTGTATATAGGTGTGTATGTGTTATTTTTATTTATTTATTTTTAGGTTATTTTATTCTTATTTATTGTATATATATTATTTTTCTGTATAATTTATTTTATTTATTGTACATAGAGTGTGAATGTGATCTGTGAACTCTATTATAAATGTCCTAGAGACAGATTGTAATATTTCTCAATAAATAAGTTTAAATAAAAAAAAAAAATAATACAAAATTATTTATCCGAGATAAGAAGTCACATGCAGGTAGGAGACACGTGTTATAGTAAGTGGCAAACTTACTATACCCAGACTATAACCTTATAAACCCCCTTACTATAACCAGAGGTACACCGCAGGGCTCATGCTGCTCTCCCCTTCTATGGAACATTATTATGGATGACATTTTCAAGACCGTCACTACGGATGAAGCTGAGACAATCTTATTCACAGATGAAATACTTTTTAAATCCAAATTGTTCTATCAATTACAGGTAATGAGGTCTTACACAAACTGGCTATTTGGGCACAAAATAAAAAGTTAATGTTCCAACCCGAAAAAACGAAATATATATAATATTCTCTAGAAAGCAACAAATCCCCAACTTGAATATTATATTAAATGATGAAAAGATTTGCCAAGTGAACCAAATAAAATACCTAGGCTTAACACTAGAAATACTTGAATCCATTCAAAGATTGTTGGCCATCAAAATAATTAAAGGCCATAGAACAATATCATATGATGCATCATGCCTACTAACAAATATAGTTCCGATTTTTCTCCTAACCAAAGAAATAATTCACAATTTTAAATTAATCAAACTTAAACAAAACATCATTGACTCTCCAATAAATGATATTGAAGAAACAATTCCGTACAAATGGTGGATACATCCTAAAGAACTCATGAGGCCCGACGTAACAGAAATAGAACGGCACTCTTCTATCAATATTTTTATGGACGGCAGTAAGGACCAGGACAAGGTAGGAGCTGCTATTGTAATCTTCAACGGAGGACAGCTACTACATACACAGCATTTCAGGCTAGGACCTTACTGTTCAAACAACCAGGCAGAATCTCTTGCTATGTTACAGGCCATACCCTACATTAAGAACTCTGACAAGACTACTTACTGCATCTATACTGATATTAAAATCCCAATACATAAACTAAAGAACATAAACATACACGAAAACCTTGTCGAGGAGATCAGGCAAGTGTTGATCTGTTGCTACAACCAAGGCATAAATATTTCTTTTAAATTGGTAAAGGCACACGCTGGCATTTTGGAGAATGAGCTAGCGGACGAAGCGGCGAAGGCTGCGGTAAGGGATAACGCACTCCCGATAATATTTAACAAGGCACCAACCAGCGAGGTTTAACACTTTCTAAGAACAAGACAAGCGTGGGACCAAATCTGGGTGACATCAACAAAAGGCAGACACACTTACAACTACATTAAAAATTTAGGAGAAAGAATCAAACTTAAAAAATTATCACCTAAACTAGTACAATTTTTTACAGGACACGGAACAGCCAAAAGCTATTTATTCAGATTCAAGTTAACTGACAACGAAATTTGCAAATGCAACAGCAACAGTGAGCAAACATACGATCACCTTCTGTATGACTGCACTAGACTGGATAAATATAGGTACAAATAGTTCTCTGCTGTCATTTATTGTATGTTATATTTAATTATTTACTTAGATTACTATAATTTGTTAAATACATTTATTTATTTTATTTTCTAATTATTCTAAGAATTGTAATATATCAATACTATGTTACTTAAACTAACTATGTATCTCAATACGCGTTATGTCACAAGATGTAGAAATATATGCACCCATTACAGGGTTACTGTCATGTGGAAAAAAAAACAAAAAACAGAGTGGGAATTTAGAACTTAATTTTGTCTGCATGAACATTATTTTTCTTGAAGTTTCTAAATATGTGAGATTTCCCCAATACACCCATAATATTGATCCAATTAATAAGATTGATTTTTACTCTAATATGTACTTTTATTTCAAATTCAAAAAGTTTTATTTGATCATGTTTATATATTTCTGTTGTAACATGAAAAAATATGTTTGCATCAGTTGTGAAATAAGCGATGAATGACTATCAGAGAGGCATAGGGAAGTGCTGCGGGGATCCATAGAAAAAATAATTAGGAAGACGGATAAGGAAAAACTATCTCGTTTTTGAACTAGGCCGTTCATAGCATTTTTGGAGACTTGGTTATTTGGACTCAGGAAACTTTAAAACGGAAATGTCTCTTAAAAATCGGAGTCAAAATTTTTGATGATTACATTACTTTCCTTTACTATATATAAGATATTCTGTAAGTAACTCCACATTCTGTAGATATAAATCAGTGTTTCTTATTAAAATTCAGCGACAACACGTGAGATAAGAACATTAATATCAACTAAAGCAACGAAGGCAAACGTATAGATCAGTTACAGTACTGTAAACTGCAGATATACTTTTTCAGATAACCAAACTATTCTCACTAATCAAAATATTCATCTTAGGTGTAGAACTAAAATTTGTAATGAAAATCTTAAAGATTTTATGGTCATAGTATCCTATAAACATTATAAATATAACCATTAACACAGCATATACAACTTAATAAGCTTTATATGATAATTTAATTATAAGAATTTAAAAATAAAAAAAAATCGAGATGTACATACTTAGTATATAATTCAGGAAATCATAATAAGACATCTGTGATGCTATTTCTATTCCTTGGGTTTCAAATGATTCCTTAATCTCAGTTGCAACTTCATATATCTGTAAAATTTAATTAACGTTATAATGTAACTAATTAATTAATATTTAATGTTATGGCTTAACCTAAAAGCAAAGAAAAATATGTCTAAATAAAATTACAAAAAAACAATAAAAATCTGGTGTGGTACACGGGTCACAGTCACATAACATCCATTAGGTACCCTACTTTGACAAGAAATTAATAAACTTCAATAATGTCATTTCAACAATAAATGTAAATAGAATTAACAGCTAAAAACCACAGATCATTGCTGCTCATTTCAAAAGAAAAATTTATTTTCATTAAATTAAACAAATTTCATCATAAGAATAATCATAAACTCAGTTTATTTATCAAGCCAAAAATAAATTTTAATTCCATTTCATTAAATAATATAAAATTAGAAACTCCAACAATTATTAGTCATTCTCCATTACCTTATAGCAAGTACTTGATATATATTAGACACTAATTTTTCTAAATATTTTTATCTTTTGAATGATATATTATATATGCATCTAAATTTTTTACTTTCTCTTAAATATATATCGTGAAATTGCATATTTAAGGTTTTTATATGCTTGGGATGTTACAGCAATTTTTTCGTCAAAATCGGCAAATTTTTAAATAAAACATAGGATTTATCTGATTGATGTCCTATAACAGAGCTTAAATGGCTAATTTTCAATATTAGCTTCCCCTAAAGTACCTTTAATTTTCGTATTTGAAACATACGAATCACATTCATCTCTAATATAAAAGATAGTTAAATATAAAATATGAAATAATTTGACAATTAACTAAAGGAGAAATAAGATATCCTAACGAAGAATAGCTGTAATTGAGGAACCAAAGGAAAACGAGTGCACCAGAGCTCACCCGAAAGATTTGAACACGCTTCCTTACGTAACATGAGCTTAATATAATTAGGACTCCGACAATATTATGTAAATATACATATGCAGTTTTCATGAATGGTATTGTTGGTGTTATTTAATATTTAATTTTATAGATTATAGCGATATAAATATTAAAATTTGTATATATAAGGTACTTATACAAATAAAAACACCCACAATGAAATATAAATCAATATAGTATATATAATTTTTACTTTAACTTCCCATTTGTCTGAAAAAACTTATTTCTGCTAAGAAGAGGATGGTAAGTGAAAGTTGTGTGATGCGCGCACCACACCAGATTTTTATCCAATAGCAAAATGCACTGCAGCCATAACAGGCCTATTGTGTGCCCTAATTTCAATGCTATTCCTATTCAGAACATTATTTTGTCAATATCAGCAGATTGTAGAAGACTTGTCAATACAAATTTTAAAAAAGGTGATTCTGTTAGCCTGAGTATGAACATGTGATAGTGCAGTTTACAGTGAACTGTATAGATCACTGTAATTTTCTAATGAGAATTACTGCTCGTGTTAATTAGTAGGTTGCTTCTTTTTGCACAAAACACACAGTATCTCAAATATAAATCCATAGTATCTCAAATATTGATATTAAAGAGAACTTTCCATTTTTCTGTGGAAAAAACTTCCTACAAATGTACATTTTTTGTGCCTTCTGACATCTACAAGAATGTAACTGAACTATTTTCAATATGAATTTTCACTTTTGGGTAGTTGGAAAATATATGGCAACAACCCAGTAAGAATGATTACTAGAATATTAAAAAATAGACAATAGAAAAATAATATAGTAAATCCTTATTTATAACATACAATTTGGGAAACAAATGAAAAAGAAAAAAAAATGAGAAACAATGAAAATATAAAACAAATACATCAAGCCTCAACCCTTTTCTCTATATTTTATATCTAGTACTAGTACTCTTGTTGCCAAGTACTAATAAAAAATGGAATTATCAGACTAAAAACTAAAATTCCTCTCCTTCCCTAACAATTGGTTATTTTTCAATTCCCAATGTTTTCTTAAGAAGAAATATTTTAACAGAATTGCCAAGTAAGAGGGACTGATAAGACTGCTACACTGTGCTCAATTTGCTTATCAAGCTGGCAAATTCTGTGAGACAGCGTTGCTTTATTTGGTCTCAAAAATTGAGAAGTCTATCGCAGAAAGAGATTATGGTGGGCACATTTGTCGACATTGAAGGTGTCTCTGATGGTACTCTCAACGATAGAATGGCTAGGGCATTGGCTAGGAGAGGGGTTGGACACTTGGCTTCAGAATGGATTAATTCGGTCCTGAGGGATTAAGTCCTTAAATCTGAGTTAAGACCACCATTAAGTACTGAGGGTTAAACCTGATAGAGGTTGTCCACAGGGGCATATTGTCCCCAAATTTTTGGTGATTGGTCTTTGACTCCCTGATTGCTGAACTGAATGAGACAGGGTTTTATTCTCGGGTTACGCTGACGATACTGCTGTATTAATAGGGGGGAAATTTCAAGACACAATCTTTGGACTGCTCGTATATATAACGAAACTTCTAAAACAATGGTGCCCGGACAATGGGCTTCGCATAAATCTGCAAAAGATTAATCTATGTATCTTCACTAACAGAAGGAATGACAATATTAGACCATCATCATTAAATGGGTCACCATTAATTATCTATATTGAAGTAAAACATCTTGGGATTACTCTGGCTTATAAGTTGAATTGGCTGAGTCATATTGAAAAGATTAGTATTAAGGCTCTATGCTGTTTATGTTCATGTAGAAGGGTTGTTGGCAAATTGTGGAGGCTGAAACCCAGTATGGCTCTATGGCTATATAGGATTGCGATTAGACCCTTAATCCACTATGCAACTGTGGTGTGGTGGCATAAGGGTGTGGAAGCAAGCTTAGAGTACTGTTTGGAAAACTTCAAAGGTTTGCATGCCTTATGACTACTGGAGCTATAAGCACTACTCTCACAGCTGCAATGGACGTTCTCTCGAATCTGACACCACTGCACATAGATGTGGAAGCACATGCTCTTAGAACTGCCTATAGAATGGAAAAATTGGGAACAAGATTGAAATTTCTGACATTTCAGGGACATGGGATCGTTTTTGATAGGATAGCAACGAGGTGTTCACGATGAACTCAGACCTTCAAGTTCATGAATACAGAGACATAGTCTATAGTTCGATGATAGGCAGGAATAACTCTCAAGTACCATGGTGCATGCAATGGAGTTAACTGTTATACCGACGGATCCTTGATCAAGCAAGGGTCAGGGGCTGGCGTCTGGAGAAAGGATAAACCTAATGAGGGAATATTCATATCTCTAGGTAGACATACAACTGTTATCAAAGCCGAGATTCTAGCTATCGATTTCTGTGCTCAATCACTAATAAGGGAGAACATTACAAACAAATAGATTAGAATATATATGAATAGTCAAGCGGCAATTGGTGCCATGAATAGATATGCTACCCACTACAAGTAGGAAGATGAGTGTAAAGACAATCTGAACTTTCTCTGTAGTACCAACAAGGTGAGGGAAGGTAGAATGGGTACCCGGGCACTCAGGCATCTAGGCAATGGGAAAGCTGATTGCCTTGCTAGGAAGGGCCTGCACAAGCGCCGGTTGCACCAGAGCCCATCTGTGGGATTAGCCTCAGCTGTGCCAAATGGCATATTAAAGCAGTTGTTGGCAATAAAACTAGGCTCTATTTGGAACAGACTAGGAAACAAAGTCACTCTAAGTTACTCCTAGAAGGACCCTGTCACAAGAGAAGTGTATAACTTCTTCTAATGGACATGAGTACCATTAGGTGTGTGACAGGACAGTATACTGGTCACTGTCGACTCAATAAGCACCTCTTTAGCTTGAGCTTAAGCGAGACTCCAACCTGGAGGCTGGGTGGCTTGAAGGATGAAACAGCCTATCACATTATATGCAGATGTGATAATTTGATTAGACTGCAATTATTTCACTTTGAATGTGATCGTATCAAGTTCACAAAGGCATCCGGCCAATTTGAATAGAGTTTTAGAACAACCAACAATAGGCCTCTATAAGGGCGCAGTACATCCTTATGATGGGAGAAAAAGAAAAAAAAGAGGGAATAGTGTGGTGTACTTAAACTTGTAGATATAATATCAATGGTTTAAAGACTTCAATAATTGTTATGAATTTTGAAGTTAAAAACCGATAAACATTTAAGACTTTGATTGATAAACCTATGTTTCATAAATAAATACGTTTGGATTAAGTTACCTCACACAGAGATTTCCACACAGCAGCATGCATTGCTTCACTTTTAAGCTTAGTGCCCTCATCAAGTTCAATAACTTCTGGTGGCGATCTTATACCTGAATTTTCTGGTTCAACAAGTTCTTTTAAACTATTTGACTCATTATCAGTATCCTTCTCCTAAAATAAAAATAAAATACAATCAACTAGTATATCATTTAACAAACAATATTAATGTGATCTTCCTAGTTAGGTGAGTACTTTGACAATTCAAATTCCTCATATTTTAATGAAATAATAAATGTATAACTAAACATATACATAACAGAGATATATTGCCAAATCAGAAAGAAAATATAATTGATTTTTAATTTAATGAAAAAAATATCATTGGGAAATTTGGGTAGTATAGAATCAAATAGGTTATTTAGGACAATAATAGAGAGGTCTGGTGCAAGGCAATTACCCATCGCCGGAAGTTTGATGAAAAAATTTATTTGAACACATAGGTAGCCAGAGTTACAACATAGAGCGAGGGACTGAAGGAATAAGGATTGATTGAGGGAAGTGTGCGGTTCTATGGTAGACTAATTTTCTTCAATTATTTGGAGAGCACTGTCTGTAGGGATATTGGTGAAGAGACTTTCTGCATCAAGGGAGGCTAAGATGAAATGTGGTGGTATGTCAAGAGATTTTAGTTGATTCAATAGGTGGAAGGAATTTTCAATGTCTCTCCATTATTGTTCTAAACAACTTAATTGATTGTATACAACTCAAATTTCCATGGCCTGTATACTACCTACAGGCCATCTCCTTAACTACTTTTCCCAACATCCTTACCACCAAAAAACCAGTGTAGCTAAAAACTTGATACACCACAATCTAAAATTAACTGAACCACAATATCCTAACCAAACTACACAGGATCCTGAAATCCAATGCCTTTTCTGAACACATTATAAGTAACCTAATTAAAAATCAATGCAAACTTCATCTTATTTGAAAGCATTCAGTGCTCGAACCATGGTTGGTAAGAGAAAATATTAAAATTTTTTATACATGATTATATACATAATTTGTATATATAGGAATCTGATAGGAATTAATAGGAATCTGATAGACAGTCAGGACGATGAGGGAGAAGAATGTGTAGACAAAAGATGGAAGAGAATTAGAGGAGCTATTGAAAGGTCAGCAGAGGAAGATATAGGTGAGAAGAGTTACACAGTGGGCCAGACCCCCTTACCGTGCACCCCCCCCCCCACATCCCTATAAATTGCATATCGTTGTGTTCCTTGTAACTATTTATTAAAAAAAAGCCAATGTTCCCACAAAAAAAAGTGAACGCACTGCCCCAAAATGGCGTCCAAAGATGGCGGATTGACGACTTTGACTTTAGTTAGTTTTTTGGTCACTGCGAATCAGCATTTGGCTTAATTTCCTCATAGTTGGTCTTTTATCAAAGCTGAATAGTCATAGAATAATAAACCATGAATAAATATTAAAAAATAATTGGCTTAGGCTATGAAAAACACTACTAAAGTCAATTTTTTTAACAAAAAAAATTTCAAGATAAAAATCAAGCGTCATTTGTAATTAAACGGCCTACAATAACGCAAAACGTGCTGAAATAAACCATCTGGAGAATATATTTTTCTTTCCAAAACGCTGATTATTTTTTAAAAACTTTTAAACAGTTCCGTAGAAAATGCACTTATGCGGCAGAAAAGCGGTACTGGCGTGGGTGCCTACAGGCCTCTACCACACCATTCAGTACACATAAATGGCTTAGTTAAAGTGATATAATAACATTTTTGGTACATTATATTGGTTTTATTAACGAACAAATATTAATGCAATAATTTAATTGTAAAAAAAAAAATTAAAATTTTTTAAAAAAATTTATTATTTTTTTTTTATTTAACCTTCTTTATTCTACACGTAGGTCGTTTAAGAAGACCTTGATTGTAAAAATGATATAATTATAATAATAAAACTTAATTAAAAACTTTGCTAAATATCTTGATTTTTTTTTATTTAACGTTTGCAATTTAACATTGTGTTTTGTATATTTACTGATTCTTAAAGGTAATTAAAATTTATATATACTTCCCAGGAAATGAGTCGTATTAATACCTGTTTTATAAACTAAAATAATATATACCTAATCTGAACTATATATAATGAATAGCTGCTGGGTTGTATAGTAAAACTCATATATCACTAATTAAAAAATTAATTTTTATTTCCTTTATTTTGTGCGGAAGTTGGACTATATCATAAATAAATAGGAAATTTTATTATTGAATGAATTATTCTCTCTGCACAAAGAAAGATAGAAACGGTGACGCTAAAAGTTCTTCTATAAGCCAGAACTGATTGTTTGGATTTGGTCTTGGTCTTTGTGCAGTTTGGATGATATTAAGTGGACGATGTAGGTTTATTATGGTAAAAATCACTTTATTTTCGATTGCTGAAGGTGCACATCGGGACTATCTTCACTTTGAAGCAGGATATAGAGATGTATATCGAGAAAGTTATAGCTCATAGCTCTCCTTCTGCTTAGTGCATTTGCAAACGATTTTTTAAGGAATCTAAAAGGAAAACCTGGTTTTCTGAAAGACAATTAGATATTAGCACAATCCAAAGAGTAAGGCACTAAGGAGATAGAGAGATATTTTTCGTTGTACATAGACTTCTCTATAACCTGCCTTAAAGTGAAGCCAGTCTCAATTTTCAACTTCTCTTCCAATGTGCAACTTGAGTTTCTCAATCCATATCGCTCTGGCAATCGACAATATTTCTTATTAAAGCTTCTACGATTCTTAATGTAATACCCATCAAGATCCATTCCTGTTTAGTGTACCAAAGAAATTATACTCAAGAATATCATCCAAACTGCAATTGACCCCCTTTTAGCAGCATCTTGAAATATTCTCTTCATCTGTCTACTATACATTCGTTTAGCCATATAATGGATACTGGTACTTTTTATCTTTTCCGAGGTTTTGGCACTTCCTTTCTCATTCGCTTAATGTATTTTTCCAGTTTTCGGGTTCAATTTCGCCTTTTTCCTCATTTCAAGACCAAATCCAAACAATCAGTTCTGGCTTATAGAAGAACTTATAGCGTCACCGTTTCTATCTTTCTTTGTGCAGAGAGAATAATTCATTCAATAATAAACTTTCCTATTTATTTATGATAAAGTCCAACTTCCGCACAAAATAAAGGAAATAAAAATTAATTTTTTAATTAGTGATATATGAGTTTTACTATACAACCCAGCAGCTATTCATTATATATAGTTCAGATTAGGTATATATTATTTTAGTTTATAAAACAGGTATTAATACGACTCATTTCCTGGGAAGTATATATAAATTTTAATTACCTTTAAGAATCAGTAAATATACAAAACACAATGTTAAATTGCAAACATTAGATTAAAAAAAATCAAGATATTTAGCAAAGTTTTTTTATTATTATAATTATATCATTTTTACAATCAAGGTCTTCTTAAACGACCTACGTGTAGAATAAAGAAGGTTAAATAAAAAAAAAATAATAAATTTTTTTAAAAAATTTTAATTTTTTTTTTTACAATTAAATTATTGCATTAATATTTGTTCGTTAATAAAACCAATATAATGTACCAAAAATGTTATTATATCACTTTAACTAAGCCATTTATGTGTACTGAATGGTGTGGTAGAGGCCTGTAGGCACCCACGCCAGTACCGCTTTTCTGCCGCATAAGTGCATTTTCTACGGAACTGTTTCAAAAGTTTTTAAAAAATAATCAGCGTTTTGGAAAGAAAAATATATTCTCCAGATGGTTTATTTCAGCACGTTTTGCGTTATTGTAGGCCGTTTAATTACAAATGACGCTTGATTTTTAACTTGAAAATTTTTTTGTTAAAAAAATTGACTTTAGTAGTGTTTTTCATAGCCTAAGCCAATTATTTTTTAATATTTCTTCATGGTTTATTATTCTATGACTATTCAGCTTTAATAAAAGACCAACTATGAGGAAATTAAGCCAAATGCTGATTCGCAGTGACCAAAAAACTAACTAAAGTCAAAGTCGTCAATCCGCCATCTTTGGACGCCATTTTGGGGCAGTGCGTTCACTTTTTTTTGTGGGAACATTGGCTTTTTTTTAATAAATAGTTACAAGGAACACAACGATATGCAATTTATAGGGATGTGGGGGGGGGGTGCACGGTAAGGGGGTCTGGCCCACAGACTAAGTAGGCAAAGGAATGAGGAGTGGTTTGATGCTGAATATCTTGAGGTCCTGCGTGAAAGAAATCAATGTAGGACGGTGATGTTGCAGCGCTCTACAAGACAAACTTCTACAGCATATAGAGAAAGTCGGAAAAAAGCAAAGAAGATTATTCAAAATAAGAAACGGGATTTTATGAAAAGGAAAATAGAGCAGATTGAGGAATTGAGAACAACAAATGAGACTAGGAAATTTTATGGAGCAGTAAAGTTTATGAGTCAGGATTTTCAGTCAAAAATGATTGTCTATAGAAGAGGTGGCTGAGGCGATTGAAAAATTAAAAAATTACAAAGCACATGGAAAGGATATGCTGGTCGCAGAATTCTTTAAGTACGGAGGAGGAGAATTAATAAGCCAAATGCATTTACTGTTGGAGGAAGTCTGGAGTGATGAAATCATGCCTCAAGAGTAGGAGTGGTGCACCAGTCTGATATGCCCGATATATAAAAAAGGAGATGAACTCCAATGAGAAAATTACAGGGGCATTTCTCTATTGGCTGTAGCCTATAAAATTTTTTCAAACATCCTCTCTGTGAGGCTCAACGTATTTGCTGAGAACATGCTGGAGGAAAACCAGTGTGGATTTCGGAAGGGGAGAGGAACAACTGATCAGGTATTTGTGATGAGACAGATAATGCAAAAAGCCTGGGAATATAAGATTGACTTGCATATGCTGTTCATAGATTACCGGCAAGCTTTCGATAGAGTGATAAGAAGCAAATTAATAAATGCCTAACATGAGTCTCAAATTCCACAAAAATTAATAAGGTTATTGCAAATGACTATGAATAATAGCAATGTAAAAGTAGTTATTTAAAGGCAATGTAAGCAATAGCTTTCCAATGACAGGTGGAGTTAGGCAGGGGGATGCTTTGTCTGCCACATTATTTAATATTGCACTTAATAATGTGTTGAAAAAACTGAATTCATCTGGTTGCATACTTAACGCAATGGTGCAAATATGTGCTTACGCAGACGATATATGCCTAATTACCAGGAATTTGAGATAAACAAAGGAAATGTTTGCAATATTGAAAGTCGAAAGTGAAAATGTTGGGCTGGAAATTAATCAAAATAAGTCAAAATACATGTATGTCGCAGCCGACCATGATGCTGGTCCTCAGAGCATTGAAATATGTGGTCTCTCCTTCGAGTGTGTCAAAAAATTCACATACCTGGGGGTGGAAGTGAATTCTGAAAATAAAATTGCTACTGAGGTGTACAAGAGGATCATATTTTTGCTATTATTATACTTCTAAAATTCTTATTTTTTTATTATTATACTTTAACCTAAATAAAATCCAGTGAAATGAAACTTCTTATACATTTCCCTTTCTGAAATGAAAACATTAATTTCTTTTTGGGGATGCTCAAGTCAAAAAAAAAAAATATATATGAATTAAACACACTAAATAATCAATTAATTATTTATTATGGAAATGGCTTAAACCACTTCATTCAACCCTTCCATTAATAAATATTTTTAAAAGCCTGATTTATTACCTGCTTCAATTTCCCTTTGTCTAAAAATACCTATTTCTGTTTTTTAAAAAAAGGGTGGTAAGAGAAAGTTATGTGATGCACACACCACCCTGATTTTTTGTTTTACAACTGTTGGTGTTGTTCAATCCCTTAAATCATTTAAAGTTTTGAAATTATTTTCAATGAACCATTATACACAGTTGCCACCATTCGGTATTCCAAATGGAAAATATTTCACTTACTGCTTGTTCTGCTGACCTCTACTACCCATTTTCCTAATGTATCTGTTAGGTACAATGGAAGGTTGTCTTAGGAAGCCATTAAACTATGCCAAAGTTTATCTGGCAGATTTGGAGGACCAATTCGGGTGATGGACAGAGTTGGGCGTTAGCGCGCTAATTTTTAACTAGCTAACTTAACGCTAAAAAGCTAAAATTAGCGGCGCTAAATATAAAGCTAATTTAGCTTCTAACTGTTTTAGCGCAGAAACTTTAGCGCTAAATTAGCTATTAGCGGAAACGAACCGCTAACTTTTAGGTTAAGCTAAATTAGCTATTAGCGGAAACGAACCGCTAACTTTTAGGTTAAGCTAAATTATCTATTAACTTAATTAAAAGCTAACTTAACGCTAACACTAGAAGAAATTTTATTTATTTCATTTTATTAATTGATATTAGGATCGACTGTTATGTAATCAGGGGAGCTTTTTATGAAAATTGCCCCGGGCACCGACTTTTTATAACTTTTCTGATTTAATCGAAATATGGGTCGACTATTAGATATTAGGGGGCGTTTATTATAAAAATATTGTCGGATTTTAGATACGGCTCCCCCCTCTCCCCCGGGCACCGACGTTTAGTAACTTTTCTGATTAAATCGATATATGGGTCAATAATTAGATTTTAGGGGGCGCTTATTATAAAAATAATGTCGGATTTTAGGTGTGACCCCTCCCCATCTCCCCCGGGCACTATCAGGGCCGATTATTAGGTTAATAAAGGAGAGAAGCCTTTTCTAATTATATATATATATATATATATATATATATATATATATATATATATATATATATATAATAATTCCTCCATTTACCTTCCTTATTTCCTTTATATATATATATATATATATATATAAAGGAAATAAGGAAGGTAAATGGAGGAATTAAAATAAGATAAGATTTAATAACAAAATTAAGATTTACTAAAAATTAAAAAAAAAATTACTACCTTATAAAAAAAAAGCCTTTACTAATAAATCAAGATGTATTTTTTTAAATATTGTAATAGTATGCCAAATATTAATGTCAAGTTTGTCAAATCAACACAAAGCCCAAATGTTATCTCTACTGGGATAAACCTAATACTTTCATTTTTATTTAAAAATTAATATTTTTAAGTTGTTAAATATCAATTCAATTATATTATTCATGTTAACTTATTGTTGATCTATTAATTTAATTGATGTCTTGAAGTTGACTACATTGTACATGTATTTTGTTTTTGTATAACTTTATTTTTTTTAAATTCCTTATAACTTTTATTTCTAAAACATTTTTCCTAAAATGTTTCAATGAAGCTATTATAATAGTTCTAATCCTTGGTATTGACTATTAGATGCCAAGAAATATTTTTTTAAAAATTTATGCAAAATAGTTTATTAAAATAAATAAAGAATCTGAAGTGCGAAACTTCACTAATTGTTGAAAAAATAGTGAACACAATATTTCAGAAGCAAAATAATAACAAAAATTGCACTTCCTATAAGTTAAATATTATTAAATTAAATTATTAATTGTCCTGTTCTTGCTAGTATGTTTCAACTTTTAGGCATCCCCTAATTAAGAGAGCAATGGTCTAACTACACACAGGGTTAAATATAAGTTGTTTTAAATTGTTGGATACGCTTGAGACTTACTATTTATATCAGAAAAAGTAAGTTGTAATTCCTTACTAAGAAATTTATATAAATCTATACCTGCCTTTATAGTACTTGGTATTGATATCTAAAAGCTTTACTTTTTTACTTACAAAAAAAGTTATTGGTAAAAAAAGTAGTAAACATTTTTCTTTTCTTTATAACTTTTTTTCCTGAATTTTCTCGGGAATTTAGTACATGTATAAAAATTGAAAGGACAATTATTAGAACATTATAGGAAAGTTACATCAAAATCGTTAGAGCCGTTTTTGCATTACAGTCTATAGAAAAACATATTTTTCATTTATTGTGCAGCCACTATTGTGCATGGAGCACCCAATTTATGTCACATGCATCAATAGTCAAAACCCTACAAAATAAAAAAAGAAGAAACAAAATCGGTTCTCTAGTTCCCAAGAAAATCTTGGCACAGATAGACAGACCAATGGCTAAAAATGTTTTTTTCGGATGCAGTGGGCTCTGAAACTTATATGCCGTCGAAAACCGCATATCGGAAATTTGACCCGATCACAATACTTTCCTTACCTAGTATAGGTAGGAAGTAAAAAGGCTTGGGAGGAAATTCTTGCCGAATTCAATGAGAACATTGTTTTCCCCAATCTCCTTGAATGATTCCTTTGTAGAAGATAATGGTGGTGTTACCGTACAATAACTTGTTGTTTTATTACCATCTATGGTTGACTTAATAAATGTTTAGTGTGGAGGAAATACATTTCCTCACTTCACAAGTTTTAGAAAGAGTGTCATTGTCATTGCCTGGACCTGAGGGGGCTAAAGCTGTGTAAAACACACGTTTCCCGGCAACCTTTTAAACTCAAGTTTACATGATAAAATAATTATGAGTTCACGTTCTGGTGCCGGGGGAGTTTTAAACACCCCCGCCTTCCACCAAGGAAAAGCTTTATATAGTCTCAATGTCGAAGGGGTGGATCCAAATAAAAAATTTCTGTATAGTTTAGAAGTTTAATCATTAAATTATAATTCCTCTAGCCTTTGAATGGCTGAAGATAAGATCGTAAAATAATGTATATTCTTAAAGAAAATTTAATATTAAACAACTTTCTTACTCATGACTTTTTCGTAAAATGAAAAGATTAAAGAGTTGGAGAGCCAAATAATGATAAAAAATGTGATGCAAATTTTTTTAATTTTTTTTTGCAAATTTGCAAAATATAATTTAAATAATATAAAGATATCTATCGTTCGCCAATATTAACTGTTAAAAATCAGTGGACAACTCAACCATTTCTGAACTATCCGTAAAATCGAAGTTTTCAACAATATTACTAATCGACAATTGGATATCTCTAAACTAAATTTCCTGCTGCTGCAGAATTCAAAACTGAATATAAAACAAAAATAACTCCCATAAACGACACCCATTGGCATCATACATAGCCTGCATTGGACGTATCACTTCCTGAGACTTTTGCCGTCTCGACAGAGGTCATGATTTTTCAATTATATTTTTAGTATTAATAATTAATGCATAAAGTTAATAATGATTTGTAGTTGCAATTTATTTATCTCTCGATTAATTAATGGGAGAACATAAAAACTTTATTAAAATAAGATTTTTACTAAAACTATTTATTAAATTAAGATTTTTACTAATTTGGAATAGCGATGTGGTTTTATAGTTTATAACAGTATTGAAGGACTTATAATAATGAAGGCTGCAGCTTACATTAAAATTTCTTCGAATTACAATATCGTATATAAAGGTTATAACAATGTATCGGCTTTAACGACGAAAACGCCACCTTCGATGATTCAGATGGCTTTTATAACATGATTTTGAATAGATATAGCGATTGGATTTACTGACTAGATTTCTTAGAGATTTTAGAAAAAATGATCGTATATAGCAACAGTTGAACTCCTAAAAACCTTCGTGTTTATATCTCACTTATCGAGGAAATATTTTATTTCATTCGTTCTCTATGTAAGAATCACATTTATAGAGCCAATTTCATTCCCACTCTTAGTGTTAAATTCATATTTCTGTTTAGTAGTTTAATAAGAATAACAATGAGCAAAAAGTTCTAGATATAAGAAAAAATCTATCTATGTTGCTGACTGGAGACTGAAGAGTCTAATAATATCTTGGCTCAAGAATTCAACATAAATCTTACAATTTGAAAAAATTGTGAATCTAATTGAGGACATGCTAAATCAGTTATATCCAAAAAACAACGACTACCTATCCACTCACGACAAAATCGGTTCTTCTCAATATTCAGCTATTATACAAGGAGCTACCGACAATTTTATTTAAAGGAACGACTTATAGCTACTGACCATTTTAAATTCTAGATAAATCTCATCTGAACACACAACTTCATTTAGTCAGTTGTACACTTGCTTTCTATACGAAAATTTAAATTAACGAGGCGAAATTTGACTGTTCATTTAACGGAAGAACTGACGGCTGAAATTTTGATATGATGTAAAGAATATGTTCCTAAAAGAATACACCTTGACTGATGACGTCAAAGTCATTAGGGCAGTCGGATGGTAGTTGGTTGAAGAAAAAATTAAAATAGTCGGTTTCTCTTCGATTTTTATGTTTTTTTTGGGAAACTGATCTGAATTTCAGATATACGCATCTGAATGCGATTACTTGAATTTGAAATCTGAATTCCATTACATTTCGAGATATACGCAAACACATCCAAATTTTTGCGAACTTTTTTTAGTTATTTCGACATGACTCCGAAACTGTGCATTTTATCAAAATTATTATTATATACAACGTTAAAGAAGATAAAATTTACTAACAATTTTATGCATAGCTTTTTTGATGTAGGGCTAATGAGTGAGCAGTAAGAGAATATTGACTGTTTGCATTTTTCACAAGAAAAATCTATTTTTGTCGGTTTTCTCCCAAAACTCATAATCCATGCATGTATCGAAGAAATTCAATATAATCAATTTGAAAGAGCATTAAGTTTCGTATGTACCTCATACAGACACGTTAATATGTAAGAAGAAGCTCAGAGAATAGAAGTCATATTTTCCTTGTAGTATCTGCCGTTCACAAACTAAGTGCTTTTTATCTTTTCAATGCTTTATTTTCGGCTGATTTAACTATTTTATAACAGAACTAGGATGTATAAACATATTACATAGCTTTTATATGATTCTGTTGATATGCATAACAATCATCACAAAATTAAATACCAAAATGCGTTTTAAAGTCCGAGCGGTCCAACGACATTTTGTTTATTCGCATATTACGACTCTACCTAAGCATGAATTATGTGAAGCTGCCAACGTTCTCCTTTAGTTAACCAACGAATAGATGTATACTTACAGATAGTAAATAGTATTGTTATATTTTTCTTTTTTAAAAAGCACTGTTTTAACTCCAATTTGCTTACATTTTATTCATTACCCTTGTTTAATTCCAATATAACGGCCAGCACCGTTATTGACAGTGACAAGTGGATAGATATAGGTTATATAACGATGTAAATATGAAGATGGTCCGGTCGTCTATAACAATTATACATTATAACAACGAAATTTACCAGGTCTCTTGAGGTCGTTATATTAATCCACTGTATATTAATTCCAATTTAAAAAGAATATTTTCGACTTTAAAAAATTCCCTGACTTCAACAATTTTTCCTAAAAATCCCAAGCAGTTCCAGCATCTTAGTGGGTTTGGTATATAAGCTTGAACTGACTTTTTGTTTGTTTGTCTGGTGTGCGCTTATTGTTTCTATTAACAAAGAACTGTCTCTTAATTTTTTTACATTTCTCAACAAACCGGAAATAGTTTTGTGTATAAAAAATGGAGAGATTTTCTTAAAGTCACCTGAATATTTCAATTTTAAAGTCATCATATATTTCGATCAATCTACACATCGTCTATTTCCATGTATTGAAAATCAAAACAATGTACCACTCCTTTACTATAGTTGAGAGTATTATGCGGTGTTATCTGTACTGGATAAGGAGTGAAAGCCGTTACAGATAATAGTTTGTTTGTCTGGTGTCCGCTTGTTGTTTCTATTAACAAAGAACTGTCTCTTAATTTTTTACGTTTCTCACCAAACCGGAAATAGTTTTGTGTATAAAAAATGGAAATATTTTTTTAAAGTCATCTGAATCACCTCTTTTGGATACTAAATACGTGGGGTATTACATTTTCTGTTTTTTGAAGAATGATTTTGTCGGGAGGAAATTTAATTTGAATCCGAGCCAATTTTCTTTTGTATGATAAAGGACTAGAGAGTTAGGAATGTTCTAAGGACTCCCACATATTTCGATCAAAATATATTTTAAAAAAAAAAAAAAATATATATATATATATATATATATATATATATAGTGTAAATTTCAGAGAGAAAAAAAAACAAAACAACAACGCACTAAAGTAAAATTTAAGGATTCCTTTTCAAAATATATATAGCATTTCCAAGTCAATTTCAACCTTTTCCAAGTCAAATTCAACCTTTTCCAAATCAAATTAAACTTTTTCCAAGTCAAATTCAACCTTTTCCATTTCAAATTAAACCTTTTCCATTTCAAATTCAACCTTTTTTTATTTATTTAATTATCTTTAATTTTTCGATGTAGGGTCTGTTATTGTATGAGTAGTTTTTGAAAATAACCTCCTTTTTAAGATTACGTGACAGTTTCGAATTATTTAAGTTTTTTTGAATTATTCGATATAAGGGTGTTTTTATGTTTCCCGATCAGTAAATTTTGAAAATGACATCCATTTTATGTTTACACCACTGTGTTTTGATTTATTTAAGTTTTTAGAATTTATCCAATATAAAGGTCTACTTTTATGTTTCTGGAGCCGTAGATTTTGAAAACGACCTCCATTTTAAGATTAGGCCACCGCGTTTTGACTTATTTGAGTTTTTCGGATATATTTCATATGAGGGTGTATTTTTATGTTTCCGGGGCTGTAGATTTTGAAAATGACCTCCATTTTAAGATTAGGCCACCGCGTTTCGACTTATTTGAGTTTTTCGGATATTTTTGATATGAGGGTGTATTTTTATGTTTCCGGAGCTGTAGATTTTGAAAATGACCTCCATTTTATGATTACGCCGCTGCGTTTTGACTTATTTAAGTTTTTCGAATTTATTCAATATTAAGGTCTACTTTTATGTTTCTTGAGCCGTAGATTTTGAAAATAACCTCCATTTCATGATTACGCCATTGCATTTTGACTTATTTATGTTTTTCAAATTTATTCAATTTAAAGGTCTACTTTAATGTTTTCAGAACCGTAGATTCTGAAAATGAACTCTATTTTATGAATACGCCACTGCGTTTCAACTTATTTAAGTTTTTAGAATTTAACAAGTATAAAGGTCTAATATTTTATGTTTCTGGAGCAGTAGATTTCCCCCATTTTGTAAATGACCCAATTTCAAGTTTATGCCACTGTGTTTTGGATTATAAAAGTTTTTTTTTTTTACTTTTTCGGTATAAGGATCTACTTATATGTTATCCGAGACGTATTGAAATTTTTCTAATCTTTAATATTTAAATTTATCTAATATTTAAGCTCCATTTTATGATTAAGCCGCTGCATTTCGAATAATTAGGCTTCATTTTGGATTTTTTCAATACAAAGTTTCATCAATATGTTTTCGAGTATGAATAAAGAAATAAATATTATGAAGCTAAAGTTAAATTAACCACAGAATACAAACTAAAAAGCCGAAAAGCAGCTGGTAATAAATTTAACCTTCCGTATTTAGATTTTTCAGCTAATTGTTCGAAATCTTATAATTTTGTGACAGGAGACCACAACATTAAAAAAGATAACTAAAATTAAATTAAAAATGAGACAATACATATTTTATTTATTTTAATTAGATATTTTTATTTATTTATTGAAAAATACATTAATCCTTCGTATTTCGTTTTTTATTCAAAGGAAAAATCAAAAACACTTAAAAAAACCGAAACACAGTGGCCTAATCTTAAAATGTAAGTCGTTTTAAAAACTAAGGCTTTGGCATCATAAAAATACACCCTCATATCAAAAATATCCGAAAAACTCAAATAAGTCGAAACGCGGTGGCCTAATCTTAAAATGGAGGTCGTTTTCAAAATCTACAGCCCCGGAAACATAAAAATACACCCTCATATCAAAAATATCCGAAAAACTCAAATAAGTCTAAATGTGGTGGCCTAATCTTAAAATGGAGGTCGTTTTCAAAATCTACAGCCCCGGAAACATAAAAATACACCCTCATATCAAAAATATCCGAAAAACTCAAATAAGTCGAAACGCGGTGGCCTAATCTTAAAATGGAGGTCATTTTCAAAATCTACAGCCCCGGAAACATAAAAATACACCCTCATATGAAATATATCCGGAAAACTCAAATAAGTCGAAACGCGGTGGCCTAATCTTAAAATGGAGGTCGTTTTCAAAATCTACGGCTCCAGAAACATAAAAGTAGACCTTTATATTGGATAAATTCTAAAAACTTAAATAAGTCAAAACACAGCGGCGTAAACCTAAAATGGATGTCATTTTCAAAATTTACTGATCGGGAAACAAAAAAATACACCCCTATATCGAATAAGTCAAAAAAACTTAAATGATTCAACACGCAGTCACTTAATCTTAAAATGAGGGTTATTTTCAAAACTATGTACAGGACAGCATAATACTAGTCTCTAATAAATCCGAATAGGTACAATAAATCGATATCCGTAAGTGAAAATTCTACTTAGGAGAGCATAATAATAGACTTTCATATTGGAGGGGGGGAGGGGATGGCCATTATTTAAAAAAAATATATAATATTTACAAAAAATTAAAACATTAATTTGAAATGTAAACGGTTGAATTTGAATTGGAAAAGGTTTAATTTGAAATGGAAATGGTTGAATTTGACTTGGAAAAAGTTTAATTTGATCTGGAAAAAGTTGAATTTGACTTGGAAAAGGTTGAATTTGACTTGGAAATGACATAGAAATATCACACTGAAAAAATCTAAAATGTTAAAATAAATGGATATGCAACCGCGTTATCAAATGGAAAAGGTTTAATTTGACTTGGAAAAGGTCGAATTTGATTTGGAAAAGGTTGAAATTGACTTGGAAATGCTATATATATATATATATATATATATATATAGAAAGTAAAAAGAAACAAACAAATAAATGTAATATAATAAAAGAGAAAGCTTATCTGTTAAACCAAGCGGAGTGCGTATCACTGTGACTGTCCCAACTTAAGTCTAAAGAGCCACTGATCAAGGGTTAGTTCCTTACAGTTTAACCATTGGTAGTATACTGAGAATGATAGAGAGAAGGGCAACAAACGAAAGGAGAAGGGGGGTGTGACACAGACCGCATATAAAAAAGTTTTCTGTTGCTTCAGTTTTTACATGACAATCCAAATAACTTCAATAGAATAAAACATGTTTCTAAATTTAATTGTTCCCAGTTGATTCCAAGTGAATTTCAATTAACTTGAAATAAATTGTAAGCTTTAAATTAAACGAATTCAAACCGTCAATCATTTCTTTTCATTCATTCAAATTTTTACTGGTGCATAAAATCTTAATTAATATTTCATTCGCGTTTTCAAATACCTAGTAAATTGCAATCAGACAATTTAAAAACAATTAATCTTTTAAGTATTTAGATTTTGTTTATGTCTATTATAAATTATTTGAATATCAACAGTTATTTATTAATCAATTTAATTGAAGTTTTAAAAACTAAGTTAAATATTGATTTAAAATTGAAAATCTATATGTGAAACACATTTTTACTTCCTTGACTGGCAATGAATTGGACATTGAGTCACCTACATCTATTGCAAATTAGAAATTTATCTGAATATTGTGGCTGGTGTGGTGAAATTTTTGGGAGTTTTTTTTCCGATTTCCGGCTAATCAGTTTGGTTAATTCTAAAAATGCATGACATTTGTTAGGCTCAGGAAGTTGAATCGAAAGACACTTTGAATGGGAAGATCGGACAAAGTTGAAAAATGAGTTAGTTTTAAGCGATAATGCGTTACAGATGTTCAGGATTTCAGATTTTTTCCGTTGAGTTGTGATAATTTTTTTCATCAGTTGAATCGTACAACTTTTAAATGTGGCTCGCGGTAGAGTAGGTTCGGATGAGAATAAAGTGAGTAACTGCCTAATTGGGATCACCAGAAAAATTACTCGATTACTCAATTCATAACTTCGGTTCTACCCAATATTTTGTTTACATTTAAAGCCTAAGTTTTAAGTCAAGCAAACTTAAATATAATGTTAACATTTAAAAAATCTACTATTAGCCATGATTTCGTTGGACAATGCAGACATAACGACAGACAACAAATTTTTTAAAAGTGGATTTGGTGTCTGTAATGTATGAAACGGAAAGATATCATGAAACGAATTGATTCTAATTAATGTACAGACAAATCCTTAATTTCATTTACATAGATATCTCTGGTATTATAAATTTTTCAAATTTTCAGCCCTAATGATGATCCACCCGTTGAAATATTGAAAATCGAAATCAAAAAAGCTGACTGCATCCTGTCTATCTATCACCCATAACTAACTCCCTCCAATAATTGATTCTTATCTTCATAGATGAATAAAAATTGAAAATTCCTGCAAATACCCCATCTGTTGAGAAAACAATCCTATATCGTCCTTACTGAAACAGAAACTTGTTTGAAAAAAAGTTTTTTTTTCCAATTTTATTACACATTCTATTTATTACTTATTGGCAGCAGTGAAAAGGTATCAAATATGATACATTCCAATCCATCTCCATTTGAAATTGTTCCTGTAAATATCACAATGACAGCAACAAAATAGTATATGTTAAAGTCTAACCTTCAACTGATTTTCCAATATAGCATTGGCTTCTTCAAGTCGCTTTGTTTTCTCTCTCTCCACTTGTAATTCTTTTTCTACATTATCAAATTCAGACTTCAATTTAAAAAAATTGTTATAGATTAATTTATACTTAGTAGCATAATAACTTTTCTCATCAGATAGCTGAAAGTATAAAAACATATGACAGTAAATAATATAACTAAAATAACAAAAAAAAATAAATATAATAACCCGTACATGAAAGGCAGACATATTAAGGTACGTTATTATATAACCAATATTTTATCTTAATACGATGTCAAGATAGAATAAAAATATTAGTTAGAATATAATTTTTACTACCTTAAGAACATTAATGACTAAAAATTAGACAATGATGAAAAAAAAAATACTGTCATACTCAGAAGGTAAAAAATATTTATAAACTAAGTTGTCAATTTAAATAATTCAATACCTTGTATAGTTCATCTTTCAACTGACTCACTCGCGATTTAAAGACGAGTAATCCAGGATCTGTTGGGTCTTCTACGGCAACTATGTCACCGCTCTCGAATGTGAATGGAGTACTAGCACCAACAACTCGCATCTTGGAGATGTAACAAAACTGATACAACTCTGAAGAATCATTGGGGAGCAGATGAGCTGAAATGAATAGTCAATGGATTATGGACTTCAGGTTCCTAATTTTAAATCAGAAAACGTAAAATATTGTAATGAAATGTACAACATAAAACTGTTTTAAGATGCCTAATGAAATTTAACAATTGTATAAAAGTAAATGTGATAAAAAGAAGTAAAAAAAGAAATTAAATTTCCAAAAACAAATAATTTATTGTAATATACAAATAGTCTAGAAATGTTGTCAAGAATTCTGCCCAGGAGTCGCTTTAGGGAATCACAGCCAGTCCCAAGCCCGGATAAAAGAAAAAGGTTGTGCGAAGGGGCTAAGAATCACTTTCTCATAAAAAAAACCTACTGTTATGAAAGTACAACAAAATAGCTTCGGATTATGCAATACAATATGCAACTAGGTTAAGTAAATTTGTGTTATGAAAAAATGATCCGTACTTGTTTTTTGGGTTCTTAATAACTCTTAAATACTAATTTGTTTTTAAATAAAAAAATATAAATTTTTGGACTTCATTTTATGAGGATTTTTTTCGTGTCATTAACTGAAATATTCAAAACTGCTCAGGACTGTCTACTAATTCAACGAAACTGCAGTTGTTGGAAAGCTAAATTATTGCTCTCCAAAATCACATCACTTTTAGATTATATGCCTCAATAAGGTATAAACAAATAAAAACTCCTTAAACATTTTTATTTTATCTCCATGCTTAATTAATTTAAAGGAGTATGGTTTAAAAAGAAAATTGTAATTGTAATGCTCGTAATTTCTGAAAAAAATTGTATTTAAGGATTTTTCAAGCTGTGAAATACAAATGCCAACTTAGTTGTTTTCTTAAAAAAATGTTTGAATTCACTAGACTCCTGTAAATAAATCAATACTTATACACGGTGGGCCAGACCCCCTATCGTGCACCTCTCCCCCACATCCCTATAAATTGCATATTGTTGTGTTCCTTGTAACTATTTATTTATAAAAAGCCAATGTTCCCAAAAAAAAAAGTGAACGCACTGCCCCAAAATGGTGTCCAAAGATGGCGGATTGACGACTTTGACTTTAGTTAGTTTTTTGGTCACTGAGAATTAGCACTTGGCTTAACTTCCTCATGATTGGTCTTTTATTAAAGCTAATTGATTAAAAAATAATTGGCTTAGGCAATAAGAAACACCAGTAAAGTAAAAAATTTTAACAAACAAATTTTCTAGTTGAAAATAAAGCGTCGTTTGTAATTAAACGACCAACAATAACGCAAAATGGGCTGAAATAAAACATCTGGAGAATATATTTCTCTTTCTAAAACACTGATTACTTTTTAAAATATTTTAAGCAGATCCATAGAAAAGGCACTTATGCGGGAGAAAAGCAGTGCCAGCGTAGGGCCTACAGCCTCTACCACACCATTCTGTATACATAAATGGCTTATTTATAGTGATATAATAACGTTTTTGGTACATTATATTGGTTTTATTAATGAACAATTATTAATGCAATCATTTAATTGTCAAAAAAAAATTTCTCGATAGATCTCTCTATCGCCTGCTTCAAAGTGAAGATAGTCCCAGTGTGCAACTTTAGTAGCAATTGAAAATAAAGTGGTCTTCACCATAATAAACCTGCATCATCCCCCTAAGATCATCCAAACTTCTCCAGCATTTGACTCCCTTTTAGCAACATCTTGAAATATTCTGTTCATCTGTCTACTATATATTAGTTTAGCCATATAATGGATACTGTTCCTTTTTCTCTTTTCCGAGATTTTGTCACTTCCTTTCTCCTTCGTTAATGTATTTTTCCAATTTTTGGATTCAATTTCGCGTTTTCCCTCATTTTGAGACCAAATCCAAACAATCAGTTCCGGTTACTAGAAGAACTTAAAGTTTCACCCTTTCCATCTTTCTTTGTGCAGAGGGAATAATGCATTCAATATTAAAATTTCCCATTTATTTATTTATTTATGATATGGTCCACCTTCCAAACAATTTATTCTGCAATTTCATAACAATAAGTTTTCCTAAACAACCTGAAAACTATTCATTATATGTAGTTCAGATTAGGTATATATTATTTTAGTTTATAAAACAGGTATTGATATGACTCATTTTCTCGAAAGTATATACAATTTAAATTACCTCTAAGAATCAGTAAATATACAAAACAAAGTGTTAAATAAAAAATTCTTGATATTCAGCAAAGTATTTTTTAATTAAGTTTTATTATTATAATTATATCATTTTTACAATAGATGTCTACTTAAACAACCTCCGTATAGAATAAAGTAAGTTAAATAAAAAAGTAAAATAAAATAATAAATTTAAAAAAAAATTGTTTAATTTTTTTTGACAATTAAATGATTGCATTAATAATTGTTCGTTAATAAAACCAATATAATGTACCAAAAACGTTATTATATCACTATAACTAAGCCATTTATGTGTACAGAATGGTGTGGTAGAGGCTTTAGGCACCTACGCTGGCACCGCTTTTCTCCCGCATAAGTGCGTTTCCTACGGAACTGCTTAAAATATTTTAAAAAGTAATCAGTGTTTTAGAAAGAGAAATATATTCTCCAGATGTTTTATTTCAGCCCATTTTGCGTTATTGTTGGTCGTTTAATTACAAACGACGCTTTATTTTCAACTAGAAAATTTGTTTGTTAAAATTTTTTACTTTACTGGTGTTTTTTATTGCCTACGCCAATTATTTTTTAGACAATTAGCTTTAATAAAAGATCAATCATGAGGAAATTAAGCCAAGTGCTGATTCTCAGTGACCAAAAAACTAACCAAAGTTAGTTTACCTTCTTTTCTCCCTTCATCTTTTTATCGTTCCTTTTGCTGCTACGCATCACACCGCAAGGTCCGACACTTGGTTGGACCTGTACATTATTGATTCCGCTCAAAACCTCCTTTCCTCTTCCCAATTACCAGTTTCTTTTTTATCGTCGCATGACCTAATCCAAATATCCTATATTATCCAAACCCCTCCGATCCTACCGAGAACGGTAACTTTCCGGAACCTTAATGGCCTTACTCGGGAAAAAATTTTACCTTCCCTAGAATTCCTAGATTGGAATATAATATATTCCTGTACCTCAATTGATTCCATGGTTGACATTCTCACCTCTAATCTTATTAATATCCTTGATGACCATGCTCCTCTCAAAACCTCCACCTTTCGTCGCCTTCCTGCTCCCTGGATGTGTCAGAAAATTAAGGATCTTCAGAAGAGGCGTGATGCAGCCCGGAGAAGCTTTAGACGCACTAGATTGCCTGACGACTATCATGCGTTCAGGGCGCTCCGCAACCTGACACAAACCACAATCCGACGAGCCAAATCTACTTATTTCCATGAAGCCCTTTCCTCAGCTCCTGATTCCAAATCCAAATGGCTACTCCTTCGTAAACTCTCTCTTTGTGATCCTACCAGATCTCCTCCCTCTGCAGTGCCCCCAGTTTCATCAAATGACTTAAATTCTTATTTTATATCTGCTTCCTCTTCAACTCCTTCATTTCTCCCTTCCTTCTTTCCTCCTGGAACATCTTTCAATGACGCCGATTTTTATTTTTTAGATATTTCTCCCACAGACCTCATATCCGCCGTGATGAAATCACACTCTAATTCTATTGGTCCAGATGGCATTCCCGTCAAATTAATTAAATTATGCCTCCCTGAAATCCTTCCGGGACTCATTTTCATCTACAATTTTTCCCTCCAAAATTCAGTATTCCCTTCCTTGTGGAAAAAAGCCACAGTCCGTCCTTTAAATAAAAATTCTAATCCGTCTTCTGTATTTAACAAGTATAATTTCTTCAACAAAGCTATTCTATTGTATGGAGGAAGGTGCTCACCCTGTTCACACCCTCTTAAAGATATTCCTTATATATTTTCAATTTTTATATAAAACATTAACTTTTCAAAGATAATGACAAAAAAAATTCCCTCATCAATTTCTATTCAAAGAAGATGCAATGCATGTTTTGAGAATACGCATAATGAAGAAGAGCTCTTATGAGTTTTAGTACTAAATTCCTAATAAGGGTTTTCCTGGTTTCAAAACTTTTAAAATTATTTCCCCCATTTTTCCCAATTTTCCGGGATTAGGTGTTGAACACTTATGAGAGCACAGCGTTTACTATTTGCTGTAAATAAAATATTTCGTCAATAATTAAAGAATTCTGTAAAGACTATATCCATAGGAAAGACATAAATGTTTAATAAAATATTGAGAGGAACAAGATTCCTCGATAGTTATTACAACCCATTTATGGTCCCTTTTATGAATTGGAAGCAATATGGATTTTTTCCAATGCCTAACCATATAGGGTCTACTACTTAATGAATATCAAGAATAATGAATGAATTCCTGAAAAAGTGATAAATGCCAAACTGACAGGTAAACAACCTTTTATATTTGTGTTCTTACTGAGTTCACTAAAAGAATTTGTGAAAATCCGTAACTGGGCTTTGAAATAAATACTAATAACAGTATAAATAAAGTCAAAGAAGTATGAATAATTTAAAAAGAATACTTTATTCTTCTTTTTTGTCAAAATATATACAGGTTAAGAAGCAATTTATATAAATTAGCAGTTGAATAGTGAAAATATGTTGTAATGTAACAAGGAGTAAAATAAATAAAAAAACATTTCATAAATATAGTGGATATCTTTGAAACATAAAACAGGTAATATGAATTATAAAATTAATTACCTCCAAAAACAGATTTTAGAAACTGTTTATCTTTATTGACAGGGGTCTTTGCAGGGACTGATGAAAAACATTCTGAAGAAGAAGTCCAACCGACTTTGAACAGTCCAATGACATCACCCGATTCTGGTTCAATTTCATCAGTAATGGAATAAGTGCAATTTATAGCTTCATCAGCAGAATAAACTGCTTGCACATTGTGAAAAATGACCTTTAAAAATAATAAATAAATAGAAAATGAATTTTATATAACAAAGGAAATCCTATTATTCATTTCTAATTAATAATAAATACTTGTGGTGAAATCAATGATATATATTTGTTTAATGGTAGAAAATGTAAAAACAATTCTATGAAGATAATAAAAATAAAAGTTATCATGTTAATAAGAATATTAAGTTTAAATCTTACCAAAGTTTAGACAAAAGATGGTTCTATACTGCATCTCTAATCAGATCAACCATATTCTAATTAGTTCTCAACACAAGTCTAACCTCATTGGAGTCAGAACTTACAGAGGAGCCTATACAGATACAGATTATTACCTTAGCATTGCCAGGATATGTGCAAGGATCTCAGCTACGAGGAACAAGGTTGGGTTTCTACGATGCAGAAAAAATTCAACATCTCCAAGCTAAAGGATGTGGATGTGTGTGGAGCCTATCAGGAGAATCTCAAGAGTACAATTTGCGAAGAGTACAGCAGCTTGCGGAAGAATTGTGGAGCAGATATGACACTTCTGATGAACAGTGGACAGAAATATCCCAAGCTCTGAAGACAGCAGCTGAATAAACGCTAAGTCACTAAACACGCAGCACAAGGGCCCTCTGGTTTGATGATGATGGCTTAACCGCCACTGTCAATAAAAATGAGGCATGTAGGAAGATGCTGCAGCGGCACATAAGGTGTATACAGGAATTTTATCATGTTAGGAGAGAGAAGAGAGGAAAAAGAGAATGTAGGAGAACAATAGAACGGAAGACATCGAATCCCTCAGAATTTCACGAGAAAGTCGACTTTTTTCAATGGGTGATCGAGGGACAAACCAAGAGTGACATCATGCATCAACGAAGAAGAATGTCTTCTAACACATAAACATAACATCTTGGAGCGATGGGCTTCTCACTCCATGTGGTATGTTAAAACAATTTGGCCTGGAAAGACTAGAAAATTATTGTATAAAATATAATTAATCTGTTCGTTCAAAGGTATATAATGTTTTCTTGAATGAACAACAAGAGTGTTTTCAAGTTTGATGGCCAAAATTGTCCAGCGAGAGCGTCAACCTGTAAGTTTGAAATACTTTAGGCTAAAATCACTGAAAAATTATAGTATAAAACCTATTTTAATCAATTCGCTAAAAGATATGTAATGATTTCTTGAGCAAATGGCTACTAGCCCAAATTTTAAGTTTGATTGCTCAAATTATTCGAAGAAATCCTAAGAGTGTTTTGAAACTATTTGGAATCAAAACATGGACTATTTAAATCAATTTGCTAAAAGGTATGTAACGATTTTATGAGCAAAAGGTTGGACCATCCATGTTTTAACCAATCCACTAAAATGTATGTAATAATTTCTTCAACTAATAGCTAGACCAATTTTTAAGTTGGATCACTCAAATTATTCAGAGATCCCATGAGTGTCATGAACAGGGTCCAGATTTTCAGGACTTATCTTTTTTTTCTGATTGAGGAGAAACAGAGTTTCCAATAGATCTTATCTTGAATAGTAGATTTAAAATACAAAATCCTATAGAATCTGTTTTGATCTATTTTTTCATTTTGCACTAATATAGATCTTATTATGATTTTGCTCTAAAACGAATTTATTTTGCAATTACGCACAAAAAAAGATCTACTCTTGTATCTTCATTCAATTTATTACATTCATGAATTGTTAAGTATATATATACGCCTAACTAAATATCTAATTATATCCATTAAATAAAGGTATCAGCATCGAACCTTTGGGTTCGCTAAGCCTTTTATTTTAATTATCATACATTTAATGAAGAAATGATGAGATATTTGTCCAGAAAACACTAGTAAGTAACATCCTAAACCAAAAAAACGAAATACCTATTTAGAAATTTTACCTGAGGAAGTTGTCAATGAAAGCAAACTTTGCATCCTTCACAGAAAGATTTGCTGTTTAGACACAGTGTTTCATTTGATTGCCTTATTTAATGTTTTACAGTCTACAAGAAAACATAACATGGATAATTCTCTTTATTTACATCAGGAGTCTCCAAACTGTTTGGTCCACGGACCATATTGAGACCTCCACTCAAAGTTCCATGGTCCATGGCTAATGTTGAAAAAAAAATCTTGTCCAATAAATGAGACTTCAGCTGTAAAATAAGCTCTAAGAGAAAAAAACTCAAATGTAGAAAAAAATTCAACAAATTTAGTAATCTCGTGTGTGAGTAATTTGAGAATCATCTAACGATGTTCTGAGCCAACGGCTGGATGAATTTTTGAGTGAGATAGTATGAATATTAAATTAAATAACTCAGTGAATTTAGATCTCTGTAATATTTTGAAACAATTTGAGCTCAAAATATTTCATTACTGCCTTCAAGTATTCTGGCAATTATATTTCATCCCATACTCCAATGCACAACATCCAAAAAGTCTTGAGTTTCATGAGAGTGTGGTTATTACACTGATTATTACACCAAGTTTTAATAAGGTGTTTAACCTCCGACATGCATGTTGTTGCATAGAGTGCAGAATTAGGTTTCTTTTACCGTTTCAGGTACACTAGGGCCTTCATCTCACAGGTATTCCTCGTATATATCCTCTGTTACCTGATCATAGCATTCGTTCTGGAAAATGTTAGGAGATCCAGTTGTCCCCTGGATTTCCAGTGGTGAACATCTGCTTGTTGAATAGAATACAATGCATACCCACTGATATAATGATATAATCCTGAATTCACTCTATTACTGAAATACAGAATATAAGTACTATTTTATATAATTATTATATAATTTATATTATTATTATATAATTATTATATATAATTATGCATTTTATTTATTGATATTATTATAAAAATAGCACAGGTAATTATATCATTATTTACATTAGCCCCATTGAGATTCATTTCTAATTATAATCAAATGAATGGAGCGGTAGAATCTGTGGACTGCATGATAAAAAAACTATTCTGTGTCAACAATAACAAAACATTGGCCAATGTGCATTTTTTATACAATGTTAAACACTGGAGGAATCCATATTTTACACATTCAGCAAAACATATAAGATGCTCAAAAGCGTGGAAAATTTATAAAAGCATTGGCCATTGATCTCATGAAACCTCAGCTGAAACTGAGATCAAGTTCTTTCTTTACCTTCCACTATAAGAGTTTTTATCCGACAACAATTTAGATGTTCATTCACCTGCTCAAACTTCAGAACCACCACAAAAGAAAAAAAAGAACTTGTCACATATGAGGGCGGATAAAAATATTGGAACATGCAAGAAGTTTTCTTGTAAAGAGCATGTTACAACAATAAATATGTACTTAAAATGTGATAAAGAATCAGAAGTTTAGAGACAGCCAATAATCAAATGATTTGTTTGGACCTGTATGTATAAATACAATATATTCATTTCCCAATATATGTTTCTTATTGTAGCTGTAATTATTTTTATAATAATACAGTATTGTATGCATTTTATAATAAATTAAAAATGCTTGTATTTATTTCAGTTTTTTTTTTTTGCTTTTCTTATTTTTTTTTTTTTTTTATCTAACACTACGCAATTAATATTTCATTAAAAAAATATGAATAATTCAATATTAATAAAAAGTGACTTGTTTTAATATTAAAATTCAATTTATTAATTTAAATAAAACAAAATATCTGTTAAACTTTAGAAAATATGAGTGCTGCATCAAATGCACACTCATGCGTGCCTACGTATGTAACCAGGAATGGTGAGCCTGATCACGGGTTAAGTAGATTTGCAAAGACATTCTTTTGGGTTCAATGGGATTTCCTGATCTCTGTAATTAAGTTGTTTTTTGTTTGTTTTTTATACTGTTTGTATTAGTACAGTAATTATTAATATTCTTTATGTAATTACATTTGGTTTCTTTTCTAAAAAATAAAATGGCCCTTGTCTATATACAAGACCACTCAGGACGTGACAAATGAAAGTTGTGAGATTGCAAGAATGTAACACTAAAACATCTGGTGTAATGGGCACATCACACAACTTTCACTTACAAAACAATTAATGACCACATGTTTTTCACAACTGTCTAATGTAAAATATTTATGTTTTTTCTGTCATAAACCATTTTCTTTATACACAATTTTTTTTATTTGTGCCAACATTTCAACCGAAACATGTGGGTTATCTTCAGGGCTGAAAATTTTAAAATACAATCAGAGATATAATATCATACGACCGATAATGGTAAATAATAAACTATAGGGATTTGATGGTACATGAATCTTGACTATCATTACAATACACAATATTAAAAATGAAATATGTAAAAATGCCCATCCTCAAAACAAATATATACTATAAACAGACACAGATATGTTTATACTCATACTATTAAAACTATATAATCCTTAATATAATACATATTTCTACTATGATTAATATTGTTATTTTTAAAATACTGTATAATATATTGTCCTAGGTATGCTTTCAATCCATTACAATTGTCTTTATTATAAATATTATTTGGCTAACCATTGTATACCTTTAATCAAACTATGTTATATTTATATTGATTGGCACCTCTGGCTTATGTTTATTTCATTACTAGCCAATATTCACAATTTTGAAACCATAAGAAACAAGGAAAATCTTGTACACATCTAAAATATTTAGTCAGCAAATTATTTACATTCTACTAAAAGAAATGTTACCTCCCTCCCTCTCTATGTTTACCTACTTTTGCTATCTGAAAAAGGACAACTGGGAAATCATTCCCCGACTTTTTCACTTACCTACCAAATGTGTCAGTACTTAAAAGCCTTCAGTGCTCGAACCATGGTTAGTAAGAGAAAATATTACAAATTTTTATAAATAGATTATATATATTACTTTTAGTTTGTATAACTTTTTACATATTTCATTTTTAATATTGTGTATTGTAATAAAAATTAAGATTCATGTATCATATCATCAAATTCCTATAGTTTATTATTTACCATTATCGGTCGTACAATATTATATCTCTGATTGTATTTTAAAAGTTTCAGCCCTGAAGATGACCCACATGTTTGGGTTGAAACGTTGGTACAAATTTGTATAATGACTGTGTCCTGACTATTTATCACCCACGATATGTAGAACAGTTGACTAGCTTCCTTCAATGATTTTATGTTATGATATATTTATTATAATTATAAATATATATATATATATATATATATATATATATATATATATATATATATGATATATTTTAGTTATGAATATAATAAATAATTAAGTGATAAGAAATAATTTTAGTTTGACAAGAGTGCTTCTGATTAAGAAGGCCACTATATTTAATTATATTCCACTATAGGTATTTTTATATGTTTGATTATAATAAATAATTAAGTGCCACCAAATATTTTTAGTCCGACAAGAGTGCCTCTAATAAAGAAAGCCGCTATATTTACTTATATTTCATTGTAGATATTTTTATTGGTTTAAGCATTGATACATATATATATATATATATATATATATATATAAATTTTTATTTTTATATTGTTGTAATCTATGCAATCATAAATAGCATTTATGAAAAACACCCATGAATATGTATATAATTATTGGCGGCCAAACTCTATTACGATCCCTTATTTTTCATTTAGTTAATTTTCAAAATCTCATATTCTATATTTAACCTCGTTTTATAGCATATTCCAATTTGGAATGGTTAATTATTTCAAATTAAAAAAATTTGAGAGGAATTGATACCTTAGAGGAAGAAAACTTGAAAATTAGGCATTTAAGCCCTATTACAACACATCAATGAGAATAGACCTACTAAAAACAACTTAATTTTACACTGATATAATGAATTTCATCAAAGTTTTTAGAGCCGTTTTCGAGAAAGTTGTATAAATGTGTAAAATCAATGATATAAAGTGACACTTCAAGTTAGCCGCTTTACATAAAAAAGTTGCTGTAACATCCCAGGAATATACCAATGTTAAATGTTAAATCACTTTCTTTGTTGACTCACAGGAAGACATTTTGTACCTCTAAAATGGATGTAATATGAATCCAAATGCCGTTAAATGCCATCTATATTTAGACTGATTAAAAGAAAACGAGTAGAAGTCGCTTTCCAGTGGATGCTAAGCCACTGCGAGATCCACAGAAATAACGAGACTGACAAACTGGCTAGAATAGGTTCTGGAATGAACCCACCAGATATTCACTGGGAATAGATTCAACTAAAAGATTAATAAAAGAGACCCCACAAAGTACACTAAAAGAGAGATATAGCCAAAAAATTGAAGGGAAACGATGAAGTGAATGGAGGTGTTATTCAGCCATAGAAAAAAAATGTTTTCTGGTTATTGAGCTATACTGTTCAAATGCATACAGAAACACAGACACTTTACGAGACTTGGTTATTCGGAATCAGGGAACCTCAAAACGTGTATTACCGTTGAAAACTCAGATACAAAAATTTTAAAAATCACAATACTTTCCCTGACTATTTTTTTCATACATCGATAATTAAAAGCAATTATTAAAATTAATCCAGTTTAAAATGTAAATCGCCATAGAACTACATCCAAAAAAATTAGAAATGTTTCTAAATGGCCAAATATTTTCTTCTTCAATATTTCAGCATCTTTTTGTTTTAAAAGTAAGAATAGGTAATTTGGAATAAAATAAATTATTTTGTCTGTTTTATAGCTAATCTAATGGGTTGTCCCTAAGGACTGCTCTGGCCAGTGGAGAACGTATGGGGGAGTGTGTTAATCTGACTGAGCTAGCACCTGACCATAAGGCATTGCTTGCTAGCCTGCGCCAGTCGAACCATTTGGCAAGAAACAGCAGTGGTACCTGGAGTATGGTAAATTGCAGCACATTTCCCAGTTTTACTGGGTATTCCAACAGAACTTACAAAAAAAAAAAGTTTAAGGCTAAAAAAAACATTAGGCATGAGTAGTAGAGGGGCAAGATGGTAAAGGATGCCCAGAAATAGGTCTCATGGCACAAATTATGCCATCAAAATTTTTGAGGGGGCACCACATTTCAGCAGTGTCATGAATTTTTGTAATGGAAAGTTTCAAACTAAGGACAAGAAAAAAACAGGGAATAGACCGCAGTAAGTGTAATTGTGTGGGCGGGATGGCCGAATGGGCTAACGCGTTGTGCACAGCACCACTGTTGCCCGGCAACCTGATATATGACAAATGTGTTATAAAAATAGTCACGAGTTCGCGTCCCGGTGCCAAGGCGTCTTTTAAATCCCCGCCCACACCCCCTGGTCCGGAAAACCCCATATAGCCTTAAATTGGAAGGGGAGGACCAAGAAAAAAAAAAAAAAAAAAAAGTGTAATTGAATATGATCTATGATCTTTTAAATTTTACTTTCGTTTGCACTGTTATTAAGAAGAGGAGAGAAATAAAATATCTTGGAAAAGGGAAAGGGGAAGGTTCTTGCGTCATCGACCTTGGGGGGGGATGAGCACCCCTGAGAATGATCACCGGCAACAGAGAAAACAGGAGTCCTGGCCCCACTAGTAAGACAGGAAGTTTGACGCTTTATCTGTTAAAAGTTCTAAATCCCCGCCCACACCCCCTGGTCGGGAAAACCCCTTATAGCCTTCAAGGCGAGGAAGGGGAGGACCCAAAAAAAAGTAATATACCGAATTGGTAAAATCAATCTATCTTCTTTGACTATAGATAATTTAAATCAATTTGTTAAATAGATAAAGATAGCAGCCAAGTAATGCTGTAATATGTTTGTTATTACATGTGAACATACAAATCAAAGAATATTTAATTATATCACAAATAAGTTATGAAAAGAATATTTTTATTTACTGCCATAAAGAATTCAAATTATATGTTATTTGGAGGTGTCTATATATACCTTAATGGTGTAAAGTTTATAACAGATGCATTAAATGTATTTTTACTTAGGTATATATTTAATTTTTTATTTACATTACTGGCATTTAACTACTTTAGTAATTAGATTCAATTATTAATAATTAGTTGTAATAGATTTAAGTCCTGATAATTCGAAATGATTGCAACCCTATCCATTTTGGATTAAGCAAAATAACTTGAATTACTTAATAATATGTGGTTAAATAAATATTAGTACTTGTGATCACACGGTTTATTTCACATGGATGTCTAAAAATCAGTTGAAAAAATCCTGTAATAAACTTTAACCCAAGACCAATTTAAGTTTCATAAATAACCCAAACCAGGTGGCAGAGGAACGAATGTTGTACAGGCACAGGAGCTCTCAAAAAATATTTCTGGTTGCAAGCAGCCAATGACTATAATGTGTATGAGTGGATGGACGCTGGCATAACAACAATTAGCAGATTGCTGAAATGATTTTGAAAAATCTATCAATGTCTCAGAGGAGAGAAAAGGCAAAGCAAGACGACAGAATCCCACTCAGATGCTATAGCTGCATTTGATGTAAGCACTATGCTACTAAGAGCAATGGTACTACGACTCCAGCAGACACTAAAAATTGAAAGGCTGGTGTAACTTAGCTTCAAGTGAGAGATATTCTTCTCATCAACAAAAAAATTAAAGATTTTTAAAATTAATATTATTATGGTCTTTCGCTAACAGTAAATAATGCCTGATTAATAATTTTAATACCTTAAATTATTTAATAATTATTAAATTAGTTTTTTTACTTTTTGCTCCAACAATTTATCTTAATATCAGTTTCGGATTAAATAGACTTTCAGATTATCCACTATTATAAATTGTAATTATATCCCCATGCCAATATACTATAGTCTAAATTGTTTAAAATGTAACTTAACTTAACCTGTTTAAAGGCAGACAAGCTCGGCTAAGTCCCCACATTCTATGTAGTACGATCATGTGATCTTGGCCCACCTGTCATCCAGATGTGACACTCCTGTACTGTCACCACATTTTGATATTGGCTCTAAGCACAAAATCAAATTAACCTTAGACAGGTTATATAAAGGAATTTCCAAGTATTGAATTTAAATAATACTACAATCCTAGTCTTATTTCTAAAACCTTACCATCTTTATTAATGTTAGCGCATTGTTATATTGTTCTTTAAGTCTTATTTAAATTTTATGCTTCCACACTTCAATCATCATTATATTAATTTAATTCCTAGCTTTACAATTAATGATCTTTGAAGATATGCTTTTTTTACTTTTATGTTATTATTAATAATTATTGGTCAGAAACAAAAAAGTTGTTCAATTTGACATTCGGCATGTGATTTAAACTATATGGTGGATAATAAACGAAAATAGAATAGCAGGCCGTGATAATCGACTGTCGGAAATATAAAAGTGTTTATTTTGATAAGTGGCTGGTATTGAAATCTAGCCTTTACGGATAAGTCGGTTCATGCAATTATTAATTATTTACTAATTAGAAATACCAAACATTTTGTAACTACCTATATAAATAAATAATCTAATTAAATTTATATGTTCGGAACAATTAATCTGATTCTTTAAAGTTATAGTCTAGGAAATGTAATCTACCATATCAGAAGACCGACATGTTCAACTAGCTAAGAATTTCACTATCAGTGTAATCGTGTGCCCATCCATCATGTTGGAGTGTCACTTTCAAGAAGTAAAATCGAAAAAGTACTAAGTCATGATTATCTTCGGGTCAGAAAAAGAAAAACTGTTTTCATTTCGATAATAAGAATATAATATATCCTGAACGTAAGATAATGATATGATATATTAAAAGGAGTCGTGATTTTCATAGGCAAGAAACATTAAAGGTATTACTGTACAACTACCAATATGTCACTCCACTCTCAGGAGTGGGTAAAGATCTCATGATCATCCAGTAATTTTTTTTTTTTTTTTTTTTTCTTAACTTCTACTTTTCCTATTCATAACATTGTATTTCTTAGAAATGTATATTATTTTATTTAAAAGTATTTTATTTTTTACTTACCTTTTATACACTTCTCTCTATGTGTGTGTGTGTGTGTGTGTGTGTGTGTGTGTATATATATATATATATATATATATATATAAAAAAAAAACAAAAACTGTACCACTACAACCCATGAAGGGTCTTGGATTCAGTAATATTTAGGGAAAGCACTGTTTCTTGGTCTATAGTTGTGCAAGGAAGTTATTTGACCGATATCACGCTCAACCGCTAGGTTTTTCCCCTTAATGAATTATTCTAATTAAGGGTACCCACTTTATAGAGGCTGGGTGTGCCTCAGGAATGTCTACCTACTCAGGTTCACCCCACGGCCAATAAAACAGAATAAATAATTTTTCTGCCATGAGCCGGGATTAGAACCTGGGACCTTTAGCATTAGAAGTTCAGTACCCTACCACTGAGCTACCCCACTCCCTGTATATATATATATTCTCCTTGTAATCTATCGCTTCATAGGTAGATCACAATATTTGTCTAGTTTTTCACAATATCTTTATGTGTATTCACTTAAACTTCTTAAGGAACAGATGTAAATCATTTATTTATACTAGTTATTTATTTTTTATTTTAATATTTTATCACAATGGTTTGGCTATAAAATTTATTTAGTGTTCCTTCCTAATTTCATTTAGTTATTTGTATGATATTGTTTTAGCACCAATATTGTAAAATCGTAACCATAGCACCTATCTGCTTTCGTTAATATATATTCAAAGCAATGTACATTACTTATATTGTAGGTATTCCTTATTGTAACAGATCTGTTGGCCAGATTTATTGTTAATTTGTATGAACAATATTATTATTCTTAAATGACCTAGTCCCAGAATAAAGATGATTTTCTCTTCTAAAAGGGATTCTGATAATAACCCAGGATTGATAAGGTGTTCACAGTATATCCTCCCTTTAATTAGATCAAGACTTACGATTTCCGTAAACTCCCTACTGGTCCTTTTCAATTAAAATTAGGGCAGTAATTGGCTTTAATTACATTGCTACACCTGCTCGGGCTTTACCACAGTTGTCACTTCTGTCTACTTTCGAATATGCTCAACCATCCTCGGAATTCCAATCATGGTGTGAACATGAGATCTTGTGCAACCCATGAAAGTGAAGTGGCGTTTATAAAAGAGCACCACATAAAATTGCAGGTATATAAATATAATTAATTAAAAGTTAATTTAAATAAAATATGTAAATAATTCAAAAAAGTACAAGGGGTCATAATTTCCAATAGTGGAAAATGAAATTGTGATTATTTCATGAATAATTAAACCTAATCTTTCGGGATGAGACAATTCTCACAGATATTTATTATAATCAGAAAGATTTGGAAATTGTTCATCTCCATATACTTCTGGACATATTCGGCTAATTTCCGTATTCCATAAATTTTGTTATCAACATGACGTCGGCGTACCTGTCAAATGTGACAATACTTAGTATATCATAAGGAAGATAACAAGATATAATAAATTTAAATGTTATTCTCCAAACTTTTTCAATGTTAGAATTGTTTTTAATTAAACTATTTTGAAGCCAACACAAAAGAATGCAAGAATCCAATCCTTATTACAAATCATTCTCGAAATCCATGTGATTTATTATGATTTACAGAAAGGGAATTAAAGATAAGCAATGATGCTAAGAATAAACAAAAATAAAAAAGATAATTTAACATAAAATAGTGTCAAACATCAAATAATCTTCTGAATTCAAATATAAAACAGATTACAGCACATAATGGTGTACAAGGTGGTGACAAAAATTGAAATTATAATTAACTGGTGTGCGTAAATAGAGTTATTGCTTCATTGTTATTATAAAATATAATCCAGGATCCTAACCTAAGTAAATAATTGTTATATTTCATTAGGAGTTAATTAAATCTTATAAAACACAACAAATCATTTGAACTGGCCCTCTATCAAAGAAATAATCAAATATCAAATAGAAGCTTAACATAACTTACCCCATTCAAGCTAGCACTTGAGTTCTCAAGCAGGGTAAAACTTTCAGAAAATGAACTTTCAGCCATTATAAACAGTGTAATTTAATAATCTCAACTAAATCTTCATCCAATTATTACTCAAAAATATTATCATTAAAAAACAAACTAAAATAACTGAGCATCTATGACAGACTAAATAAAAACACAACTGTAAGCCGACATTAACGGAAGATGCATACTTCAAATTGTTCTAGACATATTCTAACCTTCGAGGTCCGAAATTACTGTTTTTTATCTCATTGGTAAAGAAGAGACTAAAATAAAATAATTGTTAACTCTTAAATTATGACGTCATCATCGACGTTCCCGAATCCTTCACTGAAGACGAATTTTTCTACATACTTTGAAATTGAAAAATAGTTTTTAATAACGGTTTAACTTCTGACTTTTTGCTAATCTTTATTAAAGAGGACTGTAAGCAAAATAATGTTCCCTGTAGTGCAGGACTAATGCCATCTCCTTAGAAAGGGAGGCATGGAATTTTAATGCAGCTTATAAATGAGAACTAATCTAGCTAAATAATTTTTTTTATGTAATATATTTGCAAAAATGTTAACATTTAAAGCAGACTATTATTTAAAAATCAGATCCTTGGCCTGTAGATTGAAGCATAATAGAAATTTAAAAATGCAATAATTTACAAATTTCATCTTGGAGTCAATATTTATTTCTCGAAGAAGATTAACGAAAACAAGAAAATCCTACTGTGTCATCGCTATACGCTAAGATATTTCTAAAAAATAATTTAAATTTACTCAATTAAAATAACAGTGCACGAAAAATCACTTCAACACGGAAAAAAAATATTGGCACACTTTCATTTGAGAGTTATTTCACGAACTTGATATGTATTAATATTCTGCCATCATGCCATTTGGCATCTGTGACACCCTGCAATCTTCTTGGCATCTATGACACCGGGGAATCTTCTTGGCCAATCTTCATCGTCAAAACAAGATTTTGAGTTAGGTTTAGCCCATTTTACCCTATTTCTCTGACAAAGTTTCTTTTAAATAATTTTTTGAAAAAAAAAATATTTTTTCTTACTTTTTAAAAGCCAACAGATTCATAAATGTTCTTTAGCATTTATGTCCGGAGACTGTGGTGGGTTTTCCATTGGCTGGGGCCAATATACAGCATCCATTCTTTTGTTTTGTTTGTTGTGTGCCTAACGTCATTGTCCTTTCGGAAGATAAATGCATCTTTGATCCTTATATTTTCGGCTCTACTTGTTAAATTATGTCGCAAAATGTCGACATATTGATTGGCATTCATAATATTGTCAATAAAGGTTAAGTTTCAAACACCATTCCATGACATGCCCCCTCATACTGGGACACTTCCCCTCAATGTCTTACAGTGGGCCTCAAATGTTGAGCTTAAAACTTAGTATCAAGTTTTCACCAAACGTACTTGTCATCATCAGAATACTTACATTACATACTTACTATGTAGCTCTACAGCCCAGGGTGGGAATTGGCTTCCTGAATCATAGCATGCCAATCACCCCTATTGCTCGCTCTTTCCTTCCAATTTCTCACGCCCAGTGTTCTAAGGTCGCTCTCAATATCTTGTAGCCATCTTTTTCTTGGACTTCCCCTTCTTTTTGTGCCATACATTGTAGAGAACAATGCCCTATAAGGCACCCTGCTGTAGTCCATTCTAACCAGGTGGCCTAACCATTCCATACGCCTAATTTTAACGAAATTAACTATGTTGGGGCTGTTATATAATTCATATAGCTCCGCATTTTTTCTATACCTCCACACACCCTCTTCACAAACAGCTCCATAAATTTTTCTCAATCATCAGAATGAAATATATTAAAATTACTTTCATTTAAAGAAATAACATTTTTCCAGATTCGAAGTCTTTATTAATTAATGTTTTGGCCAACTCAGGTCTTCTTTTGCGTTTCACCTCTGTAATAAAAGATTTTTTCCTTTGAAACGTGACATCATAATTGTATATATGAATTATATTTCTAACAGAAGGTGGTATTTGAAGTATATGCGACCTCTTCTGCTATTTCGGCGGCTGATAAAGTGTGATTTTGCTAAAAAATATTTATCGATATACCTTTGTGCCCTCCCATTTAATTTTTTTAACTTTCCTGAACGTAGTTTATTTAAAACTTTCTAAACTTTTGTGCAATATTGTGAACACTACTAAAACAATTTCTAATTTATTCAGTATTTGTCGGTAGCTAGGTCCATTAGAATGTAATTTAATGATGTTTTTTTTAAACTGACACAATATTGACTGGTTTACCCATGTCGTTATGGCAAATATACAGCAAAGACTGATATTTATTGTTTTCAGTGTATTATCATCAATCCTCATTTCTAATCTCTCTAAAGAAAAATGAGTAATTTTTTTAGACTGGAGCTACCAGTAAACATTTAAAACTGTGCCAATACTTTTTTGACCCTCAAAATTTACTCTTTATTTTTATTTTAAACATAGCTTTTGAATTCTAAACATGCATTGCTTCTATAATATAATACTCAAAGACGACTTTGTTACATAAATATTATTTCTGGAAAACATCTTAATCCCATTGAGTTTTGCATAAAAATTGGAGAGTGCCAATACTTTTTTGACCCACTGTACCTTGACTATACTAAAAACAAATTCGTAAATCATATATCCTGTATAGGTCATTCTCATCTAACGAGTAAAATTAGGATTTCCAAAACTATAGATTATCACAAAGCTTAGTGTTTAGGCAACTTTTCAATTTTTAATTCAGGCAAGGCAAATAACTCTCATGAGTTCTTAATAGGCAACATTCAAAATTAATGCCAACATTCTACTTTTAAGTAGTGGACTGTATTTTAATGGATTGGTAGGTTATATTGATTGTGCAAAAATAGCTTACCATCTTTATGCCAGCATACATCTCTTTGTTACCTTGAGGGCCCTCGTAGCATCCAGGAACTTCTGCCGCGTCCGACTATCTGTGCTGTTCTGGCCTCCGAGAAACCGACAACTTTTGCGGATTAAGAGTTATCTTTTAGATCTTCTGATCTGCACCACCACTTCACCAATCACCCGCCGTAACGAGGGAAATTTCAACCATTTTCACACAAACATATCTCCCACCGTGAAATATCTCATTTCACAAACCAAAAAAAGAAAAAAAAACAAACTCAGATATTGGTGATTACCAGGCAAGGCAAAAACGAGAGGAAAATTGATTGGTTTACAATAAAGAAAGAGAGAAATTGTTCAAAATAGAGTTTTGGAAACTTAGAAATAAAGTGACCCAGATCAAAGGTATGCAAATAAATTACCATTAATCTAAAATAAAATGACTCCTCAATATTTAAGTAAAAAAAAATAAAATATATATATATTCATATCAATAAAAGGTTACTTCAGAAGGGAGAGGCCCTAACTTGTGCACCGGTCGCACCAAAATGGCTGTAGCAGTCCTAAATTTTACCATACGATTAACAGCACACTACAACCACCCCAACATTGAAGACCAAGGTCAATAACAATACTTACCAAGGATCGCCTTCTCTAGGTAGCCTCTCCGGATAGAGGAGCGTGTCAGAATGCTCCAAGGAGGCAGCCTCTCCATCTGACTCAGAGGTAGCTGGTTGCTAACCAGCTCCTCTAAAGCCATCTTATCAGGAAATCTCAACATCTAGAAGCCGGACTTTCTACAAGAAAACAACATAGCACCCGTCATTTGGACTACAACTATATATCGTTTTATATTAGATCGTGGAACGTTTTAACAATGTTTAAACCCGGAGCAACTAAACTGCTCTTAGATGAAATAGACCGCTATGGAATTGACATTACTGCACTTCCGATCCGATGGACTGGACAGGGATCTATCGAAAGGAAAAGAAAAGTACTACAGCTGTGACAATAAATCACACTACTTTGGAATTGGGTTTGTTTTAGGCACGGGCAGATCTACGGGGAGCTTTGGGGCTGAAGACCTCCCCCCCCCCCTCCAAAATGGTAAAATATAACCATGTTTTATGGAAAAAAAAAAATTAAAAAATTATCTCTTAAAGTATTATTCTTCGCGTAATTACATTTAAAAGGAGTTTAGGAATCACTTTAACACCATTTCATATAGGTAGTTAGTTTCGTTGTTTTTTTCCAAAGTAACAATCGTTATTTTTATGAAAAAAAAAAAGCTTTTGGACTGAAGCCTCTCTCAAAATTAAATCCTGGATCCGCCAGTGGTTGTAGGGAAGAAACTCAGGCAACTCATCATTGATTTCAAGCCTGGAAGCCCTTGAATGAGCTCTATCAGGATAAAAGGGAAATTCTTTAATTATACATTGTTCAGCTGCCATGCTCCTTTCAGATGAGCAAACCAAGGAAGAGTACTATGACTTGCAAGAAAGATCTATTAAGGCGTGTCCTTGTTCAGATGTATTAATAGTCGCAGGCGATTTCAATTCGAAGATTGGTAAGGAATTGTCGAGGAATGTATGCAGAGGCAGTAAGCAGTTACCAGAAGGCCTCGACAGTGCGTGTTCAGTTAAGAGGAGTAAAGATGACTTAGTGGATGTAGGAAGATGACTAGATGGATGACCTTAAGTGACAGGCGGATCAGCACCCAATCACTCTCGGCCTGCGGTGTAAGAGATCAAGCTTAACACTCCGCAAGGATGGTAACCACAACCAGAGGGATCAAACTCCGGACTTGTGGGAGGATGAGATACTAACGGAAGGGTTAATCTCCTGACTTAGTATATAGGACTGCAAGAGGACGGATCAGCGTCCAACTTGAATTGAGTAAGAGAAGAGGAAAAAGGTACCATGATATAGTTAAATAAGAAGAGCAGACTAAGGCGAACCAAAAGCGTATATGTTACATATACTGATCATCTGCATGAAGGTCTACACCCTGAAGGGGTGGAGATCCGTAGATCTATCAATTCGAGATTTGACTGAGGTATTCATTCCGCCAATACTACAACTACCAAGAGCCGTTACAATGACAGTTATTTTTGAGCTTTGATCAGTATATGTTATCACCATTAAACTTTATTAATAAAAAATATTTACAATGAATGTGCATATATCAATTTACAATTTAAGTATTTTATAATACAACAATCAGAAATAAAAGATACAATATTCGGTATGTTGCACGGGCGAGCTTGTAGTGCGCTGCCAGGTAGCGGGAAGGCAAACTCGTTGTTCCTTGTAGTAAGTGCGGGAATCTATGCCGGGACCTGTGCCGCTACAAAGCAATCTACTCTCCCACTATTGGTAAACATAGTCTGTACAATGTCTGTAACGACAATGGACATTATCGTTACATGGACATTATTTAACTGATTATCTTTTGTGCATCACACAACCTTGTAGTTGGCAGCGGTCTATTTTCCCACAAAAGAATCCACCTTGGTACTTGGAATTCCCACAATGGAAATACAATCAACCAGATTGACCAGTTTCTAATAAATGCTAGACATAGGACGGTAAGCACCGTTAAAGACGTCTTCTCTTTGCTTTCTTCAGACAGGTCAATATTCTGATTTTAAATCCAGAGTGCTCAGATGCAGTCATTTCCTAGGCGGTCTAATATCGTTGATGAGTAAAGTAATGGATACGCATCTTTCATCGAGATCTCATTCAGGTGTCTGAAGTCTACGCAGAACCTGGATGATTTATACAGTTTTCGGACCATTACAACGGGTGAGGACCATGGACTGCTCCTTTTCTCGACAATACGCATTGCAATCATCTCATATAATTCTTTGTGCATTTATCTAAGAACTGCAGGCGACACGGGATAGTAACGTTGTTTTATTGGTATATGATCATCAGTATCTATTTTATGAGTATAGTTCTTCACACATTCAATCTTCGGTCCTTCCAGATATAAATACTTACGGAGAACTTTTTGAAGCTGTTCCCTTTCGAATTCTCTAAGCGATTGCTCTGAAACTAATGTGCATGCTAAATAACAATCACCTGCACCAGTGGGATCTTTGGACGTCCAAATACCATTATTTAAACCTGGGACAATCCCCATTGATTTCCAAAAATATACTCCAAGAACTAAAGGAATAGTTAGATCAGGAGCCGCTAACGTTGTAATTACTCTCACTCTATTTTATAACTTAAAGAGTATGGTTATTTCTCCTAAAACGAGGCATTCTTGACCGTTTGGAACCACAATGTTTCTAACATTAGACGGTCGGATGTGCAATTAACCTTTAATATCTTCCCAACTAGGTCTACCCAAAATCGTTCGGAAAGTCTCTGAGTTAAGTAAGGCCATCGTGGAACGTTCAAAGATGTTCACACGTAAATACGGTCGTGGATCCTGAGGACCAAATCTGCTAGGTTTATATCTCTCATCCCACGCCTCAAAGAAAGCTAACATCTCTTCACGGGTTTCATCAGGATAGCCTACATATAGCAGAAAGGTTTGGGATAAACTTAGTTCCCCTCAGCTTCTCCGTTTTCCTTCTTCGTGGCCTTACTTGCTCTTCGATTCCTACACTGCTCACACTCGCATATTTCGACACCATTCTAACAGCGAATAACAAAGGAAACACGTCGAGATTCCTTGTAATCTCGAAAACGATGGCCTTGTTGATCGCAGTTTCAACAAACCGCGTTGCAGACCTTGGAACGTTTCTCTTGCTCAATAGCATCCACTTCAGCATCTGTAGTCATTTCTGGCAAGCTGTAGATATTAAAAAGAGCTATGTCTGTAAAGTTCCTGTCTTGATTTCGATAGTACGCCAAATTAGGCTCTAACAAACCGCTCTAACAAACCAGCGTGTTCTCTAAATTTCGTGCTGAGCACTCGGCCCAAAGATAACTTCCCAAGTATCTCTTCCAACTCATCGAGGTCTGCGTACTGCGTCATGCCCAATAGTGTTAAGTATTCAGGCCTTAAATTCCTTTCGATAATGGCTATTTGTTCTCTCTCAGTAATCGGTATCGACAGCTCATAAGCGACCTAATTTTCACCATAAATACAGCTGGCAACTCACTAACGCCCTACGTCCGACGGAGTATCCCGTTCATCAACAATCTGTCATAATTACAATAATCAGGGTTTATTTTTTCCAAAAGTTATGCTCTTACAAATACCTGCCGGACTGGAACCTGCCGTTTCCAGCGCTCATGTAATGCTGGTGGAACAATTAGTCGTCCTAAGTGACTAAAAGATATACCGCTCGTGCGTTTATTTGCTTAAACTCTGTAATACCACCTATCGAGAGCTCCTCTGAAGCCAGGGCTGCAAATTTTCCCGTAAAAATATCTAATTCATCCTGCACATTTAATGAAGCTAAGATTTTGTAGAGTAGTTGAGCATTGTCAGTAAATGATTTCACGAGTCTCATCCTCAAATCGATAGCGTCACCTTTATCGGAAAACCCTCGAATTCGAAGTTCATAAGTCAATTCGTCTTTTAGTAGCTTTGTCGTATCCATTTTGAACAATATCTTTTTTAGATATCTCCCTTTAACACTTCTGAGCCCGCCGTTGGGCGCTAATGTAAAGTTTCTCTATACGTAAAAGAAATGATAAAATTATAATTAATAGTGGAAGGATAGTGCGTCGTTCCTTACAGACTACTTCTTCTTTGAAGGTGATGTTAAGTTATTGATAACAGATCCATAATGAGTCAATTTATTTACAATAGGGACAACTTTAACCGAAAATAATTAACAGAATTTTCCAAAAAATAATCAAAGATCTTTTTCACTCACTTTCACAACCATCGATCCCTGTAACTTCCATCTCAAAAACAAAAAAAATCCAACACCATTTTTTAAAAATTATTATCATTTAATATTTTTTTCAAAAAAAAATAAAATTCAAACAGGTACACTCATCAACTCCCAAGCACAGCTTCTTGGATTTGCTGATGATATTGACATAGCTGGCAGGTCACTAGCAGCAGTCAAAGAAGCATTCATAACATTGAAAAATACTGCTGAATGGGGCTGATTGACAGCGTGGCTTTAGATGCCTAGACCATATTGGATATCGGCAGTTGGAAGGTAGCACTTGATAGAAACCACTGGCGGTTAACACCAGAGCAGGGCCAAGACTAGACTTCAAGGGTCGTAGTGCCGGATAAAAAATAAAATAAAAACATTTTTTTTTTCAACTGTGACACTGCTATTAGTGTTTTTCAAAGTTTTAAAACTTCATAAATTATATCTCCCATATACTGTTTTTATGTTTTACTAATTTGCCTGGACTGTTTATAGTGGCACGTGAGAGTAACCAACTTGATAAATAAAATTAATTAAATGTATTTACTCCATTATAAAATAAAAATATTTCATATTAAATACTTAATAGTTGACCGTTGTGTATTTTAGAGGAAGGAGGTGGTTCGGGGTGGGTGTCATAAACAGATTAAAATAGTGGAAAAAACATTTTATTTCGACCCGACTTTGCAGCTTTTCTTCAGAGCTAGAACGGACAAGATACAAAGTCATAATATTTACATAAAAATTATAAGCAAGGTGAATAAACTTATTGGAATTGTAAACAGTAAGGACATTGAAGTATTAAGAACAATAAACTATATAAGCAGAGTAAACTAAGTAACAAGAATCTAAACTGAAGTAAATAAATGGTAACAATTCTTGCAGTATAATATATAATATATGCAATTATGAATATACTCCTACAGATCTTAAGTAGAGATTGGAAGAAAAGGGTAAATAATATGAAATAATGGTCATAACGGGAAGTGAAGAAAGAAAAAAAAATAAATTAAATCAAATAAAAGAATAAAAATAGGGACTTACTAGTGTGTTTAGCTAAGAGTTTCAGCTGAAACTGGGAAAATTTGGATAGAACAACCTTGGAGAAATTTGCTGTCCTGGTTGGTGAGTGATGAGGGGATACGTAGTAGAAGTAAAACAAAACCTGGAATATTACAGTATCTAAATTTGAGGATATTGATGGATACAAGAAAAATACGATATCTCTGAACTAATAAATTATAAATATATACAAATACATATAAAATAGAATTAAGTAATTATAGATAAGTACAATGTGAATAAAAATGAAAATGAAAGAAGTAAAACGTACATAGAAGTAAAATGTAAATATAAAAATAAGGGACTTTGCAAAACTAATTTAAATGTATAGATAAGAAACAAATATGAATAATTATAATTATTTGTACATATTTTTAAAAAATTACATTTAAATATTAGATAATATTGAGACATACTGGTTAAAAGTACAATGAATAAAAAGTAAAAACGGATGATCGTACATTGATGTAGAATGTAAATATAAAATTAAAAATAAAAGAGAGGTCAAACAAAGCGGAAACACTTATAAACGATTATTTGAAAATTGAACGATTAAATTAAATTAATCAATAAAAATTGAAAATAGATTAAAAATAAATAAACAAGAATAATAGAAGATGTAATGAAGAAGTTATTTTTACTTATAAGATTTAAAATGTGCCTATATGTTAAAGAAATGCAGTTTTTATCTACTTTATGATTAACAGGATTCTGTTCCATGTGAATGTAGATGGATTCGGAAATGACTCTTTCATAGTTGGGGACCGTGGCAAAAATAGAGGTTTTTTCAAAATCAAATGAACGATTGTGGGTTAAGGCATGTTCTGATATTTTGGAGGCGGAAGGGTTCCGAGAAGTTATGGATGTTTTATGTTGGGAAATACGGGTTTTGAGATGGTTTTTGGTTTCGCCAATGTAGAAACTATTACAACTTGGAGTACAACAAGGTATTTGTATATGAAAGGAGTGGTAGGTGATTGTAGGGAGTTGGGAGTAACGGGGGTTGTACAATTTTTGGTTGTATAGCTGTACAAAAGGTTAAGTACAGTGTTGAGAGGAGAATTATTGGGAAGGAGTGTATTTTTGATACGCTGAGTGTTGCTTTAGTAGTATTGTGGATCAGATAAAGAGAGAGATCGGCGAATAAGATTTTTGGCGCTATTGATTTTTTGGTTGTATGGTTGTTGAGAATAAAAGTTAAGTAGCCTGCCTGAACAGGTGGGTTTAGTATACAAGTCAGTAGAAACATAGCCATCAGTGTTTTTGATTATTAGGAGGTCTGAGAAGGGGAGTGAATTGTTAACTTCTTCCTCTATAGTGCAACGAAGACGAGGGTGGTAAGAGTTGAATGAGGAAAGGATTTGAGGAATGCTGTCAGGGTTAAGAACAAGGAGGAGGTCATTGACATATTTTATAATGAAAATAAAATCTTTATAAAAAGAAAGGATAACGGATTCTAGAAGGTCATTAAAAACAATATTGGAAATATCAAGTACTAAAGAATTTTCCATGGCTAGACCTGAAATCTGGTTAAAGAATTTACCTTGGAAAGTGAGGTATCCGGATCTGCAACAAAGCTCAAGGGATTCAAGGCATGAGGTGAGGTTGAGGGTGGTGTGAGGTCGATAATTCTCCAGTTTTTTTGTACAATATGGAGGGCTTTGTCAAGTGGGATAATGGTAAATAAGCTTTCGGTGTCTAGGGAAACAAGGATAAAATTATCAAGAATATGGAGAGAAAGAGAACTCTTCTTTGAGGTGAAATGAATTATTAATGTCGTAAGTATTATTTTCGCTCAGTTTTTGGAGAGAAAGTAGAAGTAATTTGCTGAGGGAGCGTTTATATGGGAGATGATAGGGCGGAGGGGATTTCCAGGTTTGTGAATTTTCGGGAGTTCATACGAGTATAAGCGGGGTGCCAAGGAGTTGTAGGATATAAGGTTGTAGTAAGTGGGGTGGTCTATTTGTTTTGCCCCGAGTAGGTGTTGGTTAAATTTTAGCAATAGTGAACGGGTTGGGTAACGAGGGGAGGGCATGTCAGTCGATTGGACTGAAAGTATTTGTTGCACTTTGTATGAGTATTTGGTCTTATCCATAATAACTGTCAAATTTCCCTTATCAGCCTTAGTAATAATGAGTGGTCGTTAGTTTTGAGGAAAGAGCCTATTAAGGATAAATCATTGAAAAACAGGGGGGGAGGAGAACGAATGCGAAGGAGGGTGTTGAAGGTGGTTGGGAATCATGTTGCTGATCCGAATGCGGTATAACTCTCTCTCTGAGTTTTTTTTTCTTAGAGAACTCATTTCCAAGCTGCAGGGCCATTTATATTAATCCGTCTCAGATTTTGACAAAGATGGTAAAAATTATCGTTCATTGACCGTGGTTATCGACACGTTTAGGTACTCGTTCGACACACAATTTAACGTTCTTTAATTTCTTAAAGTCTACGTTTTATCGCTTCGATGCACTGTTTATTAGTAATAGAAGAAAAAATAAAATAAAAAAGATAAAACTGGCTTTATTGGCAGTAAACGTTTTCTATTGGTAACAATTTTATTTTTTAAATGTCTCAACCCATATACAGGGCGTCCCGTAAGCAGAGGGAAATATTTAAAGGAGTGATAGCAGAACTCATGAACTAGAAAAAAGTTATACAAACAATGGTTCGATTTTCAGCAGGAAAATAGGTAATTAAAGTTTTGTGATTTTTTAAATAAGTCACGTTTTTTGCCGAATTGGTAGTGATAACTAAAAAACTATTTAATTTAACTAATTAATGATTGCTTCACTGTAAACTAGAAAAAAATTACTTTAAATAAAAATAGATTTTGCTTTTGTTAACATCATTTAAAGAGGACTTTTAGTCCTGGATCCACCACTGTGGAAACATAGGTATTTAAATCAACGGTTATGGATTTGAATCGTAATTTGAATAAGATTAGTATGAAATGTATGAATAAAATTGAAGAGTTTTATTATTATTACTTCTGGCGAATCCAGGATTTAATTTTTTTTTTGGGGGGAAGAGGGGTTTCTGCCCGAAAGACTTTTTTTTCAAACATATAACGATAATTAATTTGAAAAAAAGAAAGAAAGAAATTAACTACCTATATGAAATGGTGCTTAAGTGATTCTTGAAGTTCTATTAAATGTAATTACACGAACAATAATACTTTAAAAGATAGTAATTAATAGTTTTTTTCTATAAAACATGGCTATTTTACCGTTTTGAGGGGAAAGGCTTCAACCCGAAAGCTTGTTGTTGTTACAGAGATTAATACAATCATGAAATAACAACAATTACTTAACTCCAAAATGACTAAATAGAGATAATAGTACATCATAATCAGATGATTACAAAAAATCTGGATAATATTTCAATAAAAAAAAAAAATATTAATGGCAAACTTCCTAAAATACTTGTTACTTGTATACTTGTTAAAATATTTATTCATAATTATAATATGTATTAATAATTATAATAGCAGTCCAATTGTTGCCTCCTAGTATGTTGATAGAAAAAGGTAATAGTTGAATAGTTGGTCATTAACATTTATTAAAAACAACTTCTATAAGAAACTTTCAAAAGTATGGTTTTGTTATATTTTATCACTTCCATTATTTATATAAATCTCAACCTGTATACAAGCGCTCTTAGTGAACAGATCGTGAACTAATGTTATTTATTTTCTAAACAGTCGTGCAGTTTTCCGTTGAAGCTCTCTATTTAATAATTCGAATTTTCTCAGCTGTATTGTAGCAGTTTATGCACATACATATGTTTATATAGTTTACTTTTTCATTTTTCGTATTTTTAAATTCTAATTGAATTATTCATGAAGCTGATATAGGTTTTATCAGTTTTCAAGGGAAATACACCAAGGTAACTATTCATCATTGTAAATGTATTTAAAAATAAAATGACAATGGTTATGTTATTGTTGTTGTTCTATCATTTAAGCATCTTTTACACTTTTCCTTGCAATTGGACTGATTTCTTTGCTGATTTGATTCAATTAGAATTAACCACTCTTTGCAAAATTATGCCTTTATGGTTGTCTAATTGTCCCAAATCCTTCAGGAGGTGATCATTTGTAATAAAGCAACACTTTTTATTATTAATTGTTGTGCCTAGTAGTTTGTTGTATGTGTTATTTAATCTTTCTATTGAGCTCAAAATAAACTAGTTGAATCCAAATTCTTTAAAAGGTTTATGATTTTCCCATGTTTCGTTATGAAATTTGATATGATATGAAATCATCCTATATCAATGTTGTGATTTAGCATTAATTTTTTTGTTTATTAAATTCATTACATTTTGTAGACATAACATTCTTTCATGCCTCAACATAGATTTAGTTATCAAATGGGATAAATTGTGTGGGGTGCTGTTTTAATGTAGTTTTGTTGAGGGTGTGTATAAGACAAAAATGATTTTGTGCTCTTTTCTAGTTATGAAACTTAATAGGTATTACACTGTATGGTAATGGTTTATTTTTGTGAGAAGTTATTGATGTTTGAAGGTTTATAAGTATTATATTTTGTTTTGAGATTAAGCAGGAATCATTCAAAGGTAACCAGAAAAATTATTTATATTAATAGCGAAGGTTTCAGTCCAAGTATTTGAGTCATCATGAAGGGTCAAGCAGTGGTCTATCGTTAAAACTACAATGTAATCTATGAAAACCTCGTTTTTCAGCCAATAATTATAACTAATAAAATATTGCTTCACGAGTTATCGTAGCTATCCATAAATTTTTTATTTTTTGAGTTCTTTCTTGGATTTCCTCATTTCCTGAGACAGGTTATTCTCTATGTTTGTGATACTATAAATAATTGTTTCAAAATTAGTAACAAATTGTAAGTTATACTGATACAATAAGCATGCTCTACAAAATTATTTCATTGCCTGTTAATGGTGCCACTAATATAGGTATTACGTACCTGATACATACTTTATATATGTAACAGTTTTATATCTATTAATGCTAACTAAAAGTATTTAAAAAAAAAAATATCATTTGAAGTATATGATTAATCATTTTATAAAATATCTAATTGCATAAGTTTTAAAAATCACTCAATCTTTTGAAAGTTTATGTTAATTAAGCTTAATAGATGGAGTAATGGATATTAAAACTTAGTAATAAGTATATTAAGTTAATATAAAATGTCCTGGTTTGTTATAGATTAGCACCACCAAGTATGGTTGAACCATTTAAAAATAATTATTACTTAAAAGTAAATGATAAAATGGAGATAAATACAAGTATGAGTTATTATTTTAATTATATTATAATTTATATGTGTGGGGGTATGCATGTGAGTTTAAAAGTTATACTGAACAAAGTAAAGTTAAAATCATATTTGTTTATGTATTTGTTTACATCTGGAAGGCTCTATGTAACAATGAATGCCTCAATAGAAGGCCAAAGAGCAGATGGATAGATGGAATCAACAAAGATGCAATAGAGCTGCGTGCAGATAAATGGAAAAAATATCCCAAGATAGGCAAAGATGGAGCAGGCTTGTTAAAGCGGCAAAAAATCTATATGGTCTGTAATGCCAACAGAAAAAAAAACATATTTTAATAAGGTATAACTGACAATTTGAAAAGGGAGGTAAAGATATGAGTTATAAAAATGGAACAAATAAACTGAAATCAAATACAATACAGAGTCTTATCTAAAGAATATTTCCAGATTAATGTTCCTGTTAATACACAAGTAAATGTATGACACGTCAAACGTTGCAGGGTCTTCACAATTTTTTCTTGATAAACATTAACCCTTTTTATTTATTTTTTTTTATGTATTTGGTTTTGTATTTAAATTATTATTTTAAAACTACATTAAGAAACCGTTTTTGTACCAACAAAGGCAATTTATTGTTTTGTTTTTTATGGTTTGTCCCAAGATAGAGTATTTGCTTTGTTGAATAAGTTTAATGAAATCAGTATTACTTATGAACCAAATGGATCAACACATTTTTCTAAAATCTGTAATACCGAATCAGGAATCGCGCAAAAGAAAAAAAATAATTACTATTAAAATAAAGATTAAATTGCATTGCAGCTGTACTTATTACAAGGTTCAATTCACTTACTGCTTTATATATAATCAATGGGCTATTTCCAGATAAATGGCTTGACAAAATATTGAATTAGTTACGGTTTGTACATTAACTTGAAGATTGAAAATAGTCTACTTTTTACGCTTGTTTAAAACATTGTAATTTTGTTTACATAGAATTAGACTGTCCTTAACTATAAAACTTCTTATTTATTTTTTCCTCTATCCAATATTTGATGGTACGATTATAAACTTAATTATATTAATTAATCTATTTGAAACAAAGTATCCATACAGTAATTTGGCATGCTGTTCATACCAAATTCTTGGTTACGTGGATGACATTATGATTTTGGCAAGAAGTGAAAAAGGGTGCACCCAGGTATTTGAAATTTTCTACCTACTCAAGGATTTTGTCTTCAACTCTGATGACGCGCATATTTCTCCTAGGCTTCTTCCCAACCCTCATTACTTTTATTTTTACAGGATTAATAATCATATTAATCTTCCGCAATTCTTTTAATTTATTAATATCTCATATCTCGGTACTGAAATTAACTCCAAAAATAAGGTCAGTGACGGGATCAAGGAAATAATAATCAGCTTAAATAATAATAAAGCTCCGCTCTCTAAATGCACAATATTATGTTTGTATAAATCACTTATTAGACTTGTAGTTTGCTAAGGAGCTGAAAGATAGACACTGAAGGCAACGCACCAACAGGCTCTTAGAGTCTTCAAGCAGAAAATAATGAGATTCATTTTTGAATCCATCTACGAACAAGGTGCCTGGTCACATAAGGAATAAGTAGGAAGTGGATGAGCTTAATAACCATGAGGATATTGTGAGATTTATCAAGTCGAGAAGAATTAGCTGGCATCAACGATTGAAACGTTACCCAATGAATGAATGGTGAAGATAATCACAAGGATATCCTTCCCAGGAAAAAGGAAGATCGGATGCCCTAGGAAAAGCTGGAACTGGATCTCTGGAAAAATTGGAGTAATTAACAGGAGAGAGGAATGGGGGGTGAATTGTTCAAGAAGCCTGAGTCCATCTTGGACTGTAGTGCCATGTAAGTAAAGTAAGTATTTTGAACAAAGTGCCTTATGATGTGATTCTAAATGAAAGACAGGGGGAAAAAAGTAAGACAAAATAAAGAGTAGCTTTCATTTGATTATTTTATTTAATGCTTTTTGGCTCAAGGTTAATTTTTTTTTAATAATAATTAAACTATTATGTGACTAAATGTTCCAAGTTTGGTCAAATCTAAATTTTCCTAAATTGAAACCTAATAAAAATTGACCCGAAATGTATGTTGAATCCTCATTTTACTGAAGAAAAATTGTGGAAAATCTTCAACCCTTAATTGGGCTAATACAGAACTCCATATCCATGCTAGGTGAAAGATGAGGGTTTCTAATATGTTTAGTTCTATAATTACTTAGAAACTACTCCAACTTGTTGCCATTTGACACAAATAGGAGTTGGGTTTCTGCATTTTTTACCACCAAGAACTGTAGTCTGGTTCTTCACTGTATTGGAGTAGGATATTTATTTATTTTATTAGGTGATCTATTTTATTGAAATTTATGAGTCAGACATAAACTACAACACATTACACTAATTTTGAATGAATATTTCTAAAAACGATGATGTGCTACATGTTGACGAAAAAATATTTCTTTTCTTATAGACAGGAGCATTCAATTATTCAAATGGCTGACTTGCAATTATTGCCTGAATATGAAATAAATGATTTTATTATTATGTCAAAGAGGTTGTGTAGTGATTACCACCATAGATCGTATAAGTAAAGAACTTAAGAAAAAACTTCTTAGTGCACATGCACTAGTTTGAGAGGGAAAACGTGAACCCTTCTATGGAGCCTACAGCATATAATTCAAGGTTCAGATATATGACCTATAACATGTAGCTAATTTTCAATGAAATTTTCTGAAGATGGTAATGTGGTGTCATATGTCGAAAAAAAATCTTAGAAATGCTTTTCACTAAAAGGCTACTAATGCTAACTTTTCATTGAAAGGCTTGATTATATAATGATCACAATTATTTATAATATACTAAATATAAAATTCCACAAGCTTTGCAATAATTTTGGTCTACCAGAATCTTTTATATAGCCAAAGATACAAACCTGGTTTTTGCCTATCAAGAAAAAATTTAATGTAATTGATATTTTAATAATTTAAAGCTGGAAATATAATTTCATTAAAATATGACTTCTTCCCACATTCAGAGAGAAAAAAATTTAATCACACAACATATCAGGGAGGGAGGGCCTGGAGGTCAGGAAAGATAGAGGTGTCTGATTCTCAACCTTAAATTGTTTTTGAAAGATAGGGTGGCCAGCCAGTTTCTTGATTTATTCTCTAACTTTTGTAGAATTCTCATGTTAGGGTTGAGTAAACCCAGAAAGTATCTATCAAATTATGATTCTTATCCAGATAGATTAATTAGGCATTTACTAGGTTGTTTCTCTTCATGACCCCAAAATAACTTGGGTTAATATCCTGGTACTGAAAAGAATCTTTACAATTATGTTAAATAATTTTTTAAATACCCACATCACAGTTCTTATCATTATTACTAATCTTATAATTTCTTAAGTTTACTATTTTAAAAAATGTTTCAGTTTATGCTGTTTACCTGTGTTAGTTCTACAGGGTGTAATAATGGAAGAGTATAGTGAATCATTAGCTAAAAAATTTAAGTAAGTATCATTAAGCATTAATGTCTTTTATAATTAAATAAAGAATTGAAACTTGGAATTTCAAATCCAGCCAACTCGATTTTCAGTTTTTTTTTAACCTTTAACGACAGTAGACTCATGCCCTGTTGATGGTGGACTCGTATATGACTTAAGATCATGTCAGGCTCTTTTTCTTTAAATGACAGAAATGAATTCCATTTTCAAACTACGTGGCATTTCTATCAATTGTATAAAAGTCAGTTAAAAAAAAAGAAGCAAAATAAAAAAGTTTTGAATGATGCCCTAAATAAAAGGCTGCAGAGGATATGAGGATGTGTGTAAACCAGGAGAAGACAAAGTATATGAGAGCTGGGCCAAGGGTGGACCAACAGCCCATCATAATGGGCCAATTCATGTTCCAGAACGTCCACCAGTTTGTGTACCTGGGGTCAATGGTGAGTTGTGGAAAAAGGATCTCCATAAAAACTAGTCAGCGACTCATCAAAGCCAACAGGTGCTATTTTGATCTCAGAAAGCACCTGAGAAGCTCCTACCTCTCCCACTGTACGAAGTGCCTCTTATATAAAAGGTTAATTGGAGTGTTTCAAATGGGAAGTTTTTATTCAAGTTAATATAGTTGTAAATTTATCTATATATTTTTTTTTAATTTACAGTTTTGGTACTTTATTGCCTGCCATAATATAAAAGAATTCACTGAAAGAAGAAAACAAAACAGTTAATAACATTTGATTTAACTGTTTTGGGAAGAAGTTGTTTTACCTCACAATAATCTAGTGCTCGAACTGACAGTAAAAATTAAAATTGAGTTGGCTGGTTCCAGAATTCCATGTCTCAGTTATGTTATAATCTGAGATCGGCAAATTTTTTATCTCAATAATGAATATGAATTATGCTGAGCTCATGGTTGTTAAATTGTGGTTTTATTTATTAGCATATTCATATAAAGAGGTTCAGAGGAGTTTGTATTCACCATTGCAAATACAACTATATTTATATTAAAAATTATGGTCATGAATATATTCTTATTCATAATTGTGGGCCAAATATATAAATGATTAGAATAACTGTACACACTTTTATTTTTTAAAAATGTCTTTTTAAAAAACATTGTTCATAAATTTTGTTTTTTGTTTATCGCCTCTGCCGTTTGTTATTAAGCCATTCAGCTCCTGACAGCCCAATATTATTCCCCCATATTTCCATTGCTTGAATATCCCATCAGGGAAGATCCCATCAAATTACTAACATCTGACAGAGCGGGGCAAACTGAGAGGTGCAGGTCGTACATCTCGTCCTTCTTGGCAAAGAGGGCGCATAGGGCTTTCCATCACTTCGGTCCTATCTAAATACCTTTGCAGGTAATTGTGTCCTGTCGTCATGCGGAAATTCCCAACCGATTCTTTCCTATTTTTTGTTTGTTTCATCGGCTCCTCTTTTAAAGATTCCCATTTTTCCCTGCTGACTGTTACTTTTGCCAATTCTTATTCTCTTCCTTGTAAAAGGATTTTAATCCTTTTAACAGATTTGTAAAGAAGCAGAGGCTTAGTTTGTGGCATTTTCCAGGCGATCTGTGCGAGCTCATCAGCTTTTTTGTTTCCTGGTAGACCGCAATGGCTTGGAACACATTAGAAAGTCACTCGGATTCCTTTTTTAATTAAATTACTAATCCAATCTCTAGCACTTGTGACATCAGGATGGTCCAGGCCATTGCAGATCGACAGTATGGCTGCTTGTGAATCGACAAAGATCACAACTTGGGGATAGCTGAGTTCTTTCACTATTGCAGCCAATGCTGCTGAAATGGCTTTCACTTCTCTATCGAAATTTGTCCCCTGGCTACCAGCAGGGATGGATAACATAAAATCTTGGCAGTATACTCCTGCGCCTGCATTCCGTGTAGCTGTTTAAGTGAAGCCATCAGTGTATACATGGAGCCAATTCCGCTCGGAATAGCGGCTATTTATTGTTTCCATAGCAAGCGCTTTCAATTCCTATTCAGGTGTTAGGTTTTTACTTACAGGTTGTGTTAGTTCTAGCTGTGCCTCTGCGATAAATTTTTGCTGGTCATTACATTTATTAAATGGCAGACTCATCCCTAGATCTAAGTCTTTTCTTTCCAACAATTCTCTAACTTTTACTGTTACTGGTTTTGGTGTCTTGAGGCACTGGACAGATGTTTCTTGAGCAGCCCAGTGCTTCAAACAAAGTCTTTTCATTTTTTTTTGTAAGACTAATAGCTGCCACTTCTCTTCTTGTTTGAAGTGATTCTATTTCTGCTTGTATCTGGAGAGTTGCGATTGGTGTAGATAATTTACATAAATTATAATTTGTTGAAAAGAAGATAGTGAAAAAATTATGTTGTTTGTCAATGTATTCTTTGTTGATTCTATACTATATTGGGACTTTTACTTTTACTCAGACTTAAACTTCTATAGCCAAAAAGAGTAGGGAAGAAGAAATAAATTGTAAATCATTTGCCAGTAGAGAAGATCAGTATTTTCATATTATTTCATTTAATGTAGTTTTCAACATGATAGCTGGTATACATAGGTGCCTATTCTTAAGATATTTTATTTTTATGTAAATGACTGTTAAATATTGGGGCAGGGCAGACATTGCCTTATCTGCTTCCCAATGCTAGTACCAGTCCCTATGCCGATATATATTATTACTTTTCGGGGAAATTTTGGTTTTGATCTATTATGTTAAGGTGAAACATTGTTTCAATATAGTTTAGTTTTTGTGTTATGGTATGTTGTTGGTTGGGGGTTGAGTTGAGGGAGATGAAGGGGGTGTATGTGTTGAGGTGTGATTTGGTGGGTGGTGGGGGTGATGTTTTATGGAGAGGTGAAGGGTTTGAGTTTGTGGGTTTTTTTTGTTTAGTGTGGGATGTGGGATGTGTGTGGGGGGGGGGTGGGTTTGGGGGTGATTTGGGGTGAGTAGATATTATTATTATTAGGTGGTGTGTTTTTTGTGTGGTTTGGGGTTGGGGTTTTGTTGGTTTTTTTGTGGGTGTTTGGTGGTAGTGTGGTGGTGTTTGGGATGTGGATGTGGTGTGTGTTTGGGGGTGGTGTTTGATGTTAGGTTGTGGTGAGGGATTGAGTGTTATTTGGGAGTATTGTGTTTAGGGGTGTGGTTTTTGTAGGTTGTGGGTTGGTGTGTGGTGTGGGTGTTGGTTGTTGTGGGTTTTGTGTGATAAGGTAGTTGTTGTGGATTTGAATTTGGGGTGTTGGTTTGTTGTGGGTGGGTTTGATGGAGGTAGTGGTGTGGGTGTGTTTGTTGGTGGGAGGAGAGGAGTGTGAGTATTGGGGTATTTGGTTGTTTTGGGTGGGTTTTGTAAGTGGGTGTTTGGTAGGGATGTGGGGGTTTGGTAGTATGTTTGGGTGTGGTTGTATGTTTGTGGGGGTGTGGTTGGGTTTGGTGGGTTTGGGGGGTGAGGAGAAGTAGGGGTGTAGTGTTTTGTGGGTTGGAGTGGTTTTGTTGTGGGAAGGTTTGGTGTATGTGGATTTTGGGGTTGTATGGGGTGTTGGATTGTTTGGGGGATGGGGAGGATGGGATTATTTGGTTTTGTGGTTTGTGGGTTTGGAATTGGGTTAGAATTGTTGTTTTGTTGATAGGATTTTTGTTTGTGTGGGTGAGTGGTGGAGGTATTTTTATTTAGGTTGTAGGGGGGTTGTTAGGGAGGGTTTGTTATGGGGATGGGGATTGTATAATTGTAATGTTATGGTTTTGGTGGTTTGGGGGGGTTTTTGTAGTGGTGAGTGGGTGTGTGGGAATGGGTTGTTTGGGTTGTATGATTTGTTGGGTGGTGGGATGTGGGATATAGTGTTAGTTTTGGGGGTTGGTTTTTTGTGGTGATTGAGGTGTGGTGGTTGGGGAGTGGGATGTGGTTTATTGTTTGTGAGAGTGGAGTGGTTGGGGGGGTGATGGGTGTGATGGGGGGTGGATGGTTTATAGTATATTGGATGAGATGGGGTGTGGATTGTGGGTGGGGAATGTGGGTAGTGTATTGGAGTGTGGTGGTGGTTTTGGGATATGGGGGGGATGTGGGTGTTTTTGAGTGTTGGGTGGGGGTGGAATTGTTGTGGGATTGGGGGGTGTGGAAGTGGGATGTGTGGGTGTTGGGGGGGTGTTGGTTTGGTGTTTTGTTGATTGGGTAGTTGGGGTGAATTGTGGGGGTGTAATTTGTTGTTGGGTGTGGGTAGTGGGTTGGGGGTTTGGATTTTGGTTTTTGGAGGTTGTTTGTGTAGGGGTGTGGGGGTGTTTTGATAAGGGGTTAGGGTGTGGTGGTTTGGGTTTTGTGTGGGTTTGTGGGTGTTGTTTGGTTGTGTGGGGATGGGTGTGATTGTGATTTGTTTGGTTTGGGTTGGTTAGGGATTGGTGGTTATGGGGGGTATGGGGTGGGTGGGTGTATGTTTTGGTAGTGTGGTGGGTGGTTGGTGGAGTGGGGGTGGGTTTAATGTTTTGTGGGGGTTGTAGTGAGTGTTGTGTGGGGGTTTTGGGGTGGTGGGGTGTTGGATGTGGGTGGTTGGGGTGGGGGTGGTGTGGGGGTGTGGGGTGGTGGTGTGTGTGGTGTGGGGGGGGTGGTGGGTGGGTTGTTTTGGAGGTGGGTGTATTGGTTGGGTAGGGGTTGGGTTGGGTGGGGTTGGGGGGGGGGGTGGTTGTGTGGGGGTGTTGGGTTTTGGGGGGGGGGTGTGGGGAGGGGTGGTGTGGGGGGGGTGTGATTGTGTTGGTGTTGGGGTGTTTTGTGGGGGGGGGGGTTGGGGGGTGGGGGATGTGGGGTGGGTGTGTTGGGTGGTAGTGGGTGGGGGTTTGGGTGGGTTGTGGTGTGGTGGGTGGGGTGGGGTTGGGTTGTGGGGATTTGGGGGGTGTGTGGTGGTGGGTGGGGGTGGGGGAGTGTGTGTTGGTTGGTTTGGTGTGGGGGGGGGGGGGGGGGGGGGGGGGGGGGGGGGGGGGGGGGGGGGGGGGGGGGGGGGGGGGGGGGGGGGGGGGGGGGGGGGGGGGGGGGGGGGGGGGGGGGGGGGGGGGGGGGGGGGGGGGGGGGGGGGGGGGGGGGGGGGGGGGGGGGTGGGGGGGGGGGGGGGGGGGGGGGGGGGGGGGGGGGGGGGGGGGGGGGGGGGGGGGGGGGGGGGGGGGGGGGGGGGGGGGGGGGGGGGGGGGGGGGGGGGGGGGGGGGGGGGGGGGGGGGGGGGGGTGGGGGGGGGGGGGGGGGGGGGGGGGGGGGGGGGGGGGGGGGGGGGGGGGGGGGGGGGGGGGGGGGGGGGGGGGGGGGGGGGGGGGGGGGGGGGGGGGGGGGGGGGGGGGGGGGGGGGGGGGGGGGGGGGGGGGGGGGGGGGGGGGGGGGGGGGGGGGGGGGGGGGGGGGGGGGGGGGGGGGGGGGGGGGGGGGGGGGGGGGGGGGGGGGGGGGGGGGGGGGGGGGGGGGGGGGGGGGGGGGGGGGGGGGGGGGGGGGGGGGGGGGGGGGGGGGGGGGGGGGGGGGGGGGGGGGGGGGGGGGGGGGGGGGGGGGGGGGGGGGGGGGGGGGGGGGGGGGGGGGGGGGGGGGGGGGGGGGGGGGGGGGGGGGGGGGGGGGGGGGGGGGGGGGGGGGGGGGGGGGGGGGGGGGGGGGGGGGGGGGGGGGGGGGGGGGGGGGGGGGGGGGGGGGGGGGGGGGGGGGGGGGGGGGGGGGGGGGGGGGGGGGGGGGGGGGGGGGGGGGGGGGGGGGGGGGGGGGGGGGGGGGGGGGGGGGGGGGGGGGGGGGGGGGGGGGGGGGGGGGGGGGGGGGGGGGGGGGGGGGGGGGGGGGGGGGGGGGGGGGGGGGGGGGGGGGGGGGGGGGGGGGGGGGGGGGGGGGGGGGGGGGGGGGGGGGGGGGGGGGGGGGGGGGGGGGGGGGGGGGGGGGGGGGGGGGGGGGGGGGGGGGGGGGGGGGGGGGGGGGGGGGGGGGGGGGGGGGGGGGGGGGGGGGGGGGGGGGGGGGGGGGGGGGGGGGGGGGGGGGGGGGGGGGGGGGGGGGGGGGGGGGGGGGGGGGGGGGGGGGGGGGGGGGGGGGGGGGGGGGGGGGGGGGGGGGGGGGGGGGGGGGGGGGGGGGGGGGGGGGGGGGGGGGGGGGGGGGGGGGGGGGGGGGGGGGGGGGGGGGGGGGGGGGGGGGGGGGGGGGGGGGGGGGGGGGGGGGGGGGGGTGGGGGGGGGGGGGGGGGGGGGGGGGGGGGGGGGGGGGGGGGGGGGGGGGGGGGGGGGGGGGGGGGGGGGGGGGGGGGGGGGGGGGGGGGGGGGGGGGGGGGGGGGGGGGGGGGGGGGGGGGGGGGGGGGGGGGGGGGGGGGGGGGGGGGGGGGGGGGGGGGGGGGGGGGGGGGGGGGGGGGGGGGGGGGGGGGGGGGGGGGGGGGGGGGGGGGGGGGGGGGGGGGGGGGGGGGGGGGGGGGGGGGGGGGGGGGGGGGGGGGGGGGGGGGGGGGGGGGGGGGGGGGGGGGGGGGGGGGGGGGGGGGGGGGGGGGGGGGGGGGGGGGGGGGGGGGGGGGGGGGGTGGGGGGGGGGGGGGGGGGGGGGGGGGGGGGGGGGGGGGGGGGGGGGGGGGGGGGGGGGGGGGGGGGGGGGGGGGGGGGGGGGGGGGGGGGGGGGGGGGGGGGGGGGGGGGGGGGGGGGGGGGGGGGGGGGGGGGGGGGGGGGGGGGGGGGGGGGGGGGGGGGGGGGGGGGGGGGGGGGGGGGGGGGGGGGGGGGGGGGGGGGGGGGGGGGGGGGGGGGGGGGGGGGGGGGGGGGGGGGGGGGGGGGGGGGGGGGGGGGGGGGGGGGGGGGGGGGGGGGGGGGGGGGGGGGGGGGGGGGGGGGGGGGGGGGGGGGGGGGGGGGGGGGGGGGGGGGGGGGGGGGGGGGGGGGGGGGGGGGGGGGGGGGGGGGGGGGGGGGGGGGGGGGGGGGGGGGGGGGGGGGGGGGGGGGGGGGGGGGGGGGGGGGGGGGGGGGGGGGGGGGGGGGGGGGGGGGGGGGGGGGGGGGGGGGGGGTGGGGGGGGGGGGGGGGGGGGGGGGGGGGGGGGGGGGGGGGGGGGGGGGGGGGGGGGGGGGGGGGGGGGGGGGGGGGGGGGGGGGGGGGGGGGGGGGGGGGGGGGGGGGGGGGGGGGGGGGGGGGGGGGGGGGGGGGGGGGGGGGGGGGGGGGGGGGGGGGGGGGGGGGGGGGGGGGGGGGGGGGGGGGGGGGGGGGGGGGGGGGGGGGGGGGGGGGGGGGGGGGGGGGGGGGGGGGGGGGGGGGGGGGGGGGGGGGGGGGGGGGGGGGGGGGGGGGGGGGGGGGGGGGGGGGGGGGGGGGGGGGGGGGGGGGGGGGGGGGGGGGGGGGGGGGGGGGGGGGGGGGGGGGGGGGGGGGGGGGGGGGGGGGGGGGGGGGGGGGGGGGGGGGGGGGGGGGGGGGGGGGGGGGGGGGGGGGGGGGGGGGGGGGGGGGGGGGGGGGGGGGGGGGGGGGGGGGGGGGGGGGGGGGGGGGGGGGGGGGGGGGGGGGGGGGGGGGGGGGGGGGGGGGGGGGGGGGGGGGGGGGGGGGGGGTGGGGGGGGGGGGGGGGGGGGGGGGGGGGGGGGGGGGGGGGGGGGGGGGGGGGGGGGGGGGGGGGGGGGGGGGGGGGGGGGGGGGGGGGGGGGGGGGGGGGGGGGGGGGGGGGGGGGGGGGGGGGGGGGGGGGGGGGGGGGGGGGGGGGGGGGGGGGGGGGGGGGGGGGGGGGGGGGGGGGGGGGGGGGGGGGGGGGGGGGGGGGGGGGGGGGGGGGGGGGGGGGGGGGGGGGGGGGGGGGGGGGGGGGGGGGGGGGGGGGGGGGGGGGGGGGGGGGGGGGGGGGGGGGGGGGGGGGGGGGGGGGGGGGGGGGGGGGGGGGGGGGGGGGGGGGGGGGGGGGGGGGGGGGGGGGGGGGGGGGGGGGGGGGGGGGGGGGGGGGGGGGGGGGGGGGGGGGGGGGGGGGGGGGGGGGGGGGGGGGGGGGGGGGGGGGGGGGGGGGGGGGGGGGGGGGGGGGGGGGGGGGGGGGGGGGGGGGGGGGGGGGGGGGGGGGGGGGGGGGGGGGGGGGGGTGGGGGGGGGGGGGGGGGGGGGGGGGGGGGGGGGGGGGGGGGGGGGGGGGGGGGGGGGGGGGGGGGGGGGGGGGGGGGGGGGGGGGGGGGGGGGGGGGGGGGGGGGGGGGGGGGGGGGGGGGGGGGGGGGGGGGGGGGGGGGGGGTGGGGGGGGGGGGGGGGGGGGGGGGGGGGGGGGGGGGGGGGGGGGGGGGGGGGGGGGGGGGGGGGGGGGGGGGGGGGGGGGGGGGGGGGGGGGGGGGGGGGGGGGGGGGGGGGGGGGGGGGGGGGGGGGGGGGGGGGGGGGGGGGGGGGGGGGGGGGGGGGGGGGGGGGGGGGGGGGGGGGGGGGGGGGGGGGGGGGGGGGGGGGGGGGGGGGGGGGGGGGGGGGGGGGGGGGGGGGGGGGGGGGGGGGGGGGGGGGGGGGGGGGGTGGGGGGGGGGGGGGGGGGGGGGGGGGGGGGGGGGGGGGGGGGGGGGGGGGGGGGGGGGGGGGGGGGGGGGGGGGGGGGGGGGTGGGGGGGGGGGGGGGGGGGGGGGGGGGGGGGGGGGGGGGGGGGGGGGGGGGGGGGGGGGGGGGGGGGGGGGGGGGTGGGGGGGGGGGGGGGGGGGGGGGGGGGGGGGGGGGGGGGGGGGGGGGGGGGGGGGGGGGGGGGGGGGGGGGGGGGGGGGGGGGGGGGGGGGGGGGGGGGGGGGGGGGGGGGGGGGGGGGGGGGGGGGGGGGGGGGGGGGGGGGGGGGGGGGGGGGGGGGGGGGGGGGGGGGGGGGGGGGGGGGGGGGGGGGGGGGGGGGGGGGGGGGGGGGGGGGGGGGGGGGGGGGGGGGGGGGGGGGGGGGGGGGGGGGGGGGGGGGGGGGGGTGGGGGGGGGGGGGGGGGGGGGGGGGGGGGGGGGTGGGGGGGGGGGGGGGGGGGGGGGGGGGGGGGGTGTGGGGGGGGGGGGGGGGGGGGGGGGGGGGGGGGGGGGGGGGTGGGGGGGGGGGGGGGGGGGGGGGGGGGGGGGGTGGGGGGGGGGGGGGGGGTGGGGGGGGGGGGGGGGGGGGGGGGGGGGGGGGGGGGGGGGGGGGGGGGGGTGGGGGGGGGGGGGGGGGGGGGGGGGGGGGGGGGGGTGGGGGGGGGGGGGGGGGGTGGGGGGGGGGGGGGGGGGGGGGGGGGGGGGGGGTGGGGGGGGGGGGGGGGGGGGGGGGGGGGGGGGGGTGGGGGGGGGGGGGGGGGGGGGGGGGGGGGGGGGGGGGGGGGGGGTGGGGGGGGGGGGGGGGGGGGGGGGGGGGGGGGGGGGGGGGGGGTGGGGGGGGGGGGGGGGGGGGGGGGTGGGGGGGGGTGGGGGGGGGGGGGGGGGGGGGGGGGGGGGGGGGGGGGGGGGGGGGGTGGGGGGGGGGGGGTGGGGGGGGGGGGGGGGGGGGGGGGGGGGGGGGGGGGGGGGGGGGGGGGGGTGGGGGGGGGGGGGGGGGGGGGGGGGGGGGGGGGGGGGGGGGGGGGGGGGTGGGGGGGGGGGGGGGGGGGGGGTGGGGGGGGGGGGGGGGGGGGGGGGGGGGGGGGGGGGGGGGGGGGGGGGGGTGGGGGGGGGGGGGGTGGGGGGGGGGGGGGGGGGGGGGGGGGGGTGGGGGGGGGGGGGGGGGGGGTGAAGTGAGTTAGTAGGGTATGATTTGGGAGGTTTTTTAGGTTGGTTGAGGAGTGGATAGAATTGTAGTGTATAGTTTGGTGATTTTGTTGTTATTGGGGGGTTTTTTGTGTGTAGAGTTTGGAGGTAAGTGTATGTGTTTTTTTTTTTTTTTTTGTTTTTTTTTTTGTAGAGGTTGAGATGATTTTAGAGTATTAGAGTGGGTGTTGTTAATTGTGGAGGTTTGTGGTGTAAATGGTTGGTGATTGTATGATGTAAGGTTTTTATGTGGGTATATGGATTTTGGTTGGAGTTGAGGAATTATGGGGTTTTGTATAAATATGGATAGTTATTTCAATATGGGAATTGTAAGTTTGTTGGGGGGTGGGATGTAAGATTGGGATGTAGAAAGGGGAGGGAAATTGGTGATTTTGGGGGGGAGTGTTAGATGTTTGATTTTTGTTAGGGAATGGGGAGTAGGTTAAGTGGGTAAATATGAGGTTTGTGTATATGGTTTGGTGTGGTTATGGTTGTTAGTTGGTTGGGTGGGTTGTGGGGGTAAGGATGGGTTTGTTGTTAGAGGGGTGGAGATAGAGATGTTTGTGAGGGGGGGGTTAGGTAGATGGTTGTGGGTTTTTGGTTGAGGGGGGGGGTATGTGGGGGGGTGGGGTTTTGTGGGAGGGGTTGAGGTGGATGGGGTGGGTTTGTTTAGGAAGGGGTATTGGTGGTTTAAGGGATGTGGGAGATAAGGTGTTGTTTGGTTGGGAGTGAATGTGGTGGTGTGTTTGGTGGTTATGGATGGGGGTGGGGTAGGGGGGGTGTTTTGGGTGGGGTGGGGGTTGTGGGGGTTGATGGTTGTAGGGGTTGATGGTGTTGTGGGGTGTGTTGAGTTGTATGAGTGTGGTTGGTGTTGGGGGGTGGTGGAGGTTGTGTAA